>CM056049.1:255312693-255680193 GCA_029574335.1 Rana kukunoris
GGCTCTGCTATTTTGGGCTGCCCATTATATTTTCTAGGAGTTCTTGGATTGATGGCCTTCACAGTTCATATACTGTACATACTGGCCAAGTAAAACAGCTGTGAATCCTGTGTGTCCTGAATATTTTTGTTTTAGCACTTGATGTTAGAATGCAGAAAAAATCCATCCATTTTTCTTCTAATCTTTTAACACTGTTTCTTTCCCTGCAGCTCACATTGCAGAGCACACAGTGCAGAGTGGCTTTCTTTGAAGAACTGTAATCCATTACCTGTCACTTGTAGGCATCCCAAATTCTCCATGGACATCAAGCGAGGGTCACAAACACAAAGCGGACACATCAATGCAACTGTGACAAGGGACAGCTATGAATATGGTTGAACTGTCTTTTTTTAATGTTTTTATCATCTTTATTCAAACCAAACCTGTGCTGTGTTCCTTTTGCCATATATCAACTATTATCTCCCAGAGGTACAGTGTGATCTGATAAATACAATGTTTTTACTTGTAATATCTGGTTTGTGTGATGGGAGAAAAACAGATGAAAGACATTTTTATGGCACCTGCAAAGCTATAAAAGTTTTTTTTTTTGTACCTAGAGGATGATCTTAGAAAGTGCCAATACAGATAATCCTTTGCAAAACTTGGCTGAGACAGCAAGACACCTGGACATCAGAACAACGGCTATCAACAATTTTTTGCGGTTCTTTGTAATCGCCTTTTTACAACACGCGCAAACACACACAATCTATGTTGCTCTTTTAGGACTCAACCATACTGCCCTTATTTTAGTACATCTCCAGTGCCGAACCCCTGACAGTGCTATGGCGGTTGTCATCACTAAATAAGTGCTGGTACTAGTGGCATTTTGGTAGCTGTCAAATGGTAATTAGTTGCAATTATTAATAAGTTACAATAAGCCTTCATCTGCTGGAAAAATGTAATGTAATCTATACTTTGTTTACACATTTTAACCTTCTGAATACTTTTTCTGTTACTATAACACAAAACATTACCTTTGATGGATTATTTGCACCAAAGGTCTCAATTCTGGGCTTCAGAAAATGTTCTTAAAAAAAAAAAATCATGAGGATACCTCTGTTAGTAGATGTGTAAAGCCCCTTACATACGGGGTGGGCTCCGTTGGAGTCAACCTGCTCAGCGGGGCATCTGTCCACTGATCCTTGCTGAGCAGGCGGGTGGCTGGTCTGTGTCCCCTCCACTTATGCAAAGCGGACACAGACACAGCCTGCTCTGCTCTATGGGTGGTTAGATGTAAATGGACCACCTGTCCATTCACACCCAACTGCCATTCGATCTAATCCGCCAGATGTCTGTTTTTAGCGTACAGGATCAGATGTCGGCAGGTGTCAAGGGACATATGTCCATTGACACCAGCCGCTCCAAAGAGGGGACTGAAGAGTCCGATTGCATCTGCGCATGTGAAAGGGCCCAACGTTTTTTTTTTTTTTTTTTTTTTTAAGGATCTCTCCTCGCTCCACAATCTGTACGTTGTATTGACACTACATTAGGCAATTTTGGAAGAAAGGAATGCTAGCGCAGAAACGGTGGCAACCGGGAAACTCGCATTCTGTGCATGTTTCTTGCACCACGTTCAAAACGCATTGCAATCTGCAGCAGGTGTCAGTGTTAACTTAATGACACCCAAATGCAGGTCACAACCGCAGTGCATTTGCCTGCACCAGATTGTATGGTAATCTGCAATGTGGGTTTTATAAAGCGGTGCATGCACATTCAAATTAATGGGCTGAGATCTCGCTGCACCCGAATCACATGAGAATCGCACAGGAACGCACATCACGTTTGTGTGCGATTAAACTGGGAACGTACTAATATGAGAAACTGCAATTTTAGACTTTTTTTTTATGTCCTATGATAAATATCAGGATCAGGTTTGAGATTCTTGATTATAAATGATCTTATTTTTACTTATTTAATTTATAGACAATCATTAAGTAATGTTATTTTCAACATAATATTATGTAGAATTTTGTTAAAGACTGTAGCTAAAAGTGAATGTAAATGTGATTATGGTTGACCCACGTTAATTTAGTTTTTTGTGGTGATTGGGTAGTGCTCTTTGAACATTTGACTATGAATAACCTCCTTTGATTCCTCAGGCCGTGTACACACGGCAGAGATCCTCGACAGGCAGAACACATTGTTCCGCCCGTCGAGGTTCTCTGCCGGCCGTCGAAATCGGCGACCCACCCGTCGGGAATGGCAACCAGCCATTCATCCAGGCGGGCCGTCGAGCAAATAGAGAGCGTGCTCTCTATTTCTGCTCGACGGGCTTCCCGACGGGAAGCTCGCCGAGAGCGTACACACGGCCGAGGTCCTCGCTGGAATGCAGCTTCCAGCGAGGTTCTCGCTGGCTTCCAGCGAGAACCTCGGTCGTGTGTACGCCGCCTTAGACGTCTTCTGCTTCTTCCCAGAAATAAAGGTTTTCCAGATTGCCATATGGGGGGGTCTCCCAACTGGCATTGAATGGAGGAGGTGGATTTTCACAGGGGGCATAACTACATACCAGGTGCCTTACCCCTTTTTTTTTTTTCTCTTTACCTAAAGCTAAATTAATAGTATAGTTCTCATGTAAATATCATATTATGCTGGTCGCCACACCAGTCAACAATTCCTAGTTTGACTATCTAGGACATGGAAACATTCTTGGTTTTGATGCACACCATTATTATTTTTTGTAATGCATAACTTGTATTTTAAGTTTACAGTAACTGTTGATGTATTCTTATATTTAGCTTTACAATGTGTTCCTGGACCAAGTAATGAGATGTAAGATGAAGCTGACCTTCACTACCTGTTACCTTTTCATTGTGTCCTGGCTATAACTATTGATTCTTTTTATTTGCAAACTCCTGTTTATACGGCTTCATCTCTAGCTTTTACACACTTGGCATGAGAAGCATTTTCTAAATCTGTGACATTGCAAGTGAGGTGGGGGACTGAGGGGAGAAAGGAGGGAGTTGTTTGAAGAGAGAATGCTGCCATGAAAATTGTACTGACCTAATTCAGTTTGCGCTGATGGATTTTAAAAATAAGACTGCAGTTTATTTTTTTATGTATATTTTATATACGGTATATCCTATGTCTTCCTTCCAGTCTATTGGACTGTGTTGGGAGTGTTTTCAGTATTGTTTTGTTAAAACAAAAAAGTGTTGGTTTTAATAAAAAAAAAAAAAAAAAAAAATCTGTTTGATTTTATTGACTGATGTATAGAAATAGGTACATGTAGAAAAGGTGTGTGCAACTAAGACCACAATAGGCTTTAGGCATAAGATATGGGAGATTTGAAGCGACCATTCATGAAACAAATCAACCGGTAAGCTATGCAAAGTGCTGTTTATGTGAAAAACAAATTGGTTTCTGATTCAACACATGAACATAAATATATTCCCTTACAACAAGATTATACTATAATATGTAATTATTCTGCAATAAATTGCTTTAAATTTTTCCATTTTGTATGTTTATCTAACCAACAACTCATAATATAGGCTTTGTTTAAAGATCCAGTACACCTAAATTACAAGTTTAGATATAAGAGTTGAAATTGACATGAATAAATGTACAACTTTTATCGCTAACAGATGACTTTTAGCATTTAAGACAACAGCAGCGGTTCTCAATCCTGTCCTCAAGTACTCTCGAAATGCCATGTTTTGGGAATTTTTTTAGATAAAATAGCTTTCTAAAATACCAAGCCATTGGCTCTGATTTAAAGCACCTGCGCAAGATGAAGGAAAACCTGCAAACATGGCCTGTTAGGGGTACTTGAGGGCAAGGGTGAGAACCTGTGGACTTCAGGATCCTTAGGCCAGCAATAGACTGTTTAAATCTTGGCCAGCTCATCAGGGACTATGTATGAGCTGGCTGAATGTATCAAAATCGATCAATCGTCTTGGGTGCAACCAACCTGCTGGATTTTACATGAGATTATTGGTATGGGCTGGTATAGCTGCTAGCAATAATCACTTGTGTTCTCCCATCAGGAGAATACAATTGCTCGACAGGAGGGCTGAGGCTGGGGGGCTCAGCTAGTTCTGTTTTTTCTACCATACAGGGCTGCCTATCCCTTTTTTATTATTTTCTGTCTCCTCATATGTGTTCTCCCTTACCTTGTTCTGTCTCTCTTTTAAGTGTCTCCTATGTCTCTGTTTTATATTAGTGTTCTGTTCCGCACGGTTTTGCCCATCTATATGAGAATCTAGACTACGCTGCCTGGGGCATCCCAAGCCTCCCTATAGGGAAAGAATAGCCGCCCAGTGCAGTTTTTCTTTTGCCAGGGTGTCATCAGGCTGCACCGGCCATCGGGTGTTCCGACCGCCATCTTGCTTATAGGCAAAAGCCCCCTTTGGCCAGCGAAAAGGAATGCAGTCCTGGCTGAGCTCTCTCACTCTCCTTGGACAATGCGAGCAGCTGACTACATTTGGTGTCTGGTAGGACAGAGCCTTCTTTATCTGGCTTGGGATCGTCTTTCTTTTTGGTTCCTGTTACAGGCAGGCTTCCCTTCGGCGCCCCCTGCTGCCTTTTTACAGGTAGGACCCCAAAAAGAGAAGTGCGTAATATACATTTTATTTATATAAAAAAAAAAAAAGAGAAATGTGTCTGTGTGTATATATAGATAGATGTTTAACCACTTAAGGATCATACACCTCATATAAACGGTGGTAGGGAAGCCCTATTGTGTGAAACGACATACCCGATAGCTCCTCAGAGAGGCAGAACGGGGATCTGCCATGTAAACAAAGCAGATCCCCATTCTGACAGACGAGTCCAGTGAGATCATCTGTTTCTAGTGATTAGGAACAGCTATCTCTCCCACCTCTAGTCAGTCCACTCCCCCACAGTTAAACACCTCCCTAGGACACGATGAACCCCTTAATCACCTATGTAAACAAAACATTTCCCTGTTCTGCCTAGTGACATGACAGTGGATCTACTGCTCCCAGTGATCGAGAGCAGTGATCTCTACCATGTCAGTGTAGCCCATCCCCCCTACAGTTAGATTACGCTGAGGGAACACACTTAACCCTTGATCGCCCCCTACTATTTAACCCCTTCCCTGCCAGTGTCATTTATACAGTCATCAGTGGATATTTTTAGCTCTGATCACTGTAAAAGTGTCTGATCCTACACTGCAATGTCGCAGCCCCGCTAAAAATCGATGGTCGCCACCATTACTAGTAAAAAAAAAAAATATTTTTTGTATTTTATTTTTACCAAATATATGTAGAATACATAAAACAATACATATACATTATTATGTATAAAAAGTCAAATTGCACTTACAAACAAATGTAGTGTTTGGAGCATAAAAACAAACAGCGCCGGCCGGCTAATTAGGAACGCGTACGTCCTCTCGTGCGGTTGCGATGACGTCGGAACGTCTCCTCCCAATGTTTCGTCTTCACAAAAGACTTGATCCCGTGACCAAGTCTTTTGTGAAGACGAAACGTTGGGAGGAGACGTTCCGACGTCATCGCAACCGCACGAGAGGACGTACGCGTTCCTAATTAGCGGCCGGCGCACTTTGTTTTTATGCTCCAAACACTACATTTGTTTGTAAGTGCAATTTGACTTTTTATACATAATAAATTCATACAGGTTCACACTATATGAGTTTTCTTTGATTCCATGTCATCCTGTGTGACTTGCTGAGGATCCGCTTTTGGCTACATATTGCGGTGTATGGTGAAGCTTGACCAACTTTATTCTCATTGCTTGTATTGATCCTGAGCGGTCCTGCCGTCTGGTAAGGGTCAGTGTGTACCTTTGGTGGTGGGTTTGGCACTGTTTCCCCTTGCTGTACGTTTGTCCCCCACGGGTGATCAACCTTATATTTATGCAATCTACACTATGCAAGTCTTTTTTCTTTTTTCTGTGATCTATTGAGGATTCGTTTTTGGCTATACATGGTGGTGCAAGGCGAAACCTGAACTCCGTCATTTCCAGTGTTTATATCGATCCTGAAGGGGTCTTGCCATCTGGTAAGGGTCAGTGTGTACTTTGGTGGTGGGTTGGTACTGTCCCCTCCCCACTATACAGCTGTCCCCCACGGGTGGTTTACTATATATATATTTTTTTTTTTTTTAAAACAATTTTATTGAGTGTATAAGTAAGACAGTTACACACAATAAGTCAAAACAAAGGTTACATAACAAAAATGTAAAGCTAACATCGCAGAAGTGGTTTACTATATATGCTTTATGCAGTATTACACTATGCCAGTTTCCTGCTTTTGTCTTTTCCGGTGTTATGAATCCTCACCGAAATCCCTGAGTGAAGCACAAATGTGACCGAGAACATGGTGTTATTAATTCATCAGAATATCTGGAAATTCTGCTCCTTCGGCTCTACATATAGATCTCGGACTTTGGAGTGTCTTTGTCCATAATTAATGTATATGATTTTTTCACAAATATTTTTGGGACTAATTTTTGATTCCATTAGTACTTAATGTAGTGTTTGTCTCAGTAACACACTTTATTGATTATTTATATTGTTTTATTCTGTGCCATTAATTAGGTACAGCCGTGAATCACACCTAGCGCGATTCCCTTCCTTCTTACAGTTTGTTTATGTTGTATAAAATTTTTGATTCGCAGCTCTATATTGTTTTCTCCACAGGGTATGCGCAATTTTTTTTCACGTTTTCAGTGATTTGTCATAATTGTGATGATTATGGCTTGCAGCTCATGAAAACCCCAAATCCACAATCTCAGAAAAATTAGAATCTTGCATACAATCAATATAACAAGGATGATCGTAAATAGAACAATATCGGACCTCTGAAAAGTAGAAGCATGCATATGTACTCAGTACTTGGTTTGGGCCCCTTTTGCAGTTATTACTGCCTCAATGTGGCGTGGCATTGAAGCTATCAGTCTGTGGCACTGCTGAGGTGTTATGGAAGACCAGAATGCTTCAATAGCGGCCTTCAGCTCTTCTGCATTGTTCGTTCTCATGTCTCTCATCTTGCGCTTGGCAATGCCCCATAGATTCTCTATGGCGTTCAGGTAAGGTGAGTCAAGCACAGTAATCCCACAGTCATTGAACCAGTTTTAGTGCTTTTGGCAGTGTGGGCCGGTGCCAAGTCCTGCTGGAAAATGAAGTCAACATCCCCATAGAGCTCATCTGCGGAAGTAAGCCAGACGTGCTCCAAAATCTCCTGGTAGATGGCTGCGTTGACCCTGGACTTAATGAAGCACAGTGGACCAACACCAAATAGCAGATGACATGGCTTCAAAACATCACACTGGGAAACATCACACACTGGACTTCAAGCATCGTGCAGTGTGGTTGCCTCTCCATTCTTCCTCCATACTCTCGGTCCTTGGTTTCCAAATGAGATGCAAAATTTGCTCTCATCAGAAAAGAGGACTTTGGACCACTGAGCAACAGACCAGGTCTGTTTTTCTTTAGCCCAGGTAAGACGCTTCTGACAATGTTTGTTGTTTAGGAGTGGCTTGACACTAGCACGGAAAAAGGCACTGAAGCCATTAACTAGCCATCTCCAGGCAAAAGACATTGTGTATAGATGGGGCTTTCCAGCATGCCTGTCGGTTAAGCACCAAGGGGTCTCTGCCTCTATCCGCTTCCCGGAAGATGTGAAGGAATTTTGTAATAAACTGAATATACAACACATTCAAATAGCTAATTGGGAGAAGCGTCCTCCGGCCTGGAGAAGATGGAGGGAACAAGACTGGAATAAGGCATAAATTGTTAAGCCTATTGGGGCTATAGGGAGTTCTTCACTGGGACAAGGGGTGGGAGGGAGCAGGGGGCGGTGGAAGGAAGTAAGATAACGGCTGGAGGTTGTTAGGTTCTCTGCAGAAAATGCCCCTTGCTTCTATTCCTCCAGCCGTCTGTTTAATAAAGTTTTTTTTTTTTTCTCTCTGCACATTCGCTGAAATTGTTTAATTTGTATATTCTATTATGCAGGAAGAGTGTTGATGAAAGTCACCTGGGGAGGGAAGATAGGGAGCCGATATGCTGGCCCGAGGCCTGCGCCGTCCGTCTATTTTAGAGGACGCCCCTGGAAAATGGGGGTCAAAATAGACACCCCGAGGAAAGGCCCGCTCGGCAAGAGGCCTGGTGGGGCACAGACCGAGTGAGTCTTAGCATTGAGGGTACAATGCGTAGGGGAGGGAGGGGGGTATTTGTGGTATATGTGGTCTCAAGGTACAATAATTAAGTTACTTATATTAAGTTCGGAAGTTACAAATTTGATTATTACCGGCTCTTTACGCATATTGAGAAAGGGCCTAGAGTCTCTCGTACCCTGTGGAGATATGATGCGCCACTTCCTAAATGAGATAAAAGTGAAATATAGCAAATGGCTACATTAAAAATTGTTACGTACAATGTACGAGGCTTGAACAATCCAAGTAAGCGATATCAAATACTACAGGAGATGAAGAGACTCTCGGCAAACATAGTGTTTCTGCAAGAAACCCATCTAAAAATGACAACTAAGACTAGACTCAACTCAAAGGAATTTCCTACGTGGATACATAGTTATTCCCCTAATAAAAGATCAAAGGGAACAGCAATAGGGTTTGACAGGAACAGAAGGTTCTCTCTAGAAGCCACAGAAATGGACCCCGATGGCAGATATTTATTTGTTAAAGGTACCCTATTAAACAAGAAATATACATTGGTAAATGTGTTTTGTCCCAATGTAAGGCCAGCCGGGTATCTGAGAAAGGTTCTGAATAATCTGGAGGGATTTAGAGAGGGCATGGTAATTATAGCAGGGGACCTTAATTTTGTATTTGATCCAATCTTAGACACCCAACCTATCTCATTCAGGTCAGTGGGGAAATATCTCAGAATGATCAAGCATAAGCTGCATCAAATGCAACTGGTTGAGGCCTGGAGAATTTTTCACCCAAGGGTTAAAGATTTCACATACTTCTCACAGGTACATAGGTCATACTCGAGAATTGACCATATCCTGCTGGATCATCGGCTGCTGGAGGGATTGAGAAAGATGGAAATAAAATGTATAACGTTATCTGACCATGCCCCAGTGGTGATGTCTCTGGAGACAGAGGAGATCCCAGCAGGACAGATAATATGGAGATTAGATGAGTCCCTAATTAACAACACCAAGATAGCTGATGACCTAGATAAGGATATGCGCATATTTTTTAAAGAAAATGATACTGAAAATATAGCTCCATCAACACTATGGGAAACACACAAGGTATATATAAGAGGGAGGCTGATAGCAGAAAAAGTAAAAAGGAAGAAAATTAGGCAGATACAGAAACAAACATTATTAGAAGAAATCCAGGCCCTTGAACAGAAACATAAAGAACTACAGGAAGAGCAGGACCTGAGGGTACTAACCAAAAAGAGAGAAGACCTGCGGGAGCTATTGGACCAAGAAACTAAATGGGTATTTAACAATATGAATAATAAATTCTATGCCTTGGGCAATAAATCAGGGAGATTCCTAGCTAGGACTATAAAACCAAGAAACACACAGAATTCCATCTTGAAAATAAAAGATAAAAATGGAGAAATTAGACATTCTACTAGAGAGATAATTAAAATATTTCAAGAATATTATCAAAATCTATACAATATCAACAAAGAGCAGGGGATTACAGAGGCACAGAATAAAAAAGAAAAAATCAAACAATATTTAGAAAAGGTTAAGACTCCTGACCTGACAGAAGAAGTAATAAGCAACCTAGAGAAGGAGATAACAAAAGAGGAAATAAGTCAAACGATTGGGAAAATTAAAATGGAAAGAGCCCTGGTCCTGATGGGTATACCTCAATATATTATAAGAGGGGTATCCTAGCAGGGGTGATAAAGAAAGATCAGGCGGGGTTTATACCTGGCAGGGAAACGAGAGAAAATGTCCTAAGAGTATTATTTCTGATACAAAAGGCTTAAAAGAATAAAGAACCAGTGTTGTTCCTGTCATTAGATGCCGAAAAGGCTTTTGATAGGCTAGACTGGGAATTCATGTTGGCAAACCTGTCTCGGATAGGATTTGGCCCGATTATGCTTAGGTGGATAGCGGCATTATACTCGAATCCTTCTGCCCAGGTGAGGATTAATGGTACTCTATCAGATAGCTTCCCACTTTTCAACGGGACCCGTCAAGGATGCCCGTTATCACCCCTTTTGTTTGTCCTTTCATTAGAGCCGTTACTAGAAACAATACGGATGAACCAGAAATAGAAGGGATAAAAGTGGGTAGTGGGGAACACAAGGTATCTGCGTTTGCGGATGACATGATGCTCTACGTATCTAACCCTAGGGTGACATTACCCAAGATAATGGCAGAATATGAGAAGTACGGTGAGATTGCAAATTTAAAAATTAATAAAGAAAAAACGGAGATACTGAGTGTGTCGCTGAGACCGCAAAACGCAGGTACCTTGAAGCCCTCTATCCATTTAAGTGGAAACAGAGGAGGATGAAATATCTGGGCATAGCCCTGTCAAATACAGAAAGATATCTATATGAAGATAACTATATACTATTACTAAATAAAATAAAATCTGAATTAAAAGGATATAATATAGACAGAGTATCTTGGTGGGGAAGGATAAATACTATAAAGATGATGATACTGCCTAAAGCCTTATACATCTTTCAAACACACCGATAAAAATCCCCAGAAATCTATTTTAAAAACCTAGAAAGGATAATAAGGAGCTTTATATGGAAGGGGAAAAAACCTTGTATATCAGCAGAGACTTTGACTAGACACAAATGGGATGGTGGAGTACAGCTACCAGACTTCAAAAAGTATTATAAGGCAGCGGTACTAAGAAGGATTACAGACTGGTTCGAGAAGGAGTAAGGGAGAAAAAAATGGGTGGAAGTGGAAGAAAGCCTAAGCAAAAAGGACCTGGGAAATAAAATATGGGTACCGAAGCAATATAGAGGATTGTCATATGAGATTCCATCAATAACAAAAGAAACCTTTAGAATTTGGGACAGATTATGCAAGACAAAAAAGTGGCCTTATAATAGTCCGTTGATGCCGCTTACGGGTACAGACTTTCTTCCCACCGGGTAGGGGAGGAGGTATCTACCTGAGATGGACAGCTACAGATACACTGAAATTAAAGGATTTATTGAGGGGAAATGTCTTATGTACGGTGTTAGAGCTTCGAGAAAAATATGGAATGTTCCCAGGGGATATGTGGAGGCACAGACAAGTCCAACACATTTTGTAAACACCCTGCCGAAGCCCCTGCGAGCTTTAGATGAACTAAATGAATGGGAAAAGTACATAACACGAGAGGAATAGGAAGACAGGGAATATCAAGTATATATAAAATATTGACAACTATGAGAGAATCAGTAGGAATGAAAATAGTAGAAAGCTGGGAAATGGAATTGAATCAAACCATATCTAGTGAAAAGAAGAGACAGGTAGTAGATTATGTCCATTCTACATCGATGGACTCAAAAGTAAAATAAACTAACTATAAACTACTGGTTAAATGGTACTACGTTCCAACGAAACTGCACAGGATGAATAGTGAGACATCACCCTTATGCTGGAGAGAGTGTGGAATGGAGGAACCCATGCCCACATATGGTGGTACTGCCCCTTGATACAAATATATTGGAGGGAGATATTGGAATTGATAAAGAAAGAAAATAATGAGAGCAGAGATAAAATTCGATCCATGGGATTGTCTGTTCCACACTACGAAGGTACCTAGGAAAAAGTATAGGGGCTCCCTGGTTCCATTCCTATTAAATGGAGCCAAGGCTCTGATACCAAGGAATTGGAAGAGGAAAGAAGCGCCCTCAACTGGGGAATGGATACGGGAAATAGAGAGAATTCGAATGATGGAGGAACTGTGGTACATCCATAAGGTCTCAAAGCCAAGATATGATGGGATCTGGAGGGGATGGAGGGAATTTAGGGATTTGGGGGATTAGGGGGGAGGGAGTGGCGGGGGGAGGGATGAGCCTGTCCTGCCCTCTTTCCATTTCTCCTCTCCCCCCCCCTTTTTTTTTCTTCTTTTCTCTGTTAAGCACCTAAGTATATACACATAATGGAAATTATTTCCCTTAAAATAGAATGTCTCTCTTTATTCTTTTCCACAAACAGAGAGGAACTGGACTACCCCTATACTATAGTATCTGTTCGTCCCCTTTTTTTTTTTTTCTCATAATATAGGGAACATGATCCTCCTTCTATTACATTGTTTTTTTTCGTCTTTTGTTTTTTTTTTTGTTTTTTTTCTGGCACTTTAAAAATATACACATAATGGAAATTATTTCCCTTAAAATAGATTGTTCTTTTTTTTCTTCTTTCTTCACAAATAGAGGGGAACTGGATTCCCCTTATACTACACTGTTTTTTTTCTCCCACAATATAGGGGAACATGATCCCCCTTCTATTACATTGTTTTTTTTTGTCTCACGATCGAGGGGAACCGGATCCCCTTATTTTTTTTTTTTAACAGAAAGGTATTTTTATTCACAAAACAGCATTACAAGATATGCATTAGTCGACAATCAGATTTGCAGAGAAACGGTAACAGTTAGAAACAAGCAATTTCAGCGTTTGCAGATAGTAAAACAAAAGAAAATCAAAAATAGGGGAAATAATAAAAGTAAAATAATCTATCGAGGTGCAAGTTGATAGCTCTCTCACCCCAGTGCCCCCCATCTGTAAACCATCAGGCGCAGACCCAACCGGAGACCTTCCCAGAGTACACTAGGGTAAATGACCGTTGCCCTTACGCCAAAGCCACATATATTCAACCAGAACATGTAAGTAACTCAGCAGGCGATCGAGTTAGGTGGCGCCCCGGGAGAGAGGGGAGGGGCAGCAGCCCCCATACCGGGCGGGGGGGGGAGTCCATCTCTAGTCCCCCACCCCATCAGCCCCCCACCCCCCGCGCATCCACCCAAGCCGACCAAACCTTATCGTACTTAGCAGGGCACTGCCTACTCTCATACGTGAGTTTATACAGGGGCAAAGCCGAGTCCACCGCCTTCCTCCAGGAACCAAGGGTGGGGGGTCCCACCGACTTCCACCGTAGCAGTATCTCCCTCCTAGCATAAAACAGTGAGAATGTAATACATAGCTTAGTATATCTGTCTCCCTCTACCTCACCCAAATGACTCAGAAGGAGCACCATGGATCCAGCGGCACCCTGGTCCCCTCCTATATCGCTAAGCCTCTCTGCTACCCCCGCCCAGTACGGCCGAAGCTTCGGGCAGTCCCAGACCATGTGCCAAAAGGTACCCACCCCTACCCCACACCTAGGACAGTTCGGATCCAGATGTGGGAATATACTGGCCATTCTATGAGGGGTGAAGTAGGCCCTATGTAGGAACTTGAGCTGGATGAATCTGTCTTTAGCTGCTATCATGGACGGGATGTAGGTGGAGACACATTCCTCCCATTCCTCCTCCCCCAAAGCTGGAATGTCCCCCTCCATTTATCCATTACCCGGGTGAGTTTAACATCGTGGCCCACCGTCAGATACATATACAGAGTGGAAAGGGGCTTCCCCATTGCGCTCGACGTCAACAGTCGCTCGATCGAGTCAGGTTCCAGGGTCAGTGTGTCCGGGAATTGGGCCCTCAACGCATGCCTCAGCTGGTAGTATTTAAACTCGAGGGAGTTAGGGAGGGAGTACTGCCGCCTCAGCTCTCGAAAGGGCTTGATCCTACCGTTTGCCATGACATGTTTAAGGGTGGTAATCCCGCATCTGGCCCACTGTGAGGGTTCAGGCAGGTCGCAGAGGTGAGGCAGGGTGGGATTGCCCCACAATGGGGTGTGTGGAGAGATACAATTCGGTTTAGAGTAAATGGCTCTGGCCGCCCGCCACACTCTAACGGTTGTCTTCATGGACGCCGTCAAAGGGTGAGGGGCACTGGACCCCTATATACCAGATTAGTCAATGCAGCATATGACCCCAGTATGGCCGCCTCAAGTCTTACCGCCGGATTCTGTCTGGGCTGGGAGAACCACCAGCGCACAGTAACTAGGACAGCCGCCCAGTAATACAAAAGAAAATTTGGGAGAGCCAGCCCACCCCCCGATAAGGGGAGGTATAGTATCTGCCTTGCCACCCTGGGGGGCCTCCCGGCCCAGATGAAAGAAGTCAGCACCCCCTCCAGTCGTCTAAAGAAGGATCTGGGAATGTGGGAAGGGGTATTGCGAAAGAAATATAAGAACTTAGGGAGGACAAAACACCATTTTGAGCAGGTTTACTCTGCCAACTGGGGTCAGCGGGAGGGTGCGCCAGGCCGTGCACTTGACCGCAAGATGCGATAAGAGAGGCTGTACGTTCCCTTCGATATATTCCTGTGTGGTGTTACCAATCCGAACGCCTAGATATGTGAAGTCGCCCACCCACTGTAGGGGAGTTCCAGTATCTACCCTCGGAAGCGAGGGGTGCAGTGGGAAGAGAACGGACTTGCCCCAGTTTATGCGAATTCCTGAGAACCGGCCGAATTCCTCAAATAGGTCAAGTGCTCTCCGTAGCGACTGACTGGCATCTGCCAGATAGAGTAGGGTGTCGTCCGCATAAAGGGACACCTTCTCCTCTACATCCCCCACCGCTATACCCCTGACCCGGGTCTCAGCTCTCAGGGCAATGGCGAGGGGCTCAACCGCCAGGGCAAAAAGCCCCGGCGATAGCGGACAACCCTGGCGGGTCCCCCGGCCAAGGGGGAAAGTATCCGAGAGGAGGCCGTTCGTGCGGACCCTGGCCCTGGGGTCAGCGTAGAGCATCCTCAACCACGCCAGAAAGTTCGGCCCGAAGCCAAACCGCCCAAGGACACCCCACAGGAACTCCCACTCCACCGAGTCGAAAGCTTTTTCGGCGTCTAGGGACGCCACTACCCCCGCCGACTCCGGCCGTGCCCTGTCCATATGCGTGAAAAGCCTTCTAATGTTAATGTCCGTTCCCCTCCCCGGCATGAACCCCGTTTGGTCTGGATGTACCAAAGCGGTTATGACTGTGTTTAGTCTCCTGGCCAGGACCTTGGCCAGGAGTTTCGCATCAACGTTTATCAGTGAGATGGGGCGGTAAGAGGAACACAGGACCGGGTCCTTACCTGGCTTAGGGATTACCACCACCACCACTGCGTCACTCAGGGAATGCGGGAGCTCCCGCACCCTCTGAGCCTCTGTCAACATACCGAGCATTTTGTCTGTCAAGTCCTCAGAGTATTGTTTGTAAAATTCAACTGGTATACCGTCGGGGCCCGGCGACTTACCCGATTGGAGGGTCTTAAGAGATTTCAGGAGTTCATCTGCAGTTATGGGGGCATCAAGCAGCTCGCGGTATTTAGTGGTCAGGACTGGGATGTCAATAGGATCTAGATAGGAAGCCAGGTCGTCCCCAGAGTATTCAGCCCTGGAACTGTAGAGGTTTTTGTAGAAGGAGACAAAGCAATCGTTTATCTCTTCAGGGGCATACAGTAGGTCCCCCCCGGTCCCCGTATACAGGGGACGCACATCCCCCCGGACTGTTCCCGTGACAACCAGGCCAATAGCTTTCCGGACCTCTCCCCCTGCTCAAATATACGCTGCGATTGGGCGAGTAAACGTTTCTGGGTGAGAGAGGTGCGAATACGCACCACCTCTCCAGTCAGGGACTGAAGTACGTCATAGTCACCGGGATCCCTGGAACGGACATATTGTGCTTCCTGCAAGGCTGCCCTCCCCTCTGCTCCCGCCAATTCAGCCCTCCTCTCCCTTCGGACCCTAGCTATAATTGATTGATACCGACCCCGCGTGTATGATTTAAAGGCATCCCCACACCGGTAATGCTCCGGCCGAGCCGGGGTTGACTGCCCAATATTCCTGTAGCGCCTCCCTAAAGTGACCCTCCACCGCCTCGTCTGACACCCAGAACCTGGACAGCCTCCATAAAACTGTGCCCGGGGCCGAGGAGAGCTCCATCGTCAGGAGAAGCGGCGCGTGGTCTGAAATGCCCCTCGGAAGAATCCTAATGTCCTGAACCTTAGGCAATGCCAGGCCCCCCAGGTACGCCAGGTCTATTCTAGAGAAGGATCTGTGAGATGCAGAGTGACAGGTGTAAGCTCTGGAGTGAGGATTTCTCCAGCGCCACACGTCCGTCAAACCAAACAGTTCCGCCCACTCCACCAGACCAGAGTGGAAGGGTCCACTCTGGGACATCCTGTCCATGCTCTGGTCCGGGACCATGTTAAAGTCTCCCATTATGACCAAGTTATCACTAGCAAAATAAGCTATTTCCGAGGTGACCCGATGCAAGAGGGAGATCGACGCAGGAGGGGGGGGGCAGATACACACCTGCTACAACCAACCTCATGGACCGGATCTGTGCATGCATTATTACATACCTGCCATCCGAGTCAAGTACCAAGTTGAGCAGCCTAAAGGGGAGGGACTTGTGCACCAGAACGCTGACTCCCCTGGCAAAGTTTGAATATGTGGAATGATAATGATGTCCAATCCAAGGTTTTTTTCAGGGCCATCGTTCTACTACCCACCAAGTGGGTCTCTTGGAGTATACAGATATGTGGGCTGTGGGCCCTAATGAATTGAAATACCAGCGACCTCTTCGTCGGAGAATTTAGACCCCTAGTGTTCCATGACAGTATGTTAAGGGCTGACATAGCCACACCCGGGGTGAATTATCGCAGGATGAAAAGGGCGCCCACCCCCTGAGACCGCTCTCTTGACTCGGAAGGGACAGCCAAAACATATACCTGACATTGACTCACGTAATGCATATTCAGAACCTACTTGCAAGACACTTTTTTTGAGAAAACAAACATAAAAAACAAACCATAAACCGTCCCAAACGTGGGAACCCTCCCTCCCCCCCCCCACCCCACCCAACCCCTTAAAACTGAGGCAGGTTTCCATCCCAAAAACCAAAAATCAGCTCGCTGGCTGCAAAAGGGGGGTCCTGTGCAAGAGCCGCTCCCAACCCCTAACAAGTTCAGCGGGGTTAAGGAGTGAGTTGCGCTATGTCCTCCTAGCTGTAGCATCCGCCGGGATATATCTCAGACTGTCGGGAACCAAAAAATAAAAAAATAAAATAATGGAAAAAATAAATAAAAAATAAAAATAAAGTAGCAATTCAAAAAAATGTATATGTAAATGAGGAGTCCCTCCAGTAAGAAAGGGGAAAACTTAAACCATCAACTCGGAAGGGCTGTTGGCCTGTTTATCAGATCCTTTGGGTGACAGGAAGCTGCAGCTTCAGAAGTCTCCTGGTTCATCTAACCAGGGGCACCATCTTAATGTCCCACACGTGGGGAGTATCTGGGCCCCCGTGAAGGCAGCCACAGCATCAACGGGCACAACGGTTGCAACAGACGCTGCGGGCGCACAACGAAACGGATGAGTGGCGTAGTGCTCGTCCGGCGAGTCAAAGCAGGGGGGCCCAGTGCATATTAAAGGTCGTCTCAAGCTCTTGGATGGTCACGAGGCAGGGATTCCAGCCAGGCAGAAGCGTCTCTCGGAGAGGTGAAGAAGCGGGTTGTCTCCCCATCTTGGACCCTCAGGCGGGCTGGAAAGAGAACGCTGTAACGAATGTTGCGAGCCCTCAACGCTGCCTTCACGTGATCAAACGATTTCCTCAATTTCTGCGTTTCTATAGAGTAGTCAGGGAAGATCATCAATCTGTTGTTCTGGAGCCTCAAATCCCCCACCGCCCTAGATGCACGGAGGACCTCGTCTCTGTCCCGGAAATTGAGGAGTTTGAGGATAAGCGTGCGGGGGGGAGCACCCGGAGGGCCAGGCCTGGGTGGGATCCTATGAGCCCGTTCCACCGCGTAGTGAGGGGACAGGCGTGCATCAGGCAAAAGGTTGCGTAGCATGTCCTCCACAAAGCACGTCGGATTGTTGCCCTCCGCGCCCTCTGCCAGGCCAACTATGCGCAGGTTGTTGCGTCTATTTCTGTTCTCGGCATCTTCAGCTCTATACTCCAGGGCCTTGACCTTAGTTTGAAGCGAGTGGAGCGCCGCACTGTGTTCCGCAACTCTATCCTCTGCATTGCTGACTCTCTGTTCAGTCTCTGTCATCCTGGACCTGAGCTTATCCATGTCCTGCCTGAGAAGGCCAACATCCATTTGCACTGCCTCTATTTTTGCCATGAGTGTGGATTGGCACATGGCTATGGCCGCCATAACATCTGCCAGCCTAGGGGGCCTCTCTTCCTCGGCCTCCATCGGGCCCGTCTGCGATGCCCTGGGCTGGCCGCGAGTGGCCCGAGGGGTAGCCAGGGGGTCCGGCGTCAGCTGGGGGGACACCGGGAGAAGAGGGAACTTGTATTTTTTCCCCTTACCACCCGTTGCTCCTGACCCCCGGCCGCGCCTCATTCAGGTGTCTCTGCGACCGCGGTGGGGGCCCCCAGACGCCCCAGCCCCGTGCTCCAGATGAGGATCAAAGTCTAGAAAAGTGCTGGTGACAGGCAGCCGTGGAGGGGGAAAACAGAGTCCAGCATGCAGCACTCCTGGTCACTCACCGCAGTAGTACCCCCCAGGTGTGGACACCAAGGCCACCGCTCCCAGTGAGGGGGGAGCCGGGTCAGGGGAGAGGCCCGGGCAGCTATCAGTCCTCCTGGGGAGCCCCTCAGTGATTGCTCCGCCGTTGGAGCCGTCTGTGTGCAGGATCGGTCCGCGAGTGAAAATCGAGGCCGCGGCTTCGTTAAGGCCTAGTCCAAGTCCCGTGAATAGGGGCAGGGGCGGGCGGGGAGCACACCCACGACGGCCCCCCCGAGTCCGGATCAATGACCGAGGATATCAGGTCTCCCTCGCCTGTGTGCTGGGCGGGATCATTGCGCCGGGGGTCCGCGAGTGGAAATCGAGGCCGCGGCCGGCTCCGTTGAGGCCTAGTGCAGGTCCCGTGGTGAAGAGCAGGAACGGGGGAGGTGAGTACATCCGCGGCGATCCTTGGAGCCGGAACGGCGAACGAGGATGTCGGGTCTCCCCCACCAGAGCTGGATGGGGTCGCTGGAGGCCTTTTCCATGCGCCACGTGTGGGGGGCCAGGCCGGACCGGGAGAAGACAGTACGGCTCACACCTCAGCAGGGCCAAAGAGGCAGGATCCGCCGACCAGCTCCCCAGATCCCCAACGCTGCAAGGTATCCCTGGCAGTCCTTCAGAGCGGCAATCTTGCGCCGATAGCTCGGATATTGGAGCGGATGCCGGCGGAGCTCAGAGGTTAGCTTCTGCTCACAGCGCCATCTTGGACACGCCCCCGGATCCCCTTATACTATATATTTTTCTTTATTTTTTATTTTTTGGTGTATGTGTATTTTGGGCACTTTAAGTATATATACAAAATGGAAAATTATTTCCCCTAAAATAGATTGTTTTTTTTTTTTTTTTTTTTTTTACTCACAACACAGGGGAACATGATCCCCCTTTATTACATTGCCCTTTTTTTTTATTTTTATCCCTCTCTTCCTCCTCTCCAGATTGATCTGCCCTCTCGCTGCATTCCCCCCTCCCCTGAGAATATGAAGGAAGTATAGGCCTGGGCCTGAAATGAGGGAGGAAAAACCCAGTATTTGTAATGGTAGAACTTGTTTCCTTCTTTTTTTTTTTTTTTTTTAAGGGGTACATTTTGAGACCATTTATGTTGTATGTCTGTTTGGGTATTGTATTTTGTATTTATTGTACTGTTGAAAAATTAATAAAACAATTTTGTAAAGGAGTGGCTTGACAACAGGAATACGACATTTGAAGCCCATGTCCAGGATCCGTCTTTGTGTGGTGGCTCTTGATGCACTGACTCCAGGCTCAGTCCACTCCTTGTGAAAGTCCCCAACACTTTTGAATGGCCTTTTCCTGACAATCCTCTCCAGGCTGCGTTCATCCCTGCTGCTTGTGCACCTTTTTCTTCCACACTTTTCCCTTCCACATAACTTTCTATTAATGTGCTTTGATACATCACTTTGGGAACATCCAACTTCTTTTGCAATTACCTTTTGAGGCTTTCCCTCCTTATGGAGGGTGTCAATGATGGTTTTCTGTACAACTGTCAGGTTAGCAGTCTTTCCCATGATTGTGATTCCTACTGAACCAGACTGAGAGACCATGTAAAGGCTCCGGAACCCTTTACAGGTGTTATGGGTTAATTAGCTAATTAGAGTGGTACACTTCGAACCTTTTCACAATATTCAAATTTTCAGGAGATTGTGATTTGGGGTTTTTATGAGCTGTAAGCCATAATCATCAGACTTCTGACAAATCACAGCTTGAACTATCTTGCTTTGCATGTAATGAGTCTATCTCATATATTAGTTTCACCTTTTAAGTTGCATTAGTGAAATAAATAAACTTTTGAACGATGGTCAAATTTTTCGAGTTGCACCTGTATCCCCCTACTTCCTTCAACCATGATCGGCTGCAAAATAAAAAAATCCCCAAAGATTCCCAGACCCAATAAAGGATTCCGACCTTTACTAGCTATAGCTCTGGCTTTGCCTTGCAGGAATCTTAACTTATCCATATGGGCCTGAACTTTGTCTCTAGTATCCGCGATCCAGATACAACAATCTTTACCTATGAATTCACAGAAACCCCCCTCGGATGCCAACAAGTAATCATGGACCATCTTTTAATAGAAAGGTTTCGATATGCTGTTATTCCTGTGGGGTCTTCCTTGTAGCTTCAACAGTTGCATTGAACATCCCATCCACACTGGATGAGAAAGTGTTCAATCGTTTCATAAGCTCAAGCCCCCACCTTGTACAAGCAGGAAACCATGCCCAGACCTAGCCGGGGTTGGTGAACAATTCCCTTCTAGCTGTCCCTGCCATTCTTACCTTCTCTCGCACCATCAGATCCTCACGATTGGTCGCAACATAAGATGCTGGGATGAGTTTCACCAGGACACATGAACCTCTTGCATTAGGGGGAATTACCTTATAAGCTGTAGATCCGCATAAATACTGAACTAAATGTGAAGCACACTTGTGGGCTACCTAGTTGTTGTTACGATACCCAAGCTGGCAAGAAGCACATCTATTGTTAAAACTATAACCAATTTTACCCTCTAGAAATGTATTGTTAAGTTCTTTTAACAAATGTCTGTAGTTTTTGATAGTTTGTCAAAACTCCTCATTATGAACATCATATATCGCATGTACCACTGTCATCAATGGGGTACCAAAGCTCGGTGGAGATTCAGAGTAGACACAGCAATTGGTCCTGTTTGCTTTCTTAGCTAGTTGGAGAATACACTTTAAACAATAAATTGGAATCCTTTTCATTGTTATCCTTGCTAAAATATACTAAACTAAAAAATATAAATAAACAAAGATACTCCTCCTTCTTTGGTGTGGTTGAGCAGCTTCTTCCAGTGGCTGGCATGGTTTCGTCCCTCAAGCTTCTTTACAATGACCCAGTCACCTGGTTGGAAAAAATGTAAATCGGTTATTGTGCCAGGGTCAAGGAGGGACTTATGAACCCTGTGGTGGACCTTTTGAAGTTCATGTTACAGTGACTGCACCTACCCCATCAGCTGAGAATGTAGGCAACAGCTGCTGAGAAAAGTACAACTCTGGTTTTGGTTGACCTCCAAACAAACCTCATATTGCAATAACCCAGACATGTAGAAACGTAATCACTGCAGTCACTGCATAAACTGTGCGTGACTTACCATCTGGGGTATAATACCTGGAACCATTGACAAAAAGGTTCTTAGCATCTGGGATGGGAGCGTCCTTCACCAGACTGCTGCTTGCAGATTCAAATTCCATTAAAGAAAGACAGTCGTGGCCTACTTGGTCACAAACTTGGTTAGAATTCGAAAGGTTAGTATTATTAGATTGAAAACTGTAATTCTTACATTGATCCCCCCCCCCCATTTTCTTCCTCATTACAAACTAAAGGAAGAAATGCAGGGTTTAGAGTGGTGCAGGTAAACAGAAACAATGAAATAGCTTATGATACTTTTACCTCCTTAGGCGTGTGTATTTATGCATGTGTACAGCTGTCTACATACACCTGCTTTCTATGTACGTACACTTTTCAGAAACTCCTTGGACCTGAAAAGATACTTATAAACAAAAGTTATTACTCTATCCTTCATATTTAACCTGCAAAGAATGACAAACAATAATGACAGCAGTACATTGGTAAATTGTCACGGACATTCCTCAAAACCAACAACACCGCTCTAACTATGTTTTTTAAAACGTCATTTAAATTGATCGTGTGTGGGCAAAACGTCGTTTTTTGTCTTAAAAAAAACGACCAAAAAAAATTCCAACATGTTTGAATTTTTTGTGTCGTTTTTCAAAATTTTGTTTTTTGTGTGGGCAAAACGATGTTGAAAACAACGTTTTTAAAGCCGCGCATGCTCAGAGGCAAGTTATGAGACGGAGCTTCAATGGAACATAGTGCCGTCGAACGTGTCTTACGTCACCACGCTTTGCTAGAGCATTTTGGAAAAACGATGGTGTGTATGCAACGTCGTTTTGGAAAATGAAGTTTGAAAAACGTTATTTTGTTTCATCACTTGAAACGTCGTTTTTTTTTATCACAAAAAATGATCGTGTGTACGCGGCATAACTCTTACTTTCATGTTCCTACAAAAATACAACAGCCGCAACGCGGTAAGTTCTAACATATTCATGTTACTATGTACAAACAATGAGAGGACTAAAACAACCAGCCAGAATGCTGCCTTCACTCTTTTAGCAATAAAAAAAATACAATGGGAAAAAAAAGACGAGAGCAGCTCGAAAACCTTGCATGGACCAGGGCCGTCTTAATGAGGGCAGGGGCCCCTGCACTTTTCCTGTCCTCTTGTAGACATGTCCTGCTCCTTTTTTTCTTAGGGGTTGAATTAATATATTTTTCTGGGCCCCATCAGTTCAATAAAGGAGCTGAGGAACTTTTTTTTTAATTTTCGTGCGGAGGTACACCATACTGTGCCCAGCTGCATGCTCTAGAGTTCCTGGCTGCAGGGCTATTGGAGCTTCAGCTCCAAGCCCCTCCCTCAATATAGGTCCATGATTGGTTATCTGTGTGCCGTCCTGGAGGAAGAGAAGAGGAGCCCTCCATGCACACATGAAGGAGAAGTGGCAGCAGCTGCAGACTAGTCCTGTCTCAGGCTTGGGGAGCTGCTTTTTCCCCCAGGCTGTTGTCAGATCACAGCCCGTATGGGATCACCATAGGTATGCCCCTTGACAAGCCAATGTGGGCATGGCAGTTGAACCCATTCTGGCTCTCTTTGTTGCCTGAGGATGATGAACTTATCACCGAGTGGCAAACATTCTTTAGGGAGAATGACTGATCTGCCCCGGTGGCGACGGTCTGAGAGTCCTTCAAGCTCCATGCCCGCATGCACTTAACCTCGCGCATCAACTGGATAAAGGCGGATTCAGCTAACATCCTAGATAGAGCGGTGTCAGACTTGTCCATCACAGAGCAGGAATTTACGGTTGATCCCACCCGAGCGAACGCGGGTGCCCTAAAATTGCAGACTAGAGTGGTTACCCAACTTCAATATGAAAAGGCTAGATGGAAAATATTTTTTGCTAAACAAAATAGGTTTTAGCATGGAGAAAAGGCTGGCAAACTTCTGGCTTACTTAGTTCACAGTGAAGATAGACCCCCGGTGGTGATTTCCCTGTGTGGCCCTGACGGGCTCCTAATAACGGACCCACCCAGTTTGCGCTATGTTTCGAGACTTTTATGCTGATCTATACACACCTTTGAGCCCAGCGGATATGGGTCCAATGGACTCCTTTCTGGAGGACCTGGCTTTTCCCCGGCTGACTTCTAAACAAGTTGAACGGCTGGAGGCCTCTCTCACCTCAGAGGAGGTGGGCGTAGGCTGTTGCGGGGTTTGCCAGGTCTAAGTCACCAGGGTCGGACGGTCTTCCAATTGAATTTTATTCCCAATATAGTGAGGTCCTTGTTCCCAAACTATTGGCCCTATATAACCATTTATTCTAAACATTTTCACTCCCGTCGTCCATGAGGGAAGCGACCATAGTCCTTATCCCCAAACCGGGTAAGGACCCGACGTACCCAGAATAATAACGCCCCATCTCTCTCCTCCAAGTAGACGTTAAAATACTCGCCAAGATTTTAGCTAACCACCTTAATCAAGCCATACTCTCACTCATACACGCAGAAATAAAATACATCTGCATCTGGGAGACAAGGTCTTGGAAGATATTGGAGTCTTGAAAAAGGCTTTCATTAACGCTACATTGCTTATCTTGGCAGGTGGCTATTTTAGAGAAATAGAGCTTAAGCATTTATTTTTTTCTCTTAACCCATTACAACATGTAAGCATTCTTATGATTCTACTAGTTTTGCTATAATTACTTTACATACATCTTATTTTTTTGTCTTCTATGTTTGATTTATTTTTTTCTCCCTGTTGACTCATTCAGTCACAGTCAAGTCCCCATGGTCCTGGCATAAATCACTATCAAGCCAGTACATGATAGTACATGCTGCTTTGTGCATTTTGACCCCCTCCTCCACCTTGCTCCTACTTAATAAATGTTTATGGTCATTAGAAAATGCTATAAAACTGATAGCACATTAACTGAAACCAAGTGTAAGGTTCTTTGTAAACCAGGCACGTGACAGGAGCCTATTCTTTATTTCATTCTGTACACACATATAAATGCAGAAAGCAACATATTAAGGGCCAGGGAAGGGGGGGGGGGGGCACAAGCCTTTCATATTGCTGTATCTGAAATGTTAAATTGTATCAAATACTTACAGTAAATTTCCTTTCCTGATTAGAGATGTCGAGAACCGAATTTCCGCAAATGTTAGCGAACTGGCGAACCGCCATAGACTTCAATAGGCAGGCGAATTTTAAAACCCACAGGGACTTTTTCTTACCAAAACATTTCAGTTTGTTTTCCAATTGAGTTGTACAGTTTATAGGTCACATTAAAGGTGGAAAAAGTTCTGAAATTCTATATCTTTGTGTCATTTTGTTACACCACAGAAACCTGACATTTTAGCAGGGGTATGTAGACATTTTATATCCACTGCAGATGGTGATTTACCAAAGGCAAATGGACTGTGCACTTTGGGAGTGCAGTTGCTCAAGAGCTTAGAAAATAAAAGGAAGCTTTGCTGACTTTCATAATCCAATCCTGTCCAAGCGCCGAAGGAACAGTCTATTTGCCTTTAGTAAATCGACCCCTTGGCCCTTACCATTCTTAACAGACATGGGAAAGTGAATTTAGTAAGTCCTCGGTCAAAACACGTTATCATTTTATGATGTTGCAATTGCTGTAGTGCTTACAAAAAGTTTGATAACGAGAGGCATTGTTGCCAGCTCTTAGACCTTATGGATGGGAAAGTGAACTACATATATTCCTCACACAGAAGGAGCAGAGATATTGTACTTTGCACATAAGTTATCAATAATGCTAAACATTGAAGTAAAAGCAGGGCCGGCCTTAGGTGTTCAGGCGCCCTGTGCGAGCTAATCCTGTGGCGCCCCCCCCCCCCCCATCTTCACCCCTCGCCCCCTGGTCACCTAAACATACACAAAGAGGACATAAAAAAAATATTTGTAACAAATAATTTGTTTTAATAAACAATTTAAGTGCATGTGCAAACAATCCATGCATCTCAATGGACCCTTTCACACTGAGTCCTGCAAGCAGCATCTTTGGAGCAGCTTTTGAGCGTTGAAAAAAACTCTCCAAAAACGCCCCTCTCCATTTAAAAAGAATTGAAAGCGCTGTAAAAACACCTTGCCCTTTCACACCGAGACACTGCAAAAACGCCTTAAAACGTTAGGGTCTTAGTGGTGCTTTACCAGCACATTGGGATTGCAGATGAGGCTTCGCTGGAATAACGCTGTAATCTTATCCTCTAATAAAAGCAGCACATACAGTACACATAAAACACTGGTTAGGCAACACAGTTAAGACTTTAATTGCCCTAGATCAGGGGTCTCCAAACTGCGGCCCGGGGGCCAGATGTGGCACTTTACTTGCTTTTATCTGACCCTTGGGGCAATATTTCATCTTCTGACACCAACAAAGGGGCACAATTCTTCCCAGTGACACCAACAAAGGGGCACAATTCCTCCCAGTGACACCAACAAAGGGGCACAATTCCTCCCAATGACACCAACAAAGGGGCACAATTCCTCCCACTGACACCAACAAAGGGGCACAATTCCTCCCAATGACACCAACAAAGGGGCACAATTACTCCCAGTGACACCAACAAAGGGGCACAATATCTCCCAATGACACCAACAAAGGGGCACAATTCCTCCCAATGACACCAACAAAGAGGCACAATTCCTCCCAATGACACCAACAAAGAGGCACAATTCCTCCCAATGACACCAACAAAGGGGCACAATTCCTCCCAATGACACAAACAAAGGGGCACAATTCCTCCCACTGACACCAACAAAGGGGCACATTTCCCCCTAATAACACCAACAATGAGGAACAATTTTTTTCCTTCTAATAACGCCAACAAAGGGCACAATTCCTCCTAATGACACCAACAAAGGGGCACAATTCCTCCCAATGACCCCAACAAATGGGCACAATTCCTCCCAATGACACCAACAATTGGGCACAATTCCTCCCAATGACCCCACCAACAATGAGGAACAATTCCTCCCAATGACAATTCCTCCCACCAACAATGAGGAACAATTCTTCCTAGTGACACCAACAAAAGGGGCACAATTCCTCCCAATGACACCAACAAAGAGGCACAATTCCTCCTAATGACACCAACAAAGGAGCACAATTCCTCCCAATGACAACAATTGGGCACAATTCATCCCAATGACACCAACAAAGGGGCACAATTCCTCCTAATGACACCAACAAAGGGGCACAATATCTCCCAATGACACCAACAAAGGGGCACAATTCCTCCCAATGACACCAACAAAGAGGCACAATTCCTCCCAATGACACCAACAAAGAGGCACAATTCCTCCCAATGACACCAACAAAGGGGCACAATTCCTCCCAATGACACCAACAAAGGGGCACAATTCCTCCCACTGACACCAACAAAGGGGCACATTTCCCCCTAATAACACCAACAATGAGGAACAATTTCCTTCTAATAACGCCAACAAAGGGGCACAATTCCTCCTAATGACACCAACAAAGGGGCACAATTCCTCCCAATGACCCCAACAAATGGGCACAATTCCTCCCAATGAAACCAACAATTGGGCACAATTCCTCCCAATGACACCAACAATGAGGAACAATTCCTCCCAATGACACCAACAATGAGGAACAATTCTTCCTAGTGACACCAACAAAAGGGGCACAATTCCTCCCAATGACACCAACAAAGAGGCACAATTCCTCCTAATGACACCAACAAAGGAGCACAATTCCTCCCAATGACAACAATTGGGCACAATTCATCCCAATGACACCAACAAAGGGGCACAATTCCTCCTAATGACACCAACAAAAGGGGCACAATTCCTCCCAATGACACCAACAAAGGGGCACAGTTCCTCCCAATTACACCAACGATGGGTCATTACTCCTCTCACTGACAGACACCAAAAAATGGGGCATTGTTTACTCCTGCTGATACCGGAACATTTTTCTATTTCCAGTGGTCACAGTCCGGCCCCTCTAAAGTCTGAAGAACAGTTAACTGGCCCTTTGCTTAGAAAGTTTGGAGACCCCTGCCTTAGATGATTAACCCCTTGCCAGCCAGTGTCATTAGTACAGTGACAGTGCATATTTTTAGCACTGATCACTGTATTAGCGTCACTGGTTCCCACAAAGTGTCAGTTTGTCAGTCGCAATATCGCAGCCTCGCTATAAATCGCTGATCTCCGCCATTACTAGCAAAAAGTTAAAAATTCCATAAATATATCCCATAGTTTGTAGATGCTTATTGGGATATTTTGTACCAAAAACATGGGCCTAAATTTATGAAAAAACGTAAAAAAATATATATATATTGGATGTTATATGGCAGAAAGTAAAATGTTTTATTTCTTTTTTTTTTCAAATTTGGTCTTTTGTTAAAGAATAAATAAAAAATAAATAAAAATAAAATAACGCAGAGGTGATCAAATACCACAGTACAGTGTTGCATTGCCGCGTAGTTGTCAGCTACAATTACGGCAGTGCACATCGCAAAAAATGGCCTGTCATGAAGGGGGGGAGGGGGGTAAATCTTCCAGAGGTCACGTGGTTAATCAGTGAAATTACATATGACAGAGGTGCAGACATAGCCAGAGGTACATGGTACCAGTACAGGCCAATCACAGACTTTCTGAAGTATAAATAAACTCTGGGCAAAAAAATGTCACTGATTAACCACGTGACCTCGAAGATTTACCCCCCCCCCTTCATGACAGGCCATTTTTTTATATATGCACTGCTTAACTTAAACTGACAACTGCTTGGTGGTATTTGATCACCTCTGCGTTATTTTATTTTTTTAACAAAAGACCAATTTTGAATAAAAATAATTTTTCGTTCTGCTATATATATATATATATACCATTTTTTTTTTTTACGTTTTTTAATAAATTCAAAGTTCCAGGCTCACATCTGTTATGGTGCCCGCCCCCCCCCCCCCCTCCTCATTGGAGTACAAGCGAGGGGGGAGGATGGAAGACAGGTGTGAAGATAGACACTGACAGGTGTGAAAACTGTCAGCCTGAGCCTGCTACATAAGGGGGAGGGGACGGGCGGCTTTACCGTAACTTTTCTTCAGAGTACGGCAGTCTGGCAGTCCCGTCCCAGTTTCAGTGCTCCTGGCGCCTTTAGGATTTGAAGCTGCATTACACAGTTACACACGACGCACGCACGACGCATGCAACGGCGTCGGCGCTATCCACCGTGCTGAGATAACAAAGAGGAGGAGGAGAAGGAGAGGGGGAGGAGAAAGAGAAGGGAGGAGGAGGGAGGGGACCAGTGTCCGACACTTCGGCGCGACGCCTCCCCCCCTCTGCAGCGCTGGGGTGTTGTGCTGCTGAGAAGTGACTCGGTCGCCCGGATGAATGATTCGTCATATTAAACTTACTGCGAGCTGTGACAGCCGCACGGCGCCCCTGGTGTCTATGGCGCTCTGTGCGGCCGCACAGCCCGCACACCCCAAAGGCCGGCCCTGAGTAAAAGGCTAAAATCTCCTAACCAGGTGCTGAGTGAATAGTGCCCTGCACTCCTTTTTTTTGTCCCTGCACTCAGTGGATTGGTATTGTGGTGAAGGCCAGGGTACTGAATTCTGCAATAATGTGAAAACTATCACTCAAAGATTTATGGACTTGTATGTCCAAAATAATCCTGCCTTCTTCCTATTTCACTATAACACACTACTCTCTAGTAAGTACTACCAAAATATGTGTCCTTCTCTGACACCCAAACCTGTCACAGTGGCTTGCACACATTAATTAGGTAAAATGTATGGAGGACCATTCCGCCATCATTAAGACACTGAAGAAGCCTTTTGCTGGAAGTAGTTCTTGTGGAATACTTACATATTCATGACATAGTATACTAATGTCCTGGTCTCAAGTAAATAAACTACCCTCAACTGATTTTGAGTTGCCTACTCAAGGCTCAGCTTCGGACCATACACTGATGTGTGATAAGTCCAGGTTCTGTTTTTCTGACTTCTCTGATTTTCCTCCTTCTTTTCTCCTTTTTACCTGACTTTCTTCTGCTCCTTTACCCTGCCACCCTCCTTCCTTCACTTTGGGTTTCTGCTTCCCCTGCAGATATTGTGATATTTCCCCCCTTTTCTTCCTCTTGCCTCTTTACCTTTATTCCCCTCTGTTGACCTCATTACTACATTCATGCACACATGTGGCATATATTTTGGCTGGGATCTATGAAGCATTTTTGTACATTTTATATATACATTCCATATCCCCCCCTCTCCCGCATACCTTGTAACTCAACATTGAGTCATCATTAAGGAAGCATCTGTGTGGTGGTGCCATTATTTCAAGGTAGCACATTTCTTGTGTGTTGCAGGAAAGCACGCAAATTTCCGCATAGCACTGGTTGAACGAAGCCTAAATATGTTCTAAAGTTGTCCTATTGAATCATATTGATAATTGGTTTCGGACAACCCAGTTGGGTAAGAATATCTTAATTTTCTTTGTCCCTTAATGGATAATAAAGAAAACAAGGTTTTTGTACCTACCTATTTTTGTCTTATGTATTTCCTGCTCACTGAGGTATGAAATTTGGAGACAGGGTTGGCTTAATGTTTTTTCTTTCACTTTGGTTTTTATTGAGAGGATAAACAATTAAATGTTGACAAGGCAAAACAAATTGTTGTTCAAGCAAAAAGATGTGGTAAGATACAGAAATAAAAAGATAAAAATATCAAAAATGGATACACTCAGACATACAATGGGCTGTGACAATTGACAAATCAAACCATCTAGTGACAGTCACGGGCATCGGTGATGTAGAACTGGTTGATGTGTTTGACTGTATAAGGCATTGTCACAGGAGGGCCCATTGTGTCAAAACCATTGGGTTTCAATTTTTAAATCAGTGGTGTCTGTAGAAGCTGTGAACAAAGCCATAAAAGCAGTAGTTTGAAGAAAAGGATAAGTGATCAGAGAAGTTAATGCACCCTCCTGCACAAAGTGTTGTGGAGGCTGAAATGAGTAGAAAGGAAATAGAGAGTAAACAAAAGGATAGGATGGGTAGAAGACAAAGGAAGGGAAGGGAATAGGTTGGCAGAGGAATAAGTAAGGAAAAGGGATAGGTACTTCAAAGGCCAGTGCATTGGGGTGGTCAATTGCAGGCAGTCTAATTTACAGATCCAATAGGTACATAGTTTGCTGGGCAGATGGTTAATAATCGTACCAAGGTTGCCAGATTTCTCTAAACTTATCGTGCCAGTCATTAAAAATAGCTGTTCATTTCTCATTGATAAGTGAGCCCTGTATATGGTTCTTTACCTCAGAAAAAGGAAGTGCTAATAATTTCCACGCTTGGGCAATTGTTTGTTTAGTGGCCATAAAGATATGATGGATAAGTAAATGTCCCTGGTGGAGGATATTGTCATTAAACCTATGTAGAAAGGCTTCCCATGGATGTTGATTCTTTGGAGAATTGTACTATTCACCATTATGTACACCCAAATCCATAGGTGTTTTGGGACACAACCACCAATTATGCTTCATATTCTCCAGGCCCGAGTACCTCTGAAAACAGGTGGGAGGGTATAAGGGGGTAGACATTTAGTGATTCTGGCAGGGGGAAAGTACCATTGTGACAAAAACTTTATAGGAATTTTTCAAAGATAGCACATTGCACAAGCATTTAAATAAGACCACCCATATTTTTACAGTTCCCAGCGTGAGCAATGTAGTGAAGGTCCGTTATAAGAGTTTCCCAGAATAGAGAATTATAGAAGAGAAACCAAGCCTTGGGTTGTTGGGTAAAAATTGAATTTAGATTCCAACTACATCATGATTGTGGACCTGTCATGAATTTTAGTCGGTGACTCCACCAAGTGGTAGTTCTGAAGATAGTGGAATAATTCAATTATGGGAATATTGTGGAAGTCCTTGAGTTATTGGAATGTGTGGACTCTGGGGAACAGGAGACAGCTAAAAATATGTAAAAGTGAAAGATGTGGTGATATACCTGTCTGCCTAATATTTACTAGAATGCCAAATTGTAAGATGGGCTAGAATCGGATACGTTTTTTTTGGCAGAGTGAGGGGTGAATCTAGATAAGAGAGGAACAGGGTCAGTATTAAACACATCTAAGTTCACAAGAGCGCAGCTTGACCTGAATGTAGATGGACTAGGGGGGCAATCTGAGCAGCTTTATAATAGTAAGAAATTAAGACAAGTCCACTTTTGAGTTTCGATTTATATAGAAGAGTTCTGTTCAACCTAAGACTAGTGAATCCCTAAAATAATTTGAGTACTAGGAGTAGCAAAGAGTGAAAGGCATAGGAATGGGGTAGGACTTTAGAGGAATACAACAGTTTAGAAAGAAAGGCTATTTTGATGGCGTGTATGCAGCCAAGCCATGAAATGTGGGTTTTATCCCAGGATTCTAAAAGATGTTTAAGAGGCCTGATGGGTGGCGGGGGGGGGGGGGGGGGTGGGGGGTTATTGGCTTTAAATAGAGAATAGTAGGATGGGGTAAGCAGAATTATCAGGCATGGTTGATGAGCATCCATTACAACTGGAATTGGGCTTGTAGGGAATGTTTTACAGATTCTAGAAGTGTTACGCTTGGCGCACATGGGCTTAGTGTGTTTTCTTTCTTTGCCAGTGTCCTAACCTCATGAAATTGGCAGTATAATCCAATTGTCTAATGCCGCGTACACACGATCATTTTTTGTGATGAAAAAAAACGACGTTTTCTGTGAAGTAAAAAACAACGTTTTTGAAACGTCACTTTTCAAAGACGATGTTGCATACACACCATCGTTTTTTTCACAAAAAGCGAGGTTACGTTCACCACTCTTTTCCATTGAAGCTCGCTTCATAACTAGCTTCTGGGCATGCGCGGGTTGAAAAACGTCATTTTAAACGACGTTTTTGCTACACACGGTGACTTTTTGAGAAACAAAAAACTACGTTTTGAAAAACGACACAAAAAATTCAAGCATGTTGGAATTTTTTTTTGGTCGTTTTTTTGAAGACAAAAAACAACGTTTTGCCCACACACGATCAATTTAAATGACGTTTTAAAAAACAACGTTTTTTTTCATCGCAAAAAACGACCGTGTGTACGCGGCATAAGAGTACCGTATATAGAATTCCTGTGTCCCTCAATTAAATTCTAAAAAAAGGATTTTACTGTAAGTATAAACGTATTATATCAGCTACGGTATGTATTTAGATGTAAGCCTAGAGCTGCACCTATGAGTTTTTAGATTTTGTACAATGTAGAATTATATATTGTAATTGGGTAAATGATGACAAAAAAAATATTTTAATACAATGTTTTATATTCAGTTAATTAAACAAAAATAATTTCTGTCGATGAAAAAGACTGCAATTTTCAGTCAGAATGCATATAATGTGAAAATAAAACTAGCATACTGGTAAGTTATGTAGCAGTTTAAATTATTGGATGGAAAAATAGGTTCCCCTGCAGTGGGTCCTCCTTTGCTCTGCAAGGTTTGCCTATTTTGACTAGGTGACTGATATAAGTTAAAATGCATACCTTATTCATTGCCCTGCAGGATTCACCTAGTGCAGGGGTCTCCAAACTTTCTAAAACTAAGCGCCGGTTTACTGTCCTCCAGATTTTAGGGGGGTCAGACTGCGGCCGTTGGGAGTAGAAAAGGTCCCAACATCATTGAGAGAAAAACAATGCCCCATTGTTTGTCTTGGTGGGAGGAATAGTGCCCCATCATTGGTGTCATTGGGAGAAATTGTGGCCCATCATTGGTATTAATGGGAGGAATTGTGTCCGATTGTTGGACTCACTTGGAGGAATTGTCACTTATCATTGGTGTCATTGGAAGACATTTTTCCCTATTGTTGCTGCCATTGGATGGGATAGTGCCCTGTCATTTATTTCACTGGGAGGAATAGTACCCCATCATTTGTGTCATTGGGAGGAATAGTACCCCATCGTTGGTGTCATTGGGAGAAACTGTGCCTCATCATTGGTGTCAGTGGGAGGAATTGTGCCCCATCATTGGTGTCATTGGGATAAACTGTGCCCCATAATTGGGGAGAATAGTGCCAGATCTTTGGTGTAATTGGGAGGAATTGTGTCCTTTCATTGGTGTGAGTGGGGGGGGGGGGCAAATTATGTCCCATTGATGGTATCCGTGGATGAAACCCAGAGGGCCACATAAAAGCAAGCAAAGGGCCTCATTTGACCTAGTCCCCAGAAGTCACTGTTTTTTGCCACTGCATTGGTCGCATCTCTTAAATGTCATCACTAGAAAAACGGTCAGTGTCATGTGGAGCCCCTCAAGGATCCCCTTTGTCGCCGGTTCTGTTCAATATTTATTTCCGCCCTCTTTTTGAAATCATCAGCAACCAGAAGTTACTTTATCACTCTTATGCAGATGATACACAGTTGTATTTTCGCATCTGCAACAAAAAGGATCATTCTCTTGGACTAGAGAAATGCCTTTCCTTAATAGAAAACTGGATGACAAAGAGTTATCTCAAACTCAACGGCTCGAAAACAGAACTTCTCCTGTTTTACGCCAACCGGAAAAATCAGCCCGCAGTAGGATGGACACCCCCACCCAATCTGGGAAAAACTATCACCCCTAGCACCAAAGTCTCTGAGTCATTTTTGACACCAACATGACAATGGATGCACAAATAGGGTCAGTAGTCAGCAGATCGCACCATCTGCTGCGCCTACTACGCAGACTCACTCCCTTTATTCCGAAAGAGGACATTGCAGTCGTGGTCGGAACAATTATTAATTCCAGACTTGACTATGCAAATGCCCTCTATCTCGGACTCCCCAAATACCAAATCGCTTGTCTGCAAATCGTTCAAAATACGGCCGCTCGATTAGTGACCGGCAAAAAAACATGGGAATCAATCTCACCTTCACTGAGATCCCTTCATTGGCTGCCAGTAAAAGACAGAATCACTTTCAAGGCACTCTGTCTAATGCATAAGTGCATCCATGGAAACGCCCCCCAATATCTATGTGAAAAAAAAAAAAAAACAACCCCAATCGTATTCTGCGATCCACCAATCAAAACCTTGTCCAGATACCCAAAGCCAGATACAAGTCCAAAGGAGATCGAAGGTTTGCTGTCCAGGGACCTCAGCTATGGAACGCGCTGCCAACCACCACTCGATTGGAGTTGGACCACTTGGCCTTTAGGAGAAGGATTTAAATCCATCTCTTCTGAGGTCATAAGGTCTCACTCACAGAATGGATACAGCGCCCAGAGGCGATTCAGTTCGCATGTGCTGCGCTATATAAGTTTTCCACTCACCCACTAGGGATGGGCTGAACGTTTCCCTGTTCAGTTTGCACCAGAACTTTGGAACATTGCAAAAGTTCGGAACCAAATAACGAACCCTATTGAAGTCTATGGGACCCGAACTGTAAAAATCCAAAGTGCCCATTTTGAAGGCTTATATGCAAGTAATTGGGCATACAATGGTTAATGGGGGTCCAGGTACTGCCCTGGGCGACATGTATCAATGAAAAAAAAGTTTGTAAAAAAACCTTATTTTTAAATGAGCAATGATTATGAGGGCTTGAAAGGCTGCCCTGAGCTCTAATATATTCGATAATATGCCCTGAGCTTGAAAGTGCCACTGTCCTTGGGCTGCTTGGTCCAGGTAATGCGCTCCCTATCCCCTCTGGCTGCCATCTGATGTTACTACTTCTGGGTTTGGGGGAAGTGTTGGTCTGAATTTTCTGAGGTTGAATGAGTGTGTCCCTCCACCACCATACCGATTGCTTTACCCAATCGGGGATGTGGATAGTTTGGAGCATTGATGTTATGTTTTATTGCTTGAGAAAAGCATTCTGCAGTACTCTCATGTGCCACTGGGACCACTGCACCATGGGTATGTTCGCCGACATGGATCCCAGGACACCGAGGCAGGCTCTGGCCAGTAGGCGTCTGGATGACAACAGATTCCGCATCTTCTGTACTAAGGGTCTCACTTTCTTTTGAGGAAGTTGTACCCTGTTCAGCTTAGTATTTAATTCTGCCCCTAGGAACACCATGACCTGTGTGGGCTGAAGACTGCTCTTTTTCCAGTTGACTAACCAGCCAAAATCTTGAAGGGTCGTGAGTAAGATCTTCCGCTGATGGAGCAGGGTTTCTTGATCTTCTGCTAAGAGCAGAATATTGTCCAGGTAATGATTTACTCACAACCCTTCTCCCTGAGGAGTGCGATCAGGGGTAGGAGAACTTTGATGAACATCCTGGGTGCCGAAGAGATGACGAATGGTAGGCACCGGAATTGGAAATGACACCTGTTTATTGAGAAGTGGAGAAACTTCTGGAAGGCGAGATGAATTGGACGTAAAGATAAGCGTCCGATAAATCTACCGATAGCATCCAGTCTCCCAGGTTCACCGCCAACAGAATGGATTGGAGGCTTTCTATTTTGAAAGCCTCTATTTTGACCTTCTTGTTGGACCTTTTTTAAGTCCAAGACTGGACGCAGGTCCCCCGTTTTCTTTTGTACCAAAAATAAAGGGGTATAAAACCCCCTCCCCTTTTGGTGTGATGGTATTTCTATGATTGCTCCTTTTTGTTTTAATTCTGTTACATATTGAAGAAGTAACCTCTTCTTGTCTGGGGAAGATGGTATTTTGGTAGGCTGAAAAATGTTCCCTGGCAATGTGCCCATGAATTTCCATTTGTGGCTGAGTTGGATCCTTTATGTGGTTTGACTAAATCCGAGCAAGTCCCAGCAGTGATGGCCTTGGCTTTCTGTACCTTCATAAAAGAGGGTCGAGTATTTTTCCAGTCCCTCCTGAACTCTCTGCCCAGACGATAGGATCTAGCTTCCCTGTATTTGTCGGGTAGATTCCGTCTGTAGGCAGGGCCTTTTTGGGACTTGGGTCTAATAACGGAGGGGATCAGCCCCGATTTTCCTCCTGTGACCTTGGAGATGGCTGAATCCAGCTTTGCGCCAAACAAATTTGCGCCGTCATATGGAATTCTACACTAATTTGAGTTTGATGCCGCGTCAGCTATCCAGTGCTTCAGCCATAAGGCTCTTCTTTCCATCACTGAGGCTAGCATGGTTCTTGCTGAGGATCTAATGATGTCGACTGAGGCCCATGTCATGAAGTCGTCTGCTAATTAAATTTCCTACAAAGAGAAAATTACTTTCTCTTGGTTGGTTCCGTCTAGAAGGGACCCTTTCAATGTTGGTCACCCATGCAGAGATGGCTTTAGCTACTGAAGCTGTGGTGATAGCTGGCCTACAAGCGCCTCCTGCCGTGGAATACGCCTTTTTTTCTAGATCGATTTTACAATCAAGTACGTCTCGAAAGGTGACTGCGTCTTCGATGGGCAGGGTAACGTGCCTGGCAAATTGCATTAAGGACGAATCGACGATGGGCGCGTTAATCAAGGAATTGATCTTGGACTCCTTTAAAGGATACATCTTTCCCATTCGTCTTTTATGAGATCCTCCAGTTCCTCGATAAAGGGAAATTATTCGGGATCCCTCTTTAGGGAAAATATTTCCAAATCTTTTGAGGTTCCATCTTATCCTCTTCCCAGCTGATCGGTTCTTTGACTGAACGAGCGAACGGTTCAACTAAGCAGAAGTCGAACCCTGACACCACCTAACGTTCTCCATTTTCAGAGTGGGTTTCTGAAACCTGGGCATAATGGCAGGGTGCTGGCAATGTGCCTGGGGTAGGATCATCTATTAGAGGGGCCGTGGTTTCCAAAATTGACTCCCGCACCGACTGCCTTATGATCTCTGTAGCTACTCTGGCATCCGATTCCTTCTCCGTGGTCGCTTCATTGAAGCAAGAACGGCAGGCTAATTTACCTGGCAAGGCTGGAGCACCACATACCCAGCAAGCGCTTGCTGCAGGGCGGGTATGGTAACTCCGTTCACGGTGAAATAGGGGTTTACCGTCAATGTTGGGACCAGCTATGACGGGGCTGGTCGGGGATGAATGAATGAATGAAAAACTTATATAGCGCAGCGCATGCGAACTGAATCGCCTCTGGTGGTTTTCCTCCAACCGTATGCTGGTTGGTAAAGCGTTCCATAGTCTGGGACCTTGGAAAGCAAACCTTCTTTCTCCTTTGGACTTGTATCTGGCTTTGGGTATCTTGACCAGATTTTGGTCAGTGGATCGCAGAACGCGATTGGGATTGTGGGCTGCTATCTTTTCGCATAGATATTGTGGAGCCTTCCCATGGATGCACTTATGAGTCAGACAGAGTGTTTTAAAAACAATTCTGTCTTTTACTGGCAGCCAGTGAAGGGTTCTCAACGAAGGTGAGATTGATTCCCAGGGTTTCTTTCTAGTCACCAGTCTGGCGGCCATATTTTGAACGACTTGCAGACGAGCGATTTGGTACTTAGGGAGTCCAAGGTAAAGGGCATTTGCATAGTCCAGTCTGGAGTTCAAAATTGTTCTCACCACGACTGCTACGTCTTCTTTGAGGATAAACGGAATAAGTCTGCGTAGTAGGCGTAGCAGATGGTGAGATCCGCTGACTACTGACCCTATTTGTGCGTCCATTGTCATGTAGGGATAGAAACAGGTAGGCGATAGACCTACCTTATTGTGCAAAATCCTAAAATGTTCATGCAGAGCAGCAGCCTCTGGGATCCAAAACACAATGTGTGTTTTTTAAATTCGGCGCCGCCGCCACAGCGCAAATGACGTGTGCGCACATGCTCGGAAGCGTCCCACTCATCTCGGCGCCATTTTGGACAAGGGCGGAGTGTACACCGACGTCATCATCCCGCTGCACGCATGCGGGATAGCGGGAAGGACGCGGGAAGGTGGGATGGCGGGAAGGACGCGGCGGCGCTGCCACAAACTAAAAGACTGTCTGGAGGACAGCAAAGCTCAGCAAGATCACAATATGGTCTGACAGAAATAAACAAGAGGAAAATGTATACAAATAGGGCATGAAGTGAAGGAAAATGGAAACAAAAATTGGGGCCACTGCGATAATTGAAGCTTTTTTTAAAGCTTGCTCAAATGCCAGCAGGACTTCCTCCATATACCCCTGAGACCACCAGAACTGGGTTGTTCCCTCCATAGAATCTCCTTTAGAGACTGTCCATGAGGGACTTCCAAACAGGAGAGGCTTAACCTGCCTGGCGATTGCGGTAAGAGGCATGCTGACGTCCAACCAATCTGTCAGGTGATGATAAAAAAAGAGAATGGTGCGGGGTGTCTCCCCTTCAAATTTATAGCTAACCAATCCTGTCAGGTTGTGGGGGCGGAGTCACAACCCCAGTGTGTGCTGCCATGAATGCGTCAGGAAATAGTTTTTTGGGTGTCAGAGGTGCCTTCGCACCATAACTCTATAAAGGTACTCTTGATGAAAGCAAGAATTGCCTTGCTGTCAAAATGTTTTACTTCATGCACCTGTGAAACAGGTGCAGAAAAATTTGTCTTTGGGTGTCAGAGGTGCATTCACACCGTAACTGTATATGAATGAATGAATGAAGACTTATATAGCGCAGCACATGCGAACTGAATCACCGCCTATAGAGCAGGGATATGCAAAATGTGGATCTCCAGCTAGCTGTTACAAAACTAGCTAGCTGTTGCTGCAAGTCCCATCATGCCTCTGCCTCTGAGCGTTATGCTTGTGGCTGTCAGAGTTTTGCTATGCTTCATGGGACTTGTAGGTCTGCAACATCTGGAGGTTCACAGTTTGCATATCCCTGCTATAGAGGTACTCTTGATGAAAGCAAGAATTGGCCTCGCTGTCAAAAATGTAAATAATATGCACCTGTCAAACAGATGTGGAAAAATTGGTCTTTGGGTGTCGGAGGTGCCTTCACACTGTAACCATATAGAGGTACTCTTGATGAAAGCAAGAATTGGCCTTGCTGTGAAAAATGTAAATGATATGCATCTGTCAAACAGGTGCAGAAAAAAATTGGTCTTAGGGTGTTTGATTGTGCCCATGAAACCTACACCAAAAACATTCTTTCAGATTAAATCAACACCCACAACGCTAGGCAGCCTAGATGTCTTGCAGAGATTCCCAAAAAAACATTTAATCATTGACATCAGGGGCTTCATAGCTGCTGGTAATCCATGACTGATTTATTTTGATAAATGTCAGACGGTCCATGTAGTCTGTGGACAGACATGCTGTATTATCAGTAACAAAACCTCCAGCAGCACTGATTGTCTGTTCAGAAAGCACGCTAGATGCAGAGCAGCCCAGCAGTTCAATTGCATACTGAGCAAGTTCTGGTCAGTGAGCAATTCTCATGACCTAGTAATTAGTGATGAGCGGAATACGCCATATTCGATTTTGCGATATTTCACGAATATATAGAAGAATATTCGCGAAATATTCGTTAATATCGAATATTCGTGATATTTTATCAAAAAAAAAATTTGCGAAATTTCGCTAATGCGAATGCGAAATTTCGCTAATGCGAATGCCAAATTGATTGCGAAATTCTCGTCAACACGCGAAAACGGAGATCATTTCCTGGATTACTAAACTAATATGCACTAAACACTAACTCTACTTACACAAACTTATATGACTAAACTAAAGCTAATTTTTTTTTTTTTATACACAAAACACAGAAAGGCAGAGAAAGTATTCGCGAATATTCGCATTGCGAATATTAGGCAACATAAAAGGATCTATACAATAAAAAATGTGGCGCTACAAAGAAACATTAATTCCAATTAAAATAAAACATAAACCATGAAAAACAGTGTATATTGAAATCACAACTGCACAGTGTTCAATATGGTGAAAATAAATCACCCAAAAAGGATCCTCAAAAGGACCATACAGGAATGCAGGGTAGGACACCCAATGCATAGGAACATATATATAAGTCCAAAAAAGGTAAACACATGGGGCCAGATTCAGGAACAGTTAGGCTGGCGGATCCAGTGATCCGCCAGCCTAACTGTCACTTTGAGCCGGCGTTTTTGTTTTCTGTAACCAGAAAACAAGAAACGCCGGGTTGAAGCTCCGATGCGATCAGCGTAACTGAGTTTCGCCATCGCATCGTTACTTTAACTTAAAAATGGCGCCGGGGGCGTTCCCGCCGATTTCCGCTCAAAAAATATGTTAATGAGCGGAAATCGGCAATTCACGAGCGAATTCCGGCGCGACGCAATGACGGTACGACGTTTCCGGGAAAGCGATACGCGGCGCGAAGATATACCTACATGGGGTTGGAGTATCCTATGTTAGGTATAGGCGTCGTCATCGCGTCGGGAAAAAAAAAAATCACGTCGCTTGCGTAAAAAGATCATGAATGGGAATGTGACGTCATTGACGTTCATTCACAGAATTTGGAGCATGCGCACGGGGATGCTTTGACACTCGACGCATGCGCAGTACGTTCGCGGCGGGATCGCGCTTAGTTTAAATACTACACGCCCCGTACCCGCCCAATTTGAATTCCGCCGGCTCATTTTCGTTACGCTGCCGCAACTTTAGGAGCAAGTGCTTCGTGAATGACAGCACTTGCTGCTAAAATTTCGGCAGAGTAACGTAAATGAGAAGCGTTACTCTGGAGCAAAGATGCTCCCATCTACCTGAATCTGGCCCATAAAGTCCAGTGATAGTGACTGATGTGGGATATGTCAATCCAAGGTAGTAATCAAAGGATCAATGATGCAATCCAAAATGATCAAGAGAAATCAATACGCTTGCCGGAAACGGTGGACACACTGACCGGTGGTAGTATGTCTAATGAGCAAAGGATGGATCACCAGCCTGGTATGGTTCATGGAAGACACATCTGAAGGCATCTGAGGGAATCCAAGGGTTCTTTGATCAAACACATCCGGGGTGATGGATAGGTTCCTGCTTCCACCCTCTGCTTCCTCCAGAAGGAGACGAGGCCATGCTGCTCTCAGGCTAAAACTTTCCTCCCCGATGTCCTCCTGTCAGTCCGATCTCCGAGTGTAATGACGGGACAGATCTCCGCTGTGTGTCACTCAGTGATCCCGGCCTGTCCGCACCTCTTTGGATACTTTGTTGCAGCAGTTACATAAAAGGATCGCCTCAGCTACTCGGCCCAGGGTCTCTAATCATACCAGCAATGCTTTTAGATGTCGATGGAGATCACTAGGATGTGATCTGTTTTAAAAAAAAAATTGAAAAAATACGAATATTCGCAATAGCGAATATTCACCGCGATATTCGATTTATTCGCGAATACTCGAATATGCAATATTCGTAACGAATATTCGCAATGCGAATATTCGTGAGCATCACTACTAGTAATATAAAGAGACAGAGACAGGCAGGTCTTGTTGGATGCAAATCTTCTCAGGACCCTCATGACCTAGTAACCTAATGAATCGTCAACTGGAAACTCTCCATCTGTTTTTGACCCTAGATAATCGTCCACCATATGATTCAGATTTTGCCAATGGGATGTGGAAGCTGACAGCCCTGGGCGGCGAGGACTAAAACAATTGTAAATTGCATTACTTAAACGGCCCCTTTCTCCACTGCTCCTCTCTTGACCAACAGAAGCTTCAAAACTACATTTTCCACAACACTGTAATCTATCAAAGTCAGGAAAAGCATTAGATAAACTCCTCTTTAAGTTGTACCCTCTTTTGTGTAACTAATGCATGCATTGTTACGGCTTAAAATCCTTGTGGCCTCCTCAAATGGTGACAGTACAGTGGAAAAAAAGCAGAGCCGGCCTGAGCGTGTCGTTGTGCCATACTCATGCAGGCACTCATTGACGGCCCCCTGCTGCATGTGCAGCCGCTGCAGCATTGCCAAAGTCGAGTTCCACCTGTCCCAAATCAAGCGGTTTATGGGCAGGTAGAATTCCCACTGAATTTCAACCAACTGAGCACTGGCGGTGTATGACCGCCTGAAATGGCTACATACTTTTCTGGCCTGCTTAAGCAGATCTTCCACTCCTGGGTACCTATTTAAGAAATGCTGCACCACCAAATTGGAGACATGTATCTGAGTGGACAAGAGGTTTGTGCCATTATCCCACACCACCAACCCTGGCTCCTGCTGGCATGACATGAACCACCTCTGGGCCTGCCCTGCAGAGCTGCAAGAATCTCTGCTCCGGTGTGGTTCCTGTCCCCTAGACACACCAGCTGAAGCACTGCATGGCACCTTTTAGCCTGACTCATTGAATAGCCCCTTGAACACTCGGGGGGCACTTGATTTACCAGAGTTACCCAGTGAGCTGGAATGGCTTTACATGAAAAGAAATAGCATCTGGGAACCTGCCATGGTGGTAGAGCACATTCTGCAAATTCACGGAAGGGGGCAGAATCCACCAGATGCAAAGGCAGGAGTTGTAAAGCCAGCAGCTTCGACAAGTTTGCATTTAGATGCTGGGCATGTGGGTGACAGTGACTTTTTTTTCCCGCTGCAGTTGATGGGACAGAGAAATTTGCTTCCTATAATCTACAGCTGGTGGTGTGCTGCTGGCAGATGCTGCAAGGACCTGGGACAGCCTGCGCTATACCATCATCGCTGTCGGTGGAGACTGCTTAGAGGTCATGAGGTATAGCGGGGGGTAGACTGAAGTGAATGAGGAGGGTTAGAATTGTGTCCCTTTTGTGTGGCTTTTAGGTTCTCTTGCCAAAGGGCTGATTGGTGAAAGGTTAAATGCCTAGTCAAGCAGGTGGTACCCAGATGGCTGGTGTTTTTGCCACGCTTGATATGCTTGAAAAACAATGTTTTCAAATTGCAACAGTGCTAAAAAGCTGAACTGTGTGAAGAGGGCCGGGAGATAACCGCTCCACAATGTGATGAAATAGGGTGTTCCATGATGGCTGCCTCATTGTGGTTGTGCCTTACACTCACTTTCCTCCTCTGCTCTATCCAGCACCAAAGTCACATCAGTGACCTTTTCATCATCTCCTCCATCCTCATTATCACTGGAGACAACTTGGCAATACGCTGCGGCTGGGGGAACATGACTGCCAATTTGCATACCAGTATTCTCCCCTGTCTGTAGGCTCATGTTTCTACCTTCCTCAACCTCAGAACCAACATCTGAATAAAGTAATGGCTGTGTATCATCAAGCTGCAAGTGGCTGATGCTGTGTTCAAATAACTCAGCTGACTCAATGCCTGATGCTGGGGCTATAGCAGGAATAGCTGTGAACAAGGAGGCAGAATAAGCCACTCTGGCAGCTGCAGTGGCTTGCACACTAGTCTCTGCTTGTGTGATGGAGGATAAGGAGGATGAGGATGGTTTAGTAAGCCAGTCCACCACTACCTCTGCATGCTGTGGCTGGACCACATCCACCTTTGCCTGTGGACACATACACTGCAGGCCCTCTCACAGTGCCATGGGAATGTCTGCCTCTCCTTGTTGGCCTCCCAGATATGATAGGTTGGGGGTGGTTGCTTATTAACAAAATGTAATAAACATGTGGACATGTGTACGTTGATGCACTTGGATCAATGGAAAGTAGTGTTTGGTTGACTTTAACTTTAGTACTCACTAAACAGACACTCCACTGACCCATTACAATATACTGTAGTAAAACCGCACTGATGCACTGCAATATACTGCATTAATCGCGCAGTAATGCACAAATATACATCATTAAACATGCAGTAACGCACAACAATATACTGTGTAAAATCTGCATTAACACACTGAAATATACTCTGTTAAAAGGCGCGTGACACAGAAATATACTGCAGTAAACCTGCCCTGACAAACTAAACTGACACTAATGTAAAAATGAATGGTCACTACACTCACACTGACTGAACTATCACTAGATTCACACTAAAGTGACACTAAAGTAAAAAGGAATGGTCACTACACTCACACTTACTGACACTGAACCCAGGGGTGGTTCACAAGCATGTTCTGACTGAACTTAATTGTGAGGTCACACGCTCTAATCTCATAGGAAGTGACAATGGTATCAACACTACCAACATCTGGTAACTAATTGGAATTTTTCCGTGACCTGAGTGATCAGTCATCTGTGAAGTTTGCTGTGGTCTGCCTATTTTCCTGAGGTGCTTTTTTTGCGGAATCCTTGGACAAGACCTTGGCTGTGTTATAATCACAGGCTTTTTAAGCTTGCTTTCTTTGAAATCTTGTAATCTATGTGGTAGAGGTGCACAAGTTTGCTCTGGTGTTATTCAGGATCGCCCTGGTTCACTCTCTGGTGGATTACAAATTTATTCAAGCTACTTGGTGCTTCATGCACACTTACTCCTTACCTATGGACTTATTTTTTGCTATTTTTTAGATATATTCACAATTCGGTTCATATATTCACATTTATGTTTCTCACTTATTTGTTTAGCGCAGCTTTATTACTTTTTATTACTACACTCCCACTGACTGAATCACTAGATATTGACGCTAAACTGATATTCTACGCTAGCAATGCTGATATCACACTACAAATGCCCGCTATTGAAAGAATAGTTTTATAGTGTGGGGCGGGAATAAGAGCAATGGGCCATGATTGGATAGAGTCATCATTACTTCTTCCAATCTTGGCTCTGACAGTGCTCTGTGCCCTGATTGGGCAAAGTTTTCATTTCTCTAGCCAATCAAGGCTTCTAATGCACCGTGCAGCGGTGTAGTGTATTGTGTCATTTAGCAGGCTGAACAAACAGTTGAACACCCAATAATGCGGTGTTTGTCAAACTCATGCTCTGGCTGAACTGTTCGCCCATTCCTATTCATGACATACAGTGCAAGAACAGTGGTCTTGCAATATAAAAGAAAGTGCTGAAGGCTGTACCACACCCTGGTAGCCTTGGATTGTGGAAGAAAGCACTGACTGCTAGGAAGTGAGGAATAAGATCACCCCTTAGACAAAATAAGTATTCAACACTTGCAGTGTGGAGGGGGACACACTGCAATGTAAGTTTTCTCCAGGCTGGAATTTAGAAATATAACTTGCTAGCACTATAAGTCCTACTGGAGCCCCAAAAGCCAGGCAGCAAGTTGTATTTTTGTCCTCTGTGCTTTGCAATTGGCCCATAACTGTGGTGAGTGGCTGACATTATTCCGCGAACACACGACCATTTTTCATGACATGAAAAATTACATTTTTTAAAATCATTAAAAACGATTGTGTATGGGCTCCAGAGAATTTTTCATGACGTAAAAAATGGGCATTAAATATTTAGAACATGTCGTGTGTAGGCTTTAACGACGTGAAAAAAACGCACATGCTCAGAAGCAAGTTATGAGACGGGAGCGCTCGTTCTGGTAAAACTAGCGTTCGTAATGGAGATAGCACATTTGTCACGCTGTAATAGACTGAAAAGCATGAAGACTGAAAAGCGCAAATCGTCTCTCACCAAACTTTTACTAACACAAAATTCAGCAAAAGCAGCCCAAGGGTGGCACCATCCGAATGGTACTTCCACTTTATAATGCCGTCCTACGCGTTGTACGTCACCGCGCTTTGCTCAAGCATTTTTTTTTCACGATCATGTGTAGGCAAGGCAGGCTTGACAAGAATCAGGTCGAAAAAAAACGTTTTTTCTAGACCATTAAAAATGGTTGTGTGTCCGCGGCAATATAGAGATTGTCAGGACACACTGCAGATCAGCTGCAGTTACCTAGTACATGCCATTACACCGCTGTGCAACCTTACAAAAGTTATACCCAGTGCAGGTTTACTTTAAAATGCATTAAACATTACAAAACAAAAATTACCAAATGTGCTGAAGTGTTATCTGGTTAAACAAATCTGTATTCTTATTTATATGTTTTACAGTTTCCACCAGCTTACATTTCATATGCAGTATTTAATGTATTTGTAAAATAAGTTATAAACTTACAAGTAATGAAGACTGCATATTTTTTGCTAGCTCTCATCGATGGAAGAGATATCATTACTTATAATGATGAGCTACATGTCCTAAAATAAATATGTTGCACTGAAAATCTTAAAGAATTGATTTGCAGTTTTTTCAGATCATGCATCACCTGATGACGTGACGGATTTAAGCATATAACAACAAAAAAATAACTTACATTCCATCTGGAGTTCCTCCTTTTTCCTGTAATTATGAACAATTTTAATTGGGAGTTGAAGGCCCTGAGATTTTATTTAATTTTTTCAAGCAAGAGGGTTGTAAGATTTGCAGGCCTGGCAAACATTAATCATGTTTTCAAATTAATCGCAAATAATCGGCAAACCTCACAGCCTAAAAACAAATATTTATCTTGCTTATGTAAAATGGTCTTTGAAATGAAGTCTAACGCCTAGTACACACGTACGGGTTTCCCGGCGGACTTTTTACCGCCGGGAAACCCGAGGGGAAAACTGAGAACCTGCTATGTTACTTTTTCCCGACTGGAAAACTGCTAGAGAGCTTTGGTCGGGAAACCCGTCCGTGTGTATGCTCCACCGCAGTCTTTTCCCATAGGAAAACAGCCAAGGCATAAGGTTCCATTCAGATTGCATAGCTGTTAAAATGGGTCAAGCTCTAGCAGCAGTGTTGATAACTAAGCTTATTCTTGAAGCCCATTCCAGCTGTCTATTGCTGTCCAAAATGTTCTACATGTGACAGTGTATTGACATTGAAAACATTCCTTTTCATCACCACTTGTTGCAAGTGTTTTCTGCACACAGCCGCATTCACCTGTCATGATATCACAGAAAGTGCAATAACAAATACAGTTGCAATAAAAAGTATGTGAACCCTTATGGAAGGATATGGATTTCTGCACAAATTTGTCACAACAATAGACAATCACAGTCTGCTTAAACTAATAACACACAAAGAATTAAATGTTAGGTGCAGGTGGAAAAAGTATATGAACCCTTGGATTTAATAAGTGGTTGAACCTCCTTTGGCAGCAATAACTTCAACCAAACATTTCCCGTAGTTGCAGATCAGACGTACACAACGGTCAGGAGTAATTCTTGACCATTCCGCTTTACAGAACGGTTTCAGTTCAGCAATATTCTTGAGATGTCTGGTGTGAATCGCTTTCTTGAGGTAATGCCACAGCATCTCAATCAGGTTGAGGTCAGGACTCTGACTGGGCCCCTCCAGAAGGCGTATTTTCTTCTGTTTAAGCCATTCTGTTGTTGATTTACTTCTATGCTTTGGGTCGTTGTCCTGTTGCAACACCCATCTTCTGTTGAGCTTTAGCTGGTGGACAGATGGCCTTAAATTCTCCTGCAAAATGTCTTGATAAACTTGGGAATTCATTTTTCCTTTGATGATAGCAATCCGTCCAGGCCCTGACGCAGCAAAGCAGCCCCAGACCATGATGCCCCCACCACCATACTTCACAGTTGGGATGAGGTTTTGATGTTGGTGTGCTGTGCCTCTTTTTCTCCACACATAGTGTTGTGTGTTTCTTCCAAACAACTCAACTTGTTTCATCTGTCCACAGAATATTTTGCCAGTACTGCTGTGGAACATCCAGGTGCTCTTGTGCGAACTGTAAACGTGCAGCAATTTTTTTTTGGACCGTAGTGGCTTCCTCTGTGGTATTCTCCCATGAAATCTATTCTTGTTAAGTGTTTTACATATCGTAGATTTGCTAACAGGGATGTTAGCATATGCCAGAGACTTTTGTAAGTCTTTAGCTGACTCTCTAGGACTCTTTTTCACTTCATTGAGCAGTCTGCGCCGTGCTCTTGCAGTCATCTTTACAGGATGGCCACTCCTAGGGAGCGTAGCAGCAGTACTGAACTTTCTCCATTAATAGACAATTTGTTTTACCATGGACTGATGAACAGTAAGGCTTTTGGAGATACTTTTATAACCCTTTCCAGCTTCATGCAAGTCAACAATTCTTAATCGTAGGTCTTCTGAGAGCTCTTTTGTTTGAGGCATCATTCACATCAGGCAATGCTTCTTGTGAAAAGCAAACCCTGAAAATGGTGTATGTTTTTTATAGGGCAGGGCAGCTGTAACCAACACCTCCAATCTCATCTCATTTATTGGATTCCAGTTGGCTGATACCTTACTCCAGTTAGATCTTGGAGATGTCATTAGTCTAGGGGTCCACATAATTTTTCCACCTGCACTGTGAATGTTTACATGGTGTGTTCAATAAATACACGGTGACATTTACCGTATTTATCGGCGTATAACACGCACCTTAACCTTAAGAGCGAAGTTTCAGGAAAAAAACTTTCCACAGCCCCCTGCGTATAACACTCAGGCACAGTTTACCCTCTATTTTCAGGGTAAAAAAGTGAGCGTTATACGCCAATACAGTAATTCTTTGTGTGTTATTAGTTTAAGCGGACTGTGATTTTCTATTGTTGTGACTTAGATGAAGATCAGATCAAATTTTATGACCAATTTGTGCAGAAATCCATATCATTCAAAAAGGGTTCACATACTTTGTTGCAACTGTAGCTCTATAAACACAACATTTGAAAGCATTGCACATAATGGTGGCAAACATTTTCCAGCAGTTCTGGTACAAACAAACCCTCAAACTACTTTTCACTCCTTGAGTAATCTGCTAATCTTCTATACAGAAAGATCTGCAATCTCAAATCTTTTGTATGCAGTTCATCTCATTTCTAAAAGAAAAAATTGTAATATTGGTACATATACAATATTTATTACTTTACATTCATCTGTGTGTGCTATTGCTGTGTTAGTACCTAAAGCGTATAACTGATGACTTTGCTTTTTAGATTATAATATCATTTGTAGTAGATTACATGGCTAATGTAACACATTTATAATGGATGCATCATTTTATTTTCAAGTGAAGTCTATTAATATACATGAGGGTATTTGCATATTATTGAATGTGTGATTGGGAACCTGGCAAGCTCTGTGAAACTCATCTGACCACAGAAAATAGTTCAGTAGTGGTCACAGGTGCAGAAGAAACCTTGTATGTAAATATGTTCTCCATTGGGACACAATTTATATTTCCTTGGTGAATCATTAAAGAATACTTCTCTGAATGAGATGTTATTATTCATATTTTAGAGAAAAAAAATGTCACAGTTAATTTTGACTATCAATAAAAGGAGATTAAAAGAGAAACAGTGGTGCTACCAAGGCCAAAAAAAGGTTTCCAGAGTCACCCCAGTGCACCAAAGACCAAAAATGAATAAATGTTAAAACCCTCAACAAAGGGGACTATCAAGGACTCAAAACATGCATATTTTTGTTTTTGAGATCTCAATAAATATTTGAGATTTTCTCTGCATAAAAAAGAAGCCAGTACAATAGTGTTCCCACCTGTGTCCTCCACAATGTGCCCTGAAGTGTGTCCCATGTAGTGTGCCCAGCTGTATCTCTTACAATGTGCCCCATGTAGTGTGCACTGCAGTCTGTCCCATGTAATATGTCCCATGTAATGTTCCCTGCAATGTGTCCCATGTAATGTGCCCTGCAGTGTGTCCCATGTAGTGTGCCCTGCTTCCTCTTCATGTAATGTACCCTGCCCCCATGTAATGTACCCTGCTTTCCCCTCATGTAAAATCTCTCCCTCAGATCAGCAGCAGCCTTTTCCTACCCTAGCTAAAGCAGACTGATGAGCTGTGCTATCTGCCTCTAGCTTATATAGAGGCTGGGTCACATGCTGCACTGGCCAATCACAGCCATGCCATTAGTAGGCATGGCTGTGATGGCTTCTAGGTCACACGAGTAAAGCAAATGGCGATTGGCTGCCGTGCCGGTCCAAAAAAAACGAAAGTTTGTTAAGAACCCGAACTTTACAGTTCGGGTTCGCTCAACCCTACTCCTGACCACCTGTACACTATTTATCTCAAGTTGGACCTAGAATTGAACATCTATGCAAAAAAAAAAAAAAAAAGTTTCACATTTAATAGGAAAGTTTTAATATTGACTCTATTACATGCTTTTTCTAAAAAATAATTGTTATATGAACAGTTTTTAATTGTTCATTGAGCTTTGGATCTGAACATTATTTCAGGGGTTCCCTGAGATCTTAATTTTTTTGCCATGGTTTCCTCTAAGGTAAAAAGTTTGAGAAACACTAGCCTAAAACGTAAAGGCCACTCGAATCTTCAGCAGCTGAAATGGGAAAAGATCAAGGCACTGTAGTGGCCACCACAATTCTCTGATCTGAACATCATTCAGCCACTTTGAGGAGATCTCAAACATGCAATTCATGCTAGACCACTAAGGAATTTATAAAACCTGAAAGGCTTTTTGCCAAGAATAAGCAACCATTTGAAAACAAGTATCCCAAAAGTATTCAAGCCATCATTGATGCTAAATGGGCAATACGATATTAAGAGGTATACAAACTTTTAAATAGGTTTATTTTATTATTTTCATTTATTGCTATGGTTTATTTAACCACTTCAATACAGGGCTTTTAAACACCCTTCCTTTCCAGACCAATTTTTAGCTTTCAGCGCTCTCACATTTTGAATGACAATTACTCGCTCATGCTACACTGTACCCAAACCAAATTTATATCATTTTTAATTCCGCTTGGTTTTTTATTTTTTGCAATATAAGCAAAAAAATAGAGAAATTTTTGAAAAAAAAAAAAACTTTTTTGTTGTTATTATTGTAAAATGTTGCAAATAAGTATTTTTTTCTGAATAAATTTGGGTCAAAATTTATACTGCTACATATCTTTAGTAAAAAATTACCAAAAAAAATGGATATTATTTGGTCTCTGTGAAAGTTATAGAGTCTACAAGCTATGGTGCAAATCATTGAAAAATGCTCACATCTGATCACACCTGATGTACTGAAGACCTATCTCATTTCCTGAGACCCTAACAAGCCAAGACAATGGAAACGCCCACAAAATGACCCCATTTTGGAAAGCTAACACCCCAATGTATAATCTATGAGGCAAAATTAGTCTTTTGAACGGTTCATTTTTTTGGAAACTGTGGGAAAAAAAATGAAAACGCATTTTTTTACACAAAGTTGTCCATTTCTAAGATATTTCCAACACATAGCAGGTACATAGCAAAAATGACACCCCAAAATTCATTCTGCTACTCCTCCTGAGTATGGTGATACCAAATGTGTGATACTTTTACATAGCCTGACCACATACAGAGGCCCAACATTGAAGTAGCACTGTCAGGCGTTCTACAAGCATAAATTGCACATCTCATTTCTCAACCACCTATTACAGTTTTGAGGACCCTGGAGCACCAGAACAATGGAAACGCCCATAAAATGACCCCATTTTGGAAAGCTAACACCCCAACGTATAATCTATGAGGCAAAATTAGTCTTTTGAACGGTTCATTTTTTTTCCAGAAGTTTTTGGAAACTCTGGGAAAAAAATGAAAACGCATTTTTTTTTACACAAAGTTGCCCATTTCTAAGATATTTCCAACACATAGCACGTACATAGCAAAAATGACACTCCAAAACATTCTTCTACTCCTTCTGAGTATGGCGATACCACATGTGTGAGACTTTTACACAGCCTGACCACATACAGAGGCCCAACATTGAAGTAGCACCATCTGGGCGATCTACGAGCATAAATTATATCTCAGACAGGAGGCTCATATCTTGCATTAATCTTTCCTTTTTAATGCTCATAGCAGAACTTTTTTCATTTTAAACAAACTAAAACTTTTCCACATGGAATGATGGAAGAAAACTACATTTCCCATCAGTCTCAGCGTCCGTGTAACTCCCACCCCTTTGGTGGCCTGAGCCTATATCTAGGACTGTCCTTCTGTGTATCCTCCTCTTTCTTTCTGCTCATGGCAGAGATAAGTATTTGATTTTTGTTCCCTATTTGTGACTATATTGTCTTTGGTTAGAACGATAGCATTGTAGATTGTGAGTTAATTTTTTACGGTGCGTTTTATTGTTCTTTTATTGTTCTTTTATTGTTCTTTATTTCTTTATTTTACATTAGTCATATTTCATTTCTAATTCTTTTCATATTCTTGTACTTTCGCTGTTTCCCGCTGGTTAGCGGTGGAGAGGTTACACTTGACACAGGACGCTGCAGTCGCCATTGTCCCTTCGTCCCCCCTCCCTGCCACAAGCCGTAGTTTCGCGGGCGATCGGCATAGGGGGGGTGACGTATCGAATGCGCGCCCTCTTTCCCTCAGCGCGCCGACCAATCACAGCTCTCGCTTCGTAATCTCGCGAGATTCTGGCTACGTCTCCTGGCTACGTCTCAGCCTGTACTCACGTCTTCCTCACCGCAACGCTAGTCTGCTGCTGAGCGGTGAGGGGACGGTTTGCTTACAGGGAAAGAATTCTTCTTTTGGCCGGATTAGATCATAATTCGCTATAATAATATCATAATATATATATACATATTCCGGCCTCTGAGCGGAGCACTTAGTTTAAAGTGGTCTGCTAGAGTTATTCCCTATATTTAGTGTAATCTCATTGATTGTTTAGTATACTCTTCTCTTGTTATCATAGCTGAAGGAGCTGATATGCCAGTAAATGCCCTTACAGGTTTAACCCCTGAGAACCCGCAACTTTTAACTGTTGCACAAATACAGGAACTTATTAGCAGCTCCATACAATCAGCTCTAGCTTTTCATACCACTCCTCCTGTTACACATACTGAGGTATACATTTGTCTGCTTGTCCCGACTCCCCGGCAGGGGAAGTAGAATTTATGCTTGATGCAGGACCCCCCACGGCCTGCCGCCCTAGCCATGCTGAAAGCGAACGACCCTTGATAAACAAGGAGTTTTCAAAGAAAAAATTTAAATCTGTCCACCGGACAAAACCGGACTCCTTTAATGAGGACTCAGAGGACAATGCTTCGGAAGGATCTCTGATTGTTGCATCAGAGGATTCTGACTCCGATATGGAGGAAGCTGGGCAAATGTATACTGATAAAGGAGCCAATCCAGACCTCCCATCAGAAATGATTTTAGACTCGCTAGGCGAGCCATTTTTCAATCCAGAGAGTATTTCACATCCTAGATCAGGGGACTGGACTCCCCTTCCACAGGTATCCCAGTATGTGGAACACTGGATACGAAAAAGTTTGGACAGAACTAATAGGAATAAACTAAGGGCAGAATGTCCCAGACCTGTTATTCCAAAGAAGGTGGCTACCACACCTGAGATCGACCCGGTCATGCTCAAGTATCTAACAAAATTTGGCAAACACGCCAAGAAGGGCATCGAACGCTCATTTAAATTGATTCAAGACCGTATTCTAGATCTTTCAGGTCCCTTAACTAAAATTCTGAATCTCTCAGAGCAAGCAGCTTCCACTGAAGGATCAGTAGATTTAGTTCAACTTCGAGGGTGGGCACAACGTGCCATTTGTCTGTTGGGCTCAGCCAACACAGCCTGCGCCGTTGAACGTCGCAGGTCAATCCTAATGAAACTAGACCCACAACTCTCTCATTTGGCAGAGTTGGAACCGGGTCCCTCAGCAGAGGGCCTACTTTTCGGGGATGACCTGATGAAAAATATTAACCGGTTTATCGGCCTGTTTAACAGCTTAGACAAAGCCCAAACCTCATTGAAGAGATCAGGCTCGGGGTCCAAGGTTTTTGGTAGGACCGGCAGAGGGAGAGGCCGATCTGCCGGTCGAAACAATTATTACAGGGCCTACCCTAGAGCAACCGCTCAACCTTATTCGCCCATGCAGCAGCAATATTCAGTACCAGTGGCACAACCAGCACCATTTTTTCCTCCCCGAGGACGTCCATGGAGAGGACGCGGTAGCAGAGCCTTCCCCAGGTCACGCCCACCCACTGGTAAGTCTATCAAAGAATTATGTTTCTCATATACCGATAGGGGGCAGACTGAGACATTTTATCCACGTCTGGCACACGATTACGGCAGATGCTTGGATACTAATGGCAGTAACAGGCTATCAAATAGATTTCGCTTCTCATCCGACCATGTCGATTCAACCGCATACGATTCGCTTTTCGGAACAAGATGTTCGTCTCATAGACGAGGAAGTACAGGATTTGGTGTCAAAACTAGCTATAATAGAAGTAGATCCTCTTTCCCCCGGGTTTGTCAGCAACCTATTTTTAGAAAAGAAGATAGACGGTGGCTATCGCCCGATTATAAATTTGAAAGCGCTGAACCAATACGTGACTTATCGTCACTTCAAAATGGAGGGCATTCATTTATTAAGAGACCTACTCTCTCAAGGAGACTGGCTGGTCAAAATAGACCTGAAGGATGCATATCTGACGGTTCCAATACACCATGCTTCCCAGAAATTTCTAAGGTTCCAATGGAGAGATCATATGTGGCAGTTTACCTGCCTGCCCTTCGGCCTTTCTTCGGCCCCATGGTGCTTCACCAAAATAATGAAGCCAGTGGTGGCTGCTCTACGATGCAGAGGGGTACGTCTCATCATATATCTAGACGATCTCTTAATCATGGCCCACTCAGAATCACAAGCCGAATTACACAAAAATTGGTCGGTGTCGCTATTGGAGGAACTGGGTTTCCTCATCAACCACAAAAAGTCCGTATTGCTCCCAACTCAGGAGATGGAATTTTTGGGTTTCACTGTAGACACCAGACAAGCGGTCCTACGCTTACCCCAGTCCAAACTGTCTCTGATTCGGAAAGAAATCAGGGCAGTTTTGCGCAAAGGTCAGGTATCACTGAGAACACTGGCACGCATAGTCGGACTATTGTCAGCCTCCATCCAGGCGATTTTTCCAGCTCCCCTACACTACCGAGCCATACAACGCCTCACAGCCTTGCACCTGAGGCAGGGTCTCCGTTATTCGGACAAAATCCTTCTCTGTCCAGAATCAGAGGAGGAACTGCGATGGTGGCTCCAACATGCCATAGAATGGAACGGCAAGACCATCTTCAATTCCCGCCCAGATATCATCCTAGAATCCGATGCGAGCCAGCAGGTCTGGGGGGCTCGTTGTGGGCAGGCCTCCACAGGAGGGACATGGTCCGTGGAAGAATTATCCCTTCACATAAATGCGTTGGAACTCTTGGCAGCTTTCTTCGCCGTCAAGAGTTTCCTCTCCCAGAAGTCCAAATGTTGCGTTCTTTTACGCATGGACAATGTGGCGGAAGTACAATATATCAACCGCCTAGGGGGCACCAAATCCAAGATTCTAGCGGACATCGCGTCCGATTTCTGGAATTTCTGTCTTCTCCGAGACATTCTACCTGTGGCAGAGTACATTCCCGGGGTATCCAATTATGTGGCAGATTGGAACTCCCGTTACTTGTCCGATGCCAGCGACTGGACTTTGGACAGATCGGTTTTCCTGTCAATACAGGATCTCTGGGGTCCGTTTCACACGGATCTTTTCGCTTCAAGACTCAACCGGCAACTTCCCCGCTTTTACAGTTGGAGGCCGGATCCCGAAGCAGCAGCAGTGGACGCATTCCTTCAATTGTGGCCGGAGGGGATACATTATGCATTTCCCCCCTTCACGTTGATCGCCAGACTTCTCCTACACATAATGAACCAGTGTGCGACGGTGGCGTTGATCACCCCCTGGTGGCCAACACAACCGTGGTTTCCGTTAGTTCTGGGCATGTCAATCGACTACCCCAGACTGCTTCCCCACTCAACTCATCTGTTGACAAATCCGACCAAGGGTCTACATCCGTTGTTACTGAAAGGCAGACTGCCGTTTCTTGTTTGGTTGGTTTCGGGATGCCAGAATCAGATTCAGACTTTTCACAATCAGCTAGAGATCTCCTCGCCTTGGCCTGGGCCCCAGGGACTAGATCGGCATATCGATCTGCCTGGGGGTTATGGGTCCGTTGGTGTGATCAACGGCAGGTTGATCCCATTCTTGCCCCTGTCTCCTCAGTGGTAAATTTCCTTGCGGAATCTTACGAATTAGGAAAGTCATACAGTTCTCTCAACGTATATAGATCGGCCATCTCGGCGTACCATTGTCCAGTGAATGCTGTTCCTATAGGCAAACACCCTCTTGTGTGTCGCTTATTACGCGGCGTTAAATACAAGCGCCCACCCCGCCCACGATACCAATCGACGTGGGATGTATCCAGAGTACTGCAATTGTTTTCCTCTTGGGAAGACAATGGCCAGTTAACCCTGAAAAATTTGTCTCTAAAACTACTACTACTACGAATATCTGATGTGAGAGCTCTAGATATCTCTAGGCGACAATTTTCACCTGACGGGGTCAAATTTTCTATAGTTCGCAGGACAAAAAACAATCTACACTCGGTCTTTTACCCTTTCTTTCAAGCGCACCCGCGCCTCTGTGTGGTCCGTTGTCTGCAGACATACGAATCCTTTACTTCGACCCTACGCTCTCCAGATTTTTCTCAGTTGCTAATCTCATACGTGCAACCACACCGTCCGGTGTCTTCAGCCACCTTGGCCAGATGGGTAAAGTCGGCGATGGAGATGTCGGGTATAGATGTATCCCTCTTTGGCGCACACTCGACCAGGTGTGCGATGGCCACTAAGGTGGTTATGTCAGGGGGCTCGTTATCAGATCTGTTATTAGCGGCAGACTGGTCTTCAGAAACGGTTTTTTCGTCACTTTTACTTCAGACCGGAGGATCATGTTTCCTCATCTGTCCTTCCTTCATAAAGCTGTCTACTGGATATTAGGCAGGCATGATCATGTTGGGTTTGTATTACATGATGGGTTTGCTTGTATTACATGATGTATTCTGTATATGTAGCTTTGAACTTGCAAGATATGAGCCTCCTGTCTGAGATATAATTCGAGATTTTCCTAGCGTGTGACGGAAAATATTAATTATATGAAGACAGGAGGCGAGTATCTTCCCTCCCTACCCACTCTATTACGGATACTTTGTTCTCTCTTTTCAGGGTACTGAACTTCTCTCCAGGTTCCTGTGGACGCTTGACGTAGTTATTCCTGGGTCCCCGTTGGGACGAAATCTTGGCTGTGATCTCCCTGTTGGAGGTTTTTCTTAAACAACATGGTTATCACCAGTTACTTCCTGGACTGACGTCGACGTCGGTTGGCCGGCTGGCCGAAGAGTCAATACCGCTGTTTTCCTCGAGTTATCCTGCATTGGACATTCGCTTCCAGAAAGAGGAGGATACACAGAAGGACAGTCCTAGATATAGGCTCAGGCCACCAAAGGGGTGGGAGTTACACGGACGCTGAGACTGATGGGAAATGTAGTTTTCTTCCATCATTCCATGTGGAAAAGTTTTAGTTTGTTTAAAATGAAAAATGTTCTGCTATGAGCATTAAAAAGGAAAGATTAATGCAAGATACTCGCCTCCTGTCTTCATATAATTAATATTTTCCGTCACACGCTAGGAAAATCTCGAATTACACACATAAATTCCTGCCAACCTATCACATTGTTGAAGGCCCTACATATTTCTAACACATCGCATGTACTTTACATACCAATTACAAACCAAAATACATTCTGGTGAACAAAGGGTAAAGAAAAAATTATCTGCGGTTTTAGTAGTGCACTAGTCCAGAGAGGAGCACATTGGTCCAGGCAGCAAGCAGGAACGTAGACAGCGACAGCAAAACAGGCAGCAGGCAGGAATAGTCAGTACAGGTAGAGATGTTAGCACAGCCAAAGCATTGGTCCAGATAGCAGGCAGGGATGTGGTCAGCAGCAGTAAAAGGATCAAAGGGATCGTCCATGCAGCAGGCAGGAATACTGTCCATAGTTAGTACATGCAGCAGGCGGAGGTATGGTCAGCACAGCCAGAGTATTTGTCCAGGGAGCAGGCAGGACCATCAAGCTTAGGGCATCGGTCAGGAAAGAATGGGGTCAGGGGTAGAGGCTTCTCCCACCCAAATCGCTTTGAAGCCTCCGGACAACCAGACCCTGTTCTGGGAACACAGAAAACCAAAAACTGGTTTTCTGAACTCAGAACGCTATTCTGGAGCCCCTCACATATGTGAGATCCCTGTGTAGCAGGGTGAAAGATCAGTCCAAGGGGCAGGCAACAACATGGTCAACAGGCCGAGGTCAGTGCAGGTAAAAGGCAGAAATAGACGTTAGGCAGAGGCATAGTCGATACAGTCCACGGTCAGTTCACGTGAAAGGCAGAAACACGGCGGATAAACAATGCAGACGGTAGGCAGAGGCATAGTCGAGAAACAGGCCAGGGTCAGTTCACATGGAAGACAATGATATGGTTGGTTGAGGCAGGGAAATATTCAGGACAGAAGTTGAAAACGGGGAAATGGCAGTATTCAAAATATAGGCTAATAATTTTTGAGAGAATGATATCGCTTATAGCATTCTCTGAGGCAAAGGCCAGGTTGGGAGGGACAGTCGGGACAATGGTAGCTGGTGTCTTTTCTAATTCCTCTTTTGGTGCACACCCAACATTTTTTTTGGCGTCGTCTTCCGAATCGTGATGGTGGAATAGGCTCAAGAAAATGGAGCTCATGTAGTCTGCTGACACAATCTGAGTGAATGCTTTCTGGGGGGGATAATTGCGGATATATCAGGGCAGTGACAATTTTTTCGATAAACTTTATGAAGGTGGTGGGTCTCTCCGTTGATTTTTGATAGATGATGAAAGAATTTAAAAGGGCCATATGAAATAAGTAAATTGCGACTTTTTCATACCAGAATAGGGATTTTCGGGTTGAAAGATAGGGCTGCAACATTTGGTCATTTAAATCCACCCCCCCCCCCCAATGTATTTATTGTATTCATTGATGCAGGAAGGCTTGCGAACGGTTCTGCGTCTTCTGCGAAGTTCCACCGAGGTGTCATCATGGATGGTGGACATCATGTACAAATCTTTCCTATTCCTCCACTTCACAGCCAACACTTCCTCGTTCCTCAAGCTTGCCGATTCCCTCCTTTGAATGGTTGTGGTGACAAGGCGCTGTGGAAAGCCCTTTAGGTTTTTTCTGGTTGTACCACAGGCCAGAGTTTTTTTTTAGGTAGAGTTGGTGGAGAAGGGGCAGGCTGGTGTAATAGTTGTCCATGTAAATATGATACCCCTTTTGGAGGAGTGGGAATGCCAAATCCCAAACAATTTTTACACTTATTCCCATATACGATGGACACTCAGGGGGCTGGAGCTGGGAATCTTTGCCTTTGTACACACGGAATGAGTGCAGATAACCGGTGGTGCTTTCACAGAGCTTGTTGAGCTTCAAGCCATACCTCGCCCGCTTACTGGGGATAAATTGCTTGATTCCCAGTCGGCCTGTGAAATGCACCAGCGATTCGTCCACAGAAATGTTTTTGTCCGGGACATAAAGTTCGGCAAACTTCTTGGAAAACAAATTAATTAGGGGGCGAATTTTATATCGTTTGTCAAAGTTTGGGTGATTTGAGGGGGGGCACTGTGAGTTGTCACTAAAATGCAGGAACCGCATTATTATTTTGCATCGGGACCTGGGCATGGCTGATGAAAAAATTGGCATATGGTGGATGGGTTTGGTCGACCAATATTTATGCAATTCATTTTTTTTTGTAAGCCCTGTATTGAATATTAGGTCTTTTGAATAAACTGTTGGGCAAAAAGGTTGGTTTGGTCCACGATGTCTTGAACTAATTCGTCAGGGAAAAGTAAATAAAAAAAATTTATTTCTGAAAAACCCTCAGTGTGGACCTGTACACCTGGCTGTGCTGTAAAAGGGGGGATCATAGCTGACCCTGTTCTAAAAGACAGCCACAATGGGTTTGCCAAGGTATCTGGTAGCTGGGTTTGGGCCCTAATTTTTGGGCGTGCAATTCTGGGACTTTCCTCCTGGGGTCCAGCAGCGCTTGTAATGGGCCTCTCCTCCTCGGGTCTAGCGCCGTTGGCACTGCTGGTAGCTGCCTGGTGTTCAGACCGTCATCTTTTCGGACAGACTGCTTCATCCTCTAATTCGGATCCTGATGTGCTGCCTTCGGGGGCTCATACTCTGAATCGGAATCGTAATCAGAACTGTAACTGGCCGGAGAGAGCTCCCGGTTGCTCTCATCGGTCCGACTCAGTATTTGGTATGCCTCTTCTGTCATGTATACCTTTCTGGACATGGCTGTATGACGGGTGACACTGATGGGCTGTATGTCAGGGACTAATGGGCTGCACCTTGGTAGTAATTGGCTGCAGATAGGTACTCTGATGGGCTCACGGGACAGGTACTCTGATGGGATTACAGATACTCTGACAGGATGGATGGACAGGTACTCTGATGGGATTACAAGTACTCTGACAGGTACTGAAGGCAGGTACTCTGATGGCGGGTACTCTGATGGGATGGATGGACAGGTACTCTGATGAGCTCAGACAGGTACTGATGACAGGTACACTGAGGAGGTACTGATGGCGGGTACTCTGAAGTGGTACTGATGGCAGGTACTCTGAAGTGGTACTGATGGCGGGTACTCTGATGGCGGGTACTCTGATGGCTGGTACTCTGATGGAAGGGGTACTCTGATGGCAGGGGTACTCTGATGGCTGGTACTGATGGCAGGGGTACTCTGGTGGCAGGGGTACTGATGGCAGGGGTACTCTGATGGCAGGGGTATGCTTTATTGGGGGGGCAATCTGGGCACAGTAGTTCTACAATTTTCACTCACTGTTCGTTAGATTGCTCTCTCCTCACACTGGAAAGGTGTGTGAGGAGAAGAGCCCAGCAACAGCAGGTACACGTTTACATTTGTGAACAGGCTGTGAGAGCCATTTCATTGGTTTTTTACTCTGATCAGGGCTGGGCTTTGTCCGAGGGGAAAAGCCTCAACCCCGCTCGCCGCGCTGCGCGCTCCCCAGGGGCGCGCACAAGCGGTGTGCCTGCTGCTCTGCAAAGTGACCGGCTGTGATTGCATACAGCGGGTCACACTGCCACTGGACCCCCGCCACCCGGTAATTGCCGTCATCGGGGAACGGCTGTGTCCCGAGGGACACGCCGGATCCCCGATCGACGCGCTGCGGGCCCCCGGGGTCCCACAGTAGCGGCGGGAAGACAAGGACATCAAATGACGTCCGCCCAGGATGGGAGATCCCATCTACGGACGTCATTTGACAATTGCCGGGTATTGAAGTGGTTAAGGATTATGGTCCACAGCTTACAAAATGTATGATTAACATACCATCACAAAGGTACATTTTAAAGCCTATCTTTTTACAACTTTATATAGTAGTAATTACTTATATTTAACTTTTTAATCTATTTAGCTTATAGAACATAACTCTCAAATGGGTATACAAATTAACTCCTGTCTAGGTATGGCTTTCTACTCCCCTATTTACTTTATCTCTCCCCTACTATGACTTTTTTGTTCTTTCTATACCTGTCTCCATGCTCTGACTGTCATTATACAGGTGGTTCTCAAAAAATTAGCATATTGTGATAAAGTTCATTATTTTCTGTAATGTACTGATAAACATTAGACTTTCATTAATTTTAGATTCATTACACACAACTGAAGTAGTTCAAGCCTTTTCTTGTTTTAATATTGATGATTTTGTCATACAGCTCATGAAAACCCCAAATTCCTATCTAAAAAAAATAGCATATCATGAAAAGGTTCTCTAAACAAGCTCTTAACCTAATCATCTGAATCAACTAATTAACTCTAAACACCTGCAAAAGATTCCTGAGGCTTTTAAAAACTCCCAGCCTGGTTCATTACTCCAAACCGCAATCATGGGTAAGACTGCCGACCTGACTGCTGTCCAGAAGGCCATCATTGACACTCTCAAGCAAGAGGGTAAGACACAGAAAGAAATTTCTGAACGAATAAGCTGTTCCCAGAGTGCTGTACCAAGGCACCTCAGTGGGAAGTCTGTGGGAAGGAAAAAGTGTGGCAGAAAATGCTGCACAACAAGAAGAGGTGACCGGACCCTGAGGAAGATTGTGGAGAAGGACCGATTCCAGACCTTGGGGGACCTGCGGAAGCAGTGGACTGAGTCTGGAGTAGAAACATCCAGAGCCACTGTGTACAGGCGTGTGCAGGAAATGGGCTACAGGTGCCGCATTCCCCAGGTCAAGCCACTTTTGAACCAGAAACAGCGGCAGAAGCGCCTGACCTGGGCTACAGAGAAGCAACACTGGACTGTTGCTCAGTGGTCCAAAGGACGTTTTTCGGATGAAAGCTAATTTTGCATGTCATTCGGTAATCAAGGTGCCAGAGTCTGGAGGAAGACTGGGGAGAGGGAAATGCCAAAATGCCTGAAGTCCAGTGTCAAGTACCCACAGTCAGTGATGGTCTGGGGTGCCATGTCAGCTGCTGGTGTTGGTCCACTGTGTTTTATCTAGGGCAGGGTGAATGCAGCTAGCTATCAGGAGATTTTGGAGCACTTCATGCTTCCATCTGCTGAAAAGCTTTATGGAGATGAAGATTTCATTTTTCAGCACGACCTGGCACCTGCTCACAGTGCCAAAACCACTGTAAATGGTTTACTGACCATGGTATTACTGTGCTCAATTGGCCTGCCAACTCTCCTGACCTGAACCCCATAGAGAATCTGTGGGACATTGGGAAGAGAAAGTTGAGAGACGCAAGACCCAACACTCTGGATGAGCTTAAGGCCGCTACCGGAGCATCCTGGGCCTCCATAACACCTCAGCAGTGCCACAGGCTGATTGCCTCCATGCCACGCCGCATTGAAGCAGTCATTTCTGCAAAAGGGTTCCCGACCAAGTATTGAGTGCATAACTGAACAGAATTATTTGAAGGTTGACTTTTTTTTAATTAAAAACACTTTTCTTTTATTGGTCGGATGAAATATGCTAATTTTTTGAGATAGGAATTTTGGGTTTTCATGAGCTGTATGCCAAAATCATCAATATTAAAACAAGAAAAGGCTTGAACTACTTCAGTTGTGTGTAATGAATCTAAAATATATGAAAGTCTAATGTTAATCAGTACATTACAGAAAATAATGAACTTTATCACAATATGCAAATTTTTTGAGAACCACCTGTATGCATAAAGCCCTGTACACACTGTAACGGAATAAAATGTAACGGTCGCCACCGTTTACGACCTTCCATCCATCCACGACAAGCTTATCGGACACACTGCGACAATCTTGCATACACGATCCATATCCATTCCCATAAACAAGACGAGACTCAAGCTCTGCACTTGCTTCAAAGATATGACAATTTATTGGTATTTTCTCAGCTTCTTATACAGTCTCAAGCATAATGCAGTTAGTCACAGGACAATGTAGTCTCCACCCCCCTTCACACCATGGGGGGCTTCAATCACACTCTAAAAGGCATTCAGGTAAGCTAACCATGTAGACTTGTCGGCACCGCATCTTCAATAGTGTTCAATTAACCTTGAATAATACACAGACATCTAGTTGAATAAGTTATCTAGACAGCTTTATCACACAATGGCAGAGTCTTGTGAGAGTGGGTGCAATCAACACCTTCAACGGAATGTCTTTACAGTGAATAGCCAACACCTTAAGATATTTCAATGGCCTATTATACAGAGGTATGAGTCACTCTGGTCTTGTAGACCTGAATTAACACCTTTCAAAAGCATGTGTGCCCAGATTGAATAGCCAACAGCTTTTGATATTTGAAGACATCCTGAAAACATGAATTATTATTAATGTCCCATCTGTAATATATTAATTATGATTCTTTGTCACCCTATGGCCCTAGTGGACATAAGGTGACCCTAGACATAGGAATATCTCAGTCTGTCACGGTGCATTCCGTTACACACACGAACGGTGTAATTATATGTGTCATTATATGCTATTGATAGTAGATGACCTTGATCGAAAGTTAATCTAGACTTGGCTAAACTGCTCAACTGTATGATCAGCATGTTTACTTCAGGGACCCAACACTTGACAACTAACTTCCTGCCAGGGTTTATGCCTCATTGGTGACAGTTGACAAAATGACACGCAATTGGAATAAAGTACAGAATCATCATGCATGAGCAGTGTTATACCAGAGTCACACAGTTGAGATAAGCGTCTGGACAACCAATAAAATACAGGATTGCCTACACAGAAACAAAGGCTAAGGTGTACATGTAATGTACCAGCAATCCCTTTAGCAATTTGGTTAACCAGGTATCGGTGAAGAGATTGCAACAAAACAGGGTGAAATTGATGGAGTCTAAGGCCGCGTACACACGATCAAATCTGTCTGCTGGAAACGGTCTGCTAGACCGTCCCAGCAGACAGATTCGATCGTGTGTATGGGCGAGCCGACGGATTTGGCCACCCGACAGATTTCAAAGCATGCTTTGAAATCTATCGGATAGGAACCCGTCCGCCCGACATGTCTGTTGGTTAGTACACTTACCAGCAGACATGTCGTCTCGCACCGGCGCCGAATGGATTCGGCGCATGCGCGAAGTGTTTTTTTTTAAATCAAAAACGGCGTTTATTGAACATAAGAAAAAAAGGAGTACAGACAAAGGAGTAGACGGTGCAACATGCACCACAAGCAAGGATACATGGCAATGTCATATATACAGGTACAACAGAAACATGCGGTGGGGGAAAAGCATGTCGCTTGGGCACAGGCCAGAGTGAATAACTCCATAGAGGGGCAAAAGGAAAAGGTTAGGCAAGCTAATTTTTCGGGTCACTTGAAGGACAATCCGGGGAACATTAATCGTCAGGGGCAACACAAGTAGACCTCTCCTCCAGCCACCTATCCCACACCATATGATATTTGTTGGGGCAACCCCTGTGCGCGTATAAAAGCTTCTTAAAAGGTAAGGTTATGTTAACAGCTCTTATCCACTGTTGCAAAGTAGGGGGAGGACCCCTCAACCAGGTTTTGGCTATCTGAAGCCTGGCGAGGAATAATGTCTCTTGCAAAAAGGTATTGAGATATTTCTCAGCCTCAGACAGCGAAAAAATCCCGAGTAGACATTGACGGGGGCATAGGGACAGTGGGGATCCCATGCGGTTGTGTAGGAAGCTGACCACCTGGGTCCAGAAACCTTGCACACAGGGGCAGTCCCACACGAGGTGGAAAAAGGAAGCGTTGGGGCAGCCACAGCCAGGGCAATTGGGATCGCTACCAGGACTAAACTTTGAGATGCGGTGAGGAGTTAGGTATGCACGATGTAAGATATATAGTTGTGTGAGGCGATCTGAGACTTTGGGAGAGACTATTCTGCAGTTGACGAGGGCCTCATCCCAGTCTTCCGCCGATACCACCCCTAAGTCAGGCTCCCAGCGGGAACGCAAAGTGTTTTATTTCCTGGTGCGGTGACGTGGCGGCGTCAACGTCACCGCCACGTCACTGCCACGTCAGCGCGCCGTCTGCTGGCGGGGATTTTGGTTTGCTCGTGTGTACACGCAAGCAAACCAAAATCCAAAGAAACAGATTTGTTCAAATCGGTCGGTCCGACCGATTTGAACAAATGAATTGGCTCGTGTGTACGAGGCCTAAGAGCTAATATCAACATGTTAGGGAGTAATATAGCCTAAGACCAGAACATGTGATTGAAGCATCCACAGAAAGACATCCACCGGGAAACCTTATGCCGCATACACACGATCGGATTCTCTGATGGTCTAAAATCCGATGTATTTTTTCATCGGAAATCTGTTCAAGCTGTCTTGCATACACACTGTCAGACTAAATTCCGATCATCCAAACCACGGTGACGTAAAACACTATGACGAGCTAAGAAAAATTAAGTTCAATGCTTCTGAGCATGCGTCGACTTGATTCTGAGCATGCGTGGATTTTTCTCTGACGTAATTCCACACAGACGATCGGAATTTTTTTTTCGGCAGAAATGTAAAACATGTTCTATTTTTTTACTCCGGTGGACTTGTTTCATCGGAAAATCCGATCATGTGTTAGCGGCATTACAGGAGGTTTCCAACTGTAACACAGACCCCAAGCCGTTGTTTGTCCCAGGTTCCATTCCCTATTGGGTGTCTAGCAACCAGGCACACAGCAATTTAAAATGTTTCAATAACCAGGCTTTTTTGGGGTTTATTGTATGAAAAATTTGGATGGGTATAAGGTGAGCCTTGAGAGGCTCCAGAACCAGTGCAATTTTAACTGCGGACTGTATCTATTATGGGTTAACTTCTTCAAAGTAGGCCTCTAGGATAAGTGATTGTGGTCATACACCTCAGGCAGGATTCCACATTGAAAACAGCCCTGAGCCAGAAAATCTGGAACAGTTCTTCACAAAGGAAGACACAAAAACAGCAACAGTCTTTCCAGGATCTCTTTTAGGCCTTTACTCACTATGTGCTTGTTTACATGAATGCCTCCCTTCAGTATAAGCCAGACCTTCTACTACGAGCCTTTCAGCCAGATCCTCAGCAGACTTCTCACCAGACAGTTCCCCAGCTTTAGAAGTTGGTTCCCAAGCTTTTCCTGAGCTGGGATTGCGTAGGACCTCCTGTAGTCATCAGCTAGATGGCCCAGGACAGCCCCTCCAGGCTGAGTCTCTCCACCAAGGCAGGGACTCTGCTGCTCTAGGCTCCAGACTATCCACACGTTAGGCGCTGCTGGCCATTCTCTCCATTAGGGATTGACTAAGCCTGCATGAATATTCTGCCCAATGCTCTGCCTCTCCCAACCCACTATATTCCAGAACTTGCTGTATTAGAATGCAGGGGGAAGCAGTCAAACCTGCAGACAATAGAATACCAGACCCAAAGGGCTTGGTATGGACTGGGGGGACCCCACACAATTTTTTTCATAGATTTTTCATCTATATTGCCGGGAGCCAACAATGCATTACAGCCGCGAGCAAGTTTAAATATTTATTTTTCCCTATAGAAATGTCATTATTGCTGCGGTATGTTCTACACATCGCACAGCTTTGCCACCTTACAAGCAGACTAAGGGGAACCCCAGGCACGATATTTAAAGGAATATTTCATTTTTATTGTTTCACTTTATGCACTATTAAAAAAAACATTGGGCCAGATTCACAGAGCGATTACGCCGGCGTTCCAGGAGATGCGCGGCGTAAGTCTAATTTTGCGCATGCGTTTCAATGCGCCGCATCCCCAAAACGAGATACGCAAGAAATCTACTTTTTTTTGACTGGCGTAATTTCGATAGACAGGCGCATCCATCCGTGCAAAACTGCGCTAGACACGCCATTGATTTGCTATTCAAATATGCAAATGAGGGAGTTACGGGGATCCACAAAAGAACGTTGGTGCAGCGCAGGCTACGCGATGTGCGCAACAGCTGCACGTCCTGTCTAATATTAGACCATATAAAAGGTGGTATAAAATTAGACAATCCGTCTACATGTCAGAGAAAGCAACACTGTTAGTGAGGAGCTGAGCAGTCACACTTGCTGCACAACAATCTGTATGCCAACATGCCAGGGACATCCTTGCTCATAGCTATACAACTGACTTTAGAGGAGCAAAGAAGGAGGAGGGCATGGAGGAGGGCACGGGAGAGGATATACCGCACACGCATAGACATCTTTGGCATGAGTGATTCTGAGGTGTATCGCATCTTCAGATTCACCCCTCATGCCATCCTGGAATTAACCACAACCTTGCAGGAGGACATCACCAGCCCAACACACCGCTCACATGCAGTGCAGCCACTGGTCAAGGTCCTGGCAACACTCCATTTCCTTGCCAGTGGCTCTTTTCAAAGAACAAGTGGAGTGGTGGCTGGGATGTCACAATCCTCCATGAGCAGATGTGTGCACCAGGTTGTCCCTGCAATCCTCAGATGCATGGCCAACCAAATCATCAAACCAACCACTGAGGACCTTCGGCTGAAGGCAATGACAGATTTCTACAGAATTGCCAGATTCCCACGCACAGTGGGGGCCATCGATTGCACACATGTGGCACTCCAGCCCCCCCATGAGACAGAGCACATATACCGCAATCGGAAGCATTGGCATTCCATCAACGTACAGGTGATAGTCGATGCCCAAGGCCTCATATGGCACGTCCGTGCCAAACACCCCGGATCCAGCAATGACAGCTACATCTACAATCAGAGCCCCATCCGAATGGAATTCGAACAGAACGTGTATGGGGACACCTGGTGGTTGGTGAGTGACATGAGTGGCAGGCATGACTGTCCCCCCCCATGGTGCACACATCACAAGGGGCACATGCATGACTAACATCCTCCTGTCTTTTCCCTTACAGATGACTCTGCATATGCACTGGGACCCCATCTCATGACTCCTATCCGGAACCCCCAAACCCCAGGAGAGGAAAGATACAATGAAGCCCATGCCCAAACACGTGCAGTGGTGGAGCGCAACTTTGGCCTCCTGAAGTCACGTTTCCGATGCCTGGATAAGTCTGGGGGTACCCTGTTGTATTCCCCAAACTTCGTGTGCCAGATCATCGGTGCCTGTTGCCTGCTGCACAACTTCGCAGTAAGAAAGGGCCTGCAGATTGACCTACCTGATGACCTGACCCCTGAACCAGACAATCCCCCCCTAACCGAGGCTACCCTGTCTTCTGAGGGAAGAGCAGCCAGGAGACGGCTCACATTAGGCATCTTTGCACGTTAAACACACATATTATTCATGGCACAATGAGAATGCATGCATGCACACCACTGTGGTCCCTAGCACAGACTAGTGTTGCTCACGAATATTCGCATTGCGAATATTCGTTACGAATATTGCATATTCGAGTATTCGCGAATAAATCGAATATCGCGGTGAATATTCGCTATTGCGAATATTCGTATTTTTTCAAATTTATTTTTAAAACAGATCACACCCTAGTGATCTCCATCGACATCTAAAAGCATTGCTGGTATGATTAGAGACCCTGGGCCGAGTAGCTGAGGCGATCCTTTTATGTTGCCGAATATTCGCATTGCGAATATTCGTATTACGAATATTCGCGAATACTTTCTCTGCCCTTCTGTGTTTTGTGTATAAAAAAAATAAAATAAAAATTAGCTTTAGTTTAGTCATATAAGTTTGTGTAAGTAGAGTTAGTGTTTAGTGCATATTAGTTTAGTAATCCAGGAAATGATCTCCGTTTTCGCGTGTTGACGAGAATTTCGCAATCAATTTCGCATTAGCGAAATTTCGCATTCGCATTAGCGAAATTTCGCAAAAATTTTTTTTTATATAAAATATCACGAATATTCGATATTAACGAATATTTCGCGAATATTCTTCTATATATTTGTGAAATATCGCAAAATCGAATATGGCGTATTCCTCTCATCACTAGCACAGACACATCACATCCTCATCAAATTGGATTAGCACAAGCCCACCATGCAGGACTTGTGAGCAGCAACGCCACGATACGGCTCCAATTATGTCACTGTACATTCATACACCATTCACACGGACCTGGGGATCACTTCTCCCTGGTCCTGGGGAACCCTTCTCCACCAAAACTGAGGGTGACACCCCTTTTCCGGCAGGAATATCACCCCCACATTCCAAAATCATTCACAACACAAAAAAAAAAAATGTCCAGCAAAAACAAAAAATTTCCAGGAAAAAAAAAGCAAAAAAAAAAAAAAAAACCTGAAAAAAAAAGGGGGAAACAAATTAATGCCGCTGGCGTGAGCCACACCTGGGGCGCCCACGGCCACGGCCCTGGCTCCTCAGGGGAGACTCATGGGGGGGTAATCCAGGGAAATAGGAGCAGCCCCTGGTCTCTGCCCACCTGGCAGCCTGCCCTCCAAGGCCACGGCAATTCTGGTCAGGCCAGCACTTAGTGTTGCCGTGTTGGCCTGGATAGCCTGGGTGAGGGCCCTCACATCCTGCCCAACGTCTGCTGTTGTAGTCTGCAGTTCGTTTAGGCAGTTTGTAAGAGCCCGGGAGTGGCAGTCCAGGTCCCCAAGCATATCCTTTATGGAGGACAGGCTCTCCTCCATCCGCATCAAAGTCTGGCTGACCTGTCCCAGATGGCAGGTCTGAAGGGCCTGGTCCCTTCTCAGATTGGCGGGCAGAACCTCGGCCACCCCCCTGGTCTTCTGGGATGACTTCCTGCCTCCAGCTGAGGCTTGTGGCCGGGGAGAAGGGGAGCCCCTTGGGAGGGGAGCCCTGTTGGGGGAGGAGTGGGAGGGGCTAGCCCTTATGGAGGGCTGGCTGCTGCCAGCCAGAGAGGAAGACTCCTCCAAAAACAACAATCCACTGGCTGACATGACATCCTCCTCCTCCTCCTCAAACTCCTCCTCCTCAACCTCCTCCGAGGACTCCGGCCTTGACGGGGGGTCCTCCTCAGGCTGCTGTCCTGGGGATGGTGCGGTCAGGCCAGATGGCCCAGCACCCTCCTGCACATCTGTGGATGACACAAAACATTCACAGGTTGGGGGTTCCACACACTTGCCATATATTCTCTCCCCCCCTCCCCCACACATGCTACACACCTGATAGGGCAAAAAAACCTTACCTGGCATCACGACTTCATGACTGGAGTCATAGCCAGGCAGGCCCTCCACCTATTGTCTATGAAAGGTCTGGGCCACCGCACGCTCCTCCTACTGTCAGCCTAACAAGGCATGGTGGGCCCCCTCCAGTGCCCCTGGCATGGCCAGCTTCTTTCGGACCAAACGCCGGAGATCATTGATTTTCTTTTCGATCCCCTCGCGTGTCCGGGTCTCCCCCCCCCGCTGAATTTACCTGGTCGGTAATGTGCTGCAAAATCTCCCTCCTCCTGGCCGGGGTGGTGTTGGCACTCTCCGGGCCATGCAGAAAACACCCATATTGGGTAATGGCCCGGGCAATTATTTGTTTCTCCCCCAAAGAAAAATTCAACTTACGCTTCCTCTCAGTCATACTCATACAACAACTCTCTCCCAAACAATCAACAAAAATCACTCACAAAAACAAGCAGGAAAAATCAAGCAACAAAACAAACAAACCAAAATCTATCAACCAAAAAGTCTCACAACCAGTCACCAAAAAAACACTATCAAATATATTCTACAAAACACTAGATCAAATAGTCAACAAATATCACAAAGACAAGTCACAACGCAACAAACAACAGAACAAAAGCACCTTGCTTTATAGGAAGGGATACAAAGGAAGTGCGTTTGTGTGTCTATTTATGCTGTCTGCGTAGTTCACTAAGTTGCCCGGGGCCACTTCCAATTTCACTGATTGCGCCATTCCCGAGTTGTGAGCATGCGCACAGAGGTGCTGACCATGGTCTGCTTCATGCACGCATGCGCGATCCGGCCGGCCCTTCATTTGCATGGGGTCACGGCTCATTTCAATGTAACACGCCCACGTCCTTCCCAATTTGAATTACTCCACCTTACGCCTCTGAAATTACGTTGCACCGGCGCTAATTTCTGCACAAATCAAACGAGAATACGGTGATTGCGCCGGTCTAACGTAAAGGAGGTGCATTTTTTGGCCATTGATACATGTCCCCTAGGGCAGTCCCCGGGTCCTCATACACTTTTTAGGGCAATAACTTGCATACAAGCCTTTAAAATAAGGACTTTCGATTTTTCATGTTCGTGTCCCATAGACTTTAATTGGGTTCGCATTTTCGCTAGAATTTTTTGCCTGTTTAAAGTGTTCTAGTGTGAACCAAACCAGTCCCTAACATATTGATCTGCTTTTGGACATCACTCTAAAGCCTTGTACACACAAACAGATTATCCGAGCAAATTGTGTGATGACAGGCTGTTGGAAAATCCGATCGTTTGAATACTCCATCCGACAATTGTTGTCTGATTTTCCATGGACAAATGTGGGATAGCATGCTTTAAAATTGTCCGCCAACATTTGTGTGTTGTCGGATTTTCCTATTGTGTGTACACAAGTCCATCAAACAAAACTCCAAAGTAAAAACATGCATGCTCAGAAGCAATGCTCACCATAACACAACATTAGCAGAAGGTGTCCAAAGGGTGGTGCTAAACAGCTGAAAGAAATGTAGTCCTACGCATTGTCTGCCGAAAATCCAATCGTGTGTATGAGGATTTACTTTTTTTAATGCTGGATAAAATTTGTGCAGTGGTTTCCTTGTCAGTAACATAAAAACATTGTTTTATTTTTTATTGTCCTTTAACCACTTCAGCCCCGGAAGGATTTACCCCCTTCCTGACCAGAGCACTTTTTGTGATTCGGCACTGCGTCGCTTTTACTGACAATTGCGCGATCGTGCGATGTGGCTCCCAAACAAAATTGGTGTCCTTTTTTTCCCACAAATAGAGCTTTCTTTTGGTGGTATTTGATCATCTCTGCGGTTTTTATTTTTTGCGCTATAAACAAAAATAGAGCGACTATTTTGAAAAAAATGCAATATTTTTTACATTTTGCTATAATAAATATCCCCAAAAAATATCTAAAAAAACTTTTTTTTTCCTCAGTTTAGGCCGATACGTATTCTTCTACATATTTTTCGTAAAAAAAAAAATCGCAATTAGCGTTTATTGATTGGTTTGCGCAAAATTTATAGCGTTTACAAAAAAGGGGGTAGTTTTATGGCATTTTTATTAATATTTTTTTTTTACTAGTAATGGCGGCGATCAGCGTTTTTTTTCGGTACTGCGATATTATGGCGGACACATCGGACAATTTTGACACATTTTTGGGATCATTGGCATTTTTATAGCGATCAATGCTATAAAAATGCATTGGATTACTATAAAAATGCCATTGGCAGTGAAGGGGTTAACACTAGGGGGCAGGGAAGGGGTTAAGTGTGTTCCTGGTGTGTTCTAACTGTATGAGGGGGGGTGGCCTCACTAGGGGAAATCATTGATCTTCTGTCCATACATTGTATGAACAGGAGATCAGCGTTTCCCCGCTGACAGGAACGAGAGCTATGTGTTTACACACATAGCTCCCGATCCCCGCTCTGTAACGAACGAGCGCGCGCGCCCCCTAGTGGCCGCAAAAGATAGGACATAGAGCTACGTGCTCTCGCGTAGCAGTGCCGACCTGCCGCAGTAATATGACGGCGGCTGGTCGGCAAGTAGTTAATAAACCTATTAAAAACATTTCCTTTAGGGCTGGTCACAGGGATTAATTTATTGTATGACTGTATAAAAATTGTATATTATCACATTCTTCGAAATATCATGAGTGAGCGAATTATAGTAGTTATATCATATGATCTTAGATTATCAGTCATGGATTCTGAGTGTTTGCACATTGAACAGTAGCCTTTTAGGTTGTACTCCTTCAGTACTTTTTCGCTTTTATTGATAACAGTTGCCAAAAATGCTTAGCTACCAGGGTAGAAAATCATATTAATTAATAACTCCTTTTATTATTGTTGGTTGTTAGTGATTATTTTCATACCTAGAATGTTAGAGCTGTCATTTGTATGTTGTTAAGACTTTAACAAAATGTTCAGAAAATTGCCCTGCATGTGGCCAGCCTAAGAAGCCTTTCTTCTACAGTAAACCTAACCAGTTTACGTGATCTGTCAGTACAGCACAAACATTCCATCCCTTTAATTAAGCTGCCTGCCTCTGAACTCTCTCAAGCCCTGCTGTGCATTTCTTGTAGATAGGGACACAGAACTGTATAGTATATTCTAAATGTGGTCTAATGTAGATAAAACTGAACTTTTTCAACACCTTGCTTAAATTTCCCCAAGCCCTTAGCTTAGAGGTAATCCACTCTCTTGTTTAAACCTCATGTTCAATCACTAACCACATCCTGCAATCTTCTTTCTTAAAAACATGTCTTGCATCTATGTCTTCCTCACATATGATGGTATTTCAATGCTAGTGCAAAATGCTCTCATAATATGCCAGCTCAGCTATTGTAATACGTTCCTCCATGGCTTACCAACAAAAGGACTGGCACCACTCAACTTATTTTTTTACTTTCTTTTTTTTTTTAACAATAAATTTGTATTGGGTTTGATAATATAAAACAATTGAAATAGTTGCATTCAATATACAACATTTGTAATAAAATCACCTTGTACAGGCAAATGTTTACCAAAAAAGTGTTTGGTACTCGATGACCTAGGCCAGCCTACCCCAAATGGGTACAAACTGTAGGACTGGTAGGTCACCAAGATGATTCTTGGTACAACCTATACAACTAGAGTAAATACAGAAAACAGAAATAAAGGCTGCCATAAGTAATTTTCCACACCTAAAATTCTATATTATATACTGTAATTCTTTAAAATTTTGGAAAAATATTAGAGTAAGAAATCTTTTAGGCTAACATTAGTTCTAATTGGGCTTGGGTGTTCACTCTGGAGATGACCATAGATACATTTGGGGCTTCTGTGGACTTCCATAAAGAGGCCACTGTAAGTCTTGAAGCTATCAATATATCCATTACAATAGTTCTGTACATAGTGGGGTATTTGTCAAGATCTATACCTAATAATGCGGAGGCAAGAGTAAGCTTGGCAAGGTTACCTGTAATGTCTCCGACAAAGGATGAGATGGAGTTCCCAAAGCTTTTTAGGGTCTCGCAACTCCAAAGTGTGTGTAGGAGATTTCCCGTTAGGTCGTTGTATTTCCAACAAATGTCAGATGTTGATGGAAATTTTTTGGATAATCTGTATGGGGTTAAATACCATCTGTTAATTATCTTTTGGCATTATCCCAATGTTCAATGCAGGAGGATGATTTATTTATTGTTTGAAATTATTTTATCCACTGATTCGGGGAGAAAATTTGGTCCAGCTCTCTCTCCTATTTCAATATATTTGTGTTTTTGGTAAATAGTTGAGAGGATGGCATATCATAAAAGAAAGCGATGCCTTTCCTATTATCATTCTTCTGAAGAGAGAAATATTCCCATATAGTCAAAGGGAATTCAATCAAGTTATTGGGATTGAAATCTTTTAGTCAGGTACACTTACCAATCTTACTCATGCTGATATTTTTGACATTTGAGGGTAGGTTCTCGTACAGAGTATATCCTTTACTAATCCATTTGTTTACAGAGAGTCTGATTCTACAGTAATTAATGACTTCTGTAGGAAGAAATCATTTAGAATTTTGCCCCATATGTCCGTTTTTCTAAAGAATGTGTTTCCAAGCAAATAGTGTAGTTTTTATGCTTATTAGATTGGGAATTATTATCTTAGGAAGTATGGCGCTAGCTATTGAGAGGGAATAGAGGTCAGATTTTTTTGTGGCTTCACGTTTAATATTTAGCCATAATTTATCTTTTGCGGGGTAAACCAATATTTCATCTGATCTAGAATAGAAGCGAAATAGTAATTTTTAACGTCTGGAAAATCCATTCCACCAAAAAGTTTGTTAGTAGTAAGAATTTAAAATGCAACTCTGAGTATTTTTTTGTTCCAGATAAATTGTCTAAGTTTACAGTTCACTTGCGTGAAGAACTTGTCAGGTATTGGTATGGGAAGGCACCTGAAAATATATCAATTTTAGGCAAAGTTGGCATCTTGAAAGAAGCTATTTTACCAACCCAGGATAAGTGAGTTTTTTTTAATATGAAGTAGGTCACGGGTTATTTGTTCTAAAAGTGTGGGGAAATTGGCATCATACATTTTTGTTGGAGGAAATGCGAGCTGGATTCCTAAATATGTTATCGATTTATTATCCCAATTGCATTTATGTGTTGTGCGTAGAAAGTTGATTGTTGAGTCCGGGATGTTCATAGGGAGGATAAAGCATTTATTCTGATTGATTTTATAGTATGAAACATCTTTACATTTTTCTAAAATTGAAAGATATTTCAGGCTTCGTTAGTGTCAAAATGATCTGCGAATAGTCCTAATTTGTGTTCGTCTTGGCCAATCGTAATGCCTCTAACGTTCGGGGATGATCGTATGTATTTCGCTAGGGGTTCTATGGCTAAGGCAAAAATGATTGGGGAAAAGGGGCAGCCCTGTCTGGTTCCAAGGGGAAGTTTCTAGATAAGATACCTGATGTGTAAACTTTTGCGTTAGAATGGGTATATAATGTCATAATGGCCGAATGAATAAAGCCACTAAAGTCGAATTTAGTTAGGGTTTTTGATATATAATCCCATAAGGCCTGTGTTCGATCATTGTGTAGAGAGTTAATAATATTGAGCATTCTTTTTGTGCTATCCAGTGCCTGCCTGCCTTTAATGAAGCCAACTTGATCAGGTTTGATTAACGAGTCTATTCGCTAGTAATTTTGCGTCGATTTTCATATCCGAATTCAGTAAAGATATGGGCCTGTAATTTAGAGGGGATGTGGGATGTTTGCCTGTTTTAGGTATAGTGATAATTATTAGACATTCTTTTTCGTCTGAATGCATTTTCGTCCGAATTTCAGGTATTTTCGTTATCGTTTTAACAAACAGTAACGAAAGCACAGAAAACTAAAACTGAAAGATCTGACATAAACAAATGCTTTATTTTAGTTTTTGTTGTGGTCGAATGTGCCTAACCTTAACTCTATTAGTCCAATAATATTCTACATAAAGAGAAAGGATTCGACATTGAGAGAAAAGATTCGACATTATAGAGACATGAAGAAGAGTCGACATAGAGAGAAAAGATTCGACATAGAGAGAAAAGATTCGACATTATAGAGACATGAAGAAGAGTCGACATAGAGAAAAAAGATTTGACAGAGAGAAAAGATTCGACATAGAGAGAAAAGATTCGACATAGAGAGACATGAAAGCAAGTTGAGATTTATAGTGAAATGCTCTGCCCATAGGCTATAGAAGAAATCTAATGTTGGTTAACTAGTAATAATAATTAATAAATATAATTATTATTAGTCATATAACATTAGAATTGTTTAACCAAGCAGCAAACTCAGAAACTTTTTCAAAAGAACTACTAGAAGCAATAATTATTAGACATGTCCACACTGAAATATTTGTTTTCGGAATTTCGTTTTCGAAAACGAAATTCCGAAAAAAAAAATTTCAGTGTGCACATGTCTAATAATTATTGCTTCTAGTAGTTCTTTTGAAAACGTTTCTGAGTTTGCTGCTTGGTTAAACAAGTTAGAGAGATGGGGAACTAGGGTATCTTCAAAGTCCGTATAGTACCCTCCTGAGAGGCCATCAGGGCCTGGTGATTTATTTTTTGATAATTCATCTATGACCTTTATAATTTCTTCATTTGAAATATAGAGATAATGTAGAGCAAACTAAAATTAAGAACAAAGAAATAGGAAACAAAACCATATGCATCGAAAATCCCTCAGTGTATAAGGATTAGAAGTGTTTCCCTTAAAGGGATATGGTATAGGGATTTTTGGAGATGCGTAATGGCTAAATATATTAAATTTCGTGTATATAGGAGTCTGCTCAAACCCCAAACCATCTGAGTCACAGAGACAGAAATTTTGTAGAATTTTTTTTTTTTTTATTAAATACAAAATATAGAATATATAAATATTAACAGATGTTAAAAATAAACAAACATGGTTTGGAAGAAGTACTGTGGAAGCAGATAAATGCGTATAGTCTTCTTTCGGCCACTCGTGTTTAGAGGTTCTACTAGTTTCGCCCTGTATGGGCTTCGTCGGGAACCCACGGTGGGAAATATTCTATATGAATGAAAAATGTACAATGAAATAACATAGCAACAACATATCGTAATGAGAGCATTCATTCGAAAATACATATTATGTTTAATAGCTTATGATAGAACAAGGCCCTTACAAGACATACAGCTCATACCTCGGATGAACAAGGCGGAGAGTCACGGGGAGAGACAAGCTATTGTTGGTTCAGACGGACCATTTATTAGATTTCACTTTATTGTTTATTCTCTTATTATTCATTATTAGCGCCCCCTCCATATACCACAACAGCAGGGATAGACAACGTTATACAAAAATGGACCAATCAACGAACCAGTTACCATGTGTGTACCTAATGAGAGAGGAAGAGCTGAACTTAGTTTAATGACAGGCTAAAAATAAAAGGTAGAAGATGAAACACGCTGCAGAGTGTAGCACTGGTGAACATAAATGATTGTTAAACACTTACTTGTATTAATTAGGATTTGTAAATCACCTGTAGGGGAGGGCAGGATATGCCCATATCTGTGATTCGCGGACACCTAAGGTGCTAACGCTCCTGGGTGTATGTTTATAACGTACTTGTTTATATACTGCGAACAAAACAGAACATAGGGCTTAATTATCAGCCACATAGGAGTTATTTTGAATTTAAAAGTCATTAGCTCACATCACTGGCAAATCTCAGGGTATGCGGGCTATGTATGCTCAGAGTGCATAGGTGTATACGTGCCTAGCATAGTGCACATGAGAGGCTATTTACCTTAATAGCATGCAAAAGATGTTTCCCATAGGTGCAAAGCCTCAGGGGAGTGAGTACTGCACAGGGATCTACCACAGGAAAAGAACAAAAGAAGGAGCACTCTATTAGGTTATAAAGAGTATAATGGGTGAGTGCTGAAAATTCACAGAAAGCCAACCAGGGATAGGTTCAAATCGAAGCAAAAAAGGTACCTGAAATCAGCTATGTCCATACACAAATGAAGCCGGGTCTCATATGTGAGCTCACACTGTGAACTGTCAGCTGGTGAGACTGACGTCAGTGGGCGGGGGGATGACGTGTCAGGGGATGCCCCCGACCCGATGTGTATACAGCGCGCATGCGTAATGACGCAGATGACGCACGGCTGAGCTCAGCGAATCGGGGGAAGAGAACCGGGGACACCCCCAGGAGGGGGCGGGCCCGGTGATGTCCAGACAACATCCACAACGGACCCAGGCTAACACCCGAGCCTCCGCTTGGGTTTGGCGCTATATAGAACAGCGGCGGTCTCGGCCCCTGCCCACCCACATGGGTCACACTAGGGTAGGAAACTGTGGGGTCCAAATGGTACTTGTTAAAACAGGTGTCAAAAGAAAGAGGGAGGGGCCAACTCGGAAGGACTCCCCATAGTCACAACACCATTGGTCATCCGAGGCAGAGATGACAAACTAGAGCTGTGCCTGCATCCACAGGCCGTGGAAATAATCCACTCAAAATAAGCAGACATCAAACAAGTAAATACATAAATGAATAAGCAACATAAACCAACAAGTTCAACTTCAAATAATAAAGATAACACAAAGGTGCACAAACACATTATGTATATCTTATAGCTAATCAGAAAACAGTCTATATGTATAAGGTATATTATCAAATAAATAAGTAAAAGAAAAAAAAAATATATATATATATATATATTTATATATATAGTGATGACATTCTAAAGGCCTCCACCATTCAGCACATGAAAGTGTATGTACACTATTTCATATGTGTTGGTGGCATTAGGCTCAGAATAGTTAACAAAGCTCATTTGTTATTGCCATTAGTGCCTGAAATATGGCAGGCTAGAAGAGTGGTAACGTAAAAAGTACTTAGAGATGGAATATTCCAGAAGATCAGAAAGAATATTGTATCCTAACTAATGGCAGGTATTGAATGGATTAAAGCCGAGGCTGTCCCAAAAGACCATGCATCCACCAGACCTAAGGTGCCAAAGTTGTACATCCCTGGGTGATGGAATAGGATAGAGGGCTTGCTGAAACAATAAGAGGGTCCAGCAAGCCAAATGCAAGTAATCCATACCTAAAGATATTGGATCATGGATCCGCATGAAAAGATTGTTCCTAAACATGGTGATATGATAATGGTGATGCAGTAAAAGCTCAGAGACCCGAGGGTGACTGCCCTTAGAGTGATCTAAAGAAAGGGCTTATAACTTATATTTTCATTTAAACCAGGGTGTTGCGTGGCCCGTAAAGAATAAATCCATTTTGCCTCAGTTTGTAGGAGAAGTTTGTCTGCATCGCCACCTCTTTCATTTAGGGGTATATGTGCTAGGGTGTAAAAGCCCAACATGGTACAATTATGCCGCGTACACACGGTCGTTTTTTGCGTTAAAAAAAAACGACGTTTTTTAAAACGTCATTTAAATTGATCGTGTGTGGGCAAAACGTCGTTTTTTGTCTTCAAAAAAACGACCAAAAAAAATTCCAACATGCTTGAATTTTTTGTGTCGTTTTTCAAAACGTCGTTTTTTGTTTCACAAAAAGTCACCGTGTGTAGCAAAAACGTCGCTCGAAACAACGTTTTTCAACCCGCGCATGCCCAGAAGCTAGTTATGAAGCGAGCTTCAATGGAAAAGAATGGTGAACGTAACCTTGCTTTTTGTGAAAAAACAATGGTGTGTATGCAAAATTGTCTTTGAAAAGTGACGTTTCAAAAACGTCGTTTTTTACTTCACAGAAAACGTCTTTTTTTTTCATCGCAAAAAACGACCGTGTGTACGCGGCATCATGGTTGTATCTCCAATAGTTTTCTGGAGACTGCTCGTACGTGATCTCTAATCCTACAGAAAAAGTTCTGTTTGGTTTTGCCTACATAAAAGGCCCCACAGTTACATTTCATAAGATATATTATTCCTACTGTCTGGCAAGTGACAAGAAATTTGGGACTCCGTGTCTCTCCATTGGGGAGGCTAATGCTTGGGCCTTTCAAAATATTGCGACAAAAACTACATTTACCGCAAGGGAAAGTCCCTGTCTGTGACGGTTTAGGGACCGTTTGTATCGCGTAATGACTTGACACTGTCTTATCTCTGATTGAAGGGGACCGTTTGAAGGTAATCTCTGGCGATGCATTGATGAATTGATTGTTAATCTTATCATCAGAAGTCAATAAGTACCAGAATTTGTTATAGATTTTACGAATCGATCCATGTTGTCTATTGAATCGGGTAACGATTCTAGTGGTACTACTTTTATCTTTCGATTTGGTTTTGTAGATCAGGGAATTTCTTTCGAATTTATTGGCTTTATTATAAGCTCTACGTAGGCAGGTCTTGGTGTAGCCTCTGTTTCTTAGCCATGCATACAATTGTGCTGCCTCTCGTTTGTAGTCTACATCTCGTGAGCAGTTACGTTTCAGTCTAAGGTATTGGCTGTAAGGTATACTATTGATTAAAGGTTTGGGGTGTGAACTGGTGGCATATAACAGACTTTTACCGGCCGTGGGTTTCCTATAAAGTGTGGAGCAGAGAAAACCTCCATCATCTATATACAATTCGACATCAAGAAATGTGATACGCTCCTGACTGTGGTTGTGGGTAAATCTCAGATTATAGTGGTTAATCTGTAGTCTGTCTAAGAATGATAACAGATCCTCTTGTGATCCCGCCCAGACCATGAAGACGTCATCGATATATCGGTGCCAGGTAAGCACGTGTTCCGATAGACAGTCTGCGGTATCTTCACTGAACAGGTCACCCTCCCACCCCCCCAGATACAGGTTGGCATATGAGGGGGCACAACTTACCCCCATAGCCACACCCTGCACCTGGAGGTAGTGGGAGTGTTTGAAGAGAAAGATATTAATCATCAGAATAAATTCTAGCATTTCTATGGTGAAGTTGTTGTATTTGCTGGTATTTTTGTCTCGTTCATTTAGGAAGCTCCTTACTACCTGTATACCAAGGCTATGTGGGATTGAATGGTACAAGGCTTCGATATCTATAGCCACCAGCCAAGCACCTTGAGGGATGCTGAGGCCATCAATAATTTTCAATAACTCAATAGTATCTTTAACGTGGGAAAAAAGACTTTGAACATGTGGGTATAGGTACTCATCGATGATCCTACTGATGTTTTCCGTCAAGGAGCCACAGCCGGATACAATGGGACGGCCGGGTGGGGGTAAGACCCCCTTATTAATTTTGGGCAGGGCATAGAAGGTGGGAGTGGTGGGGCTCTCCACATTAAGGAATTGTAGTGTCGTGTCATCTATGGTACCCAAACGATGGGCACGATTGAGTATTTGGTGATACTGTCTGATACTTTGTGTAACTGCGGAGGCCGGTACTGGTCTGTACCACTCCCTATTGCTGAGGATTTTGAGGCACATTTCTTCATAGCCCTGTCTATCTATCACAACAATGTTGCCTCCTTTATCGGAGGGCTTGATGACCAAGTTATCATTTTTTGCGAATGGAATTGAGGGCAGTTTTGAGATTAGGACTGAGATTGGATCTAGGTCCTACTTGCCAGTTAGTTGCTTCTATTTCCCTGGTGACCTGCAGGACAAACGCCCAGATATTGGGGTTCCCCTGCAGGACAGGGAAAGATCTGGAATTAGGTTTATTTCTTCATTTGAAATAGGTTTGTTAAGTAATTCTAATGAGGAAGGGTTAATGGATGGTAGAACAATATTGTCTAGAAAGAATGTTATGCCGTATTTGGTTGGGAGGTGAAAGTGTCATTTTTTAGATTATAGAGTGCTTCATAGTACAATGAGAGGGTATCTGCGATCTCCTTGGGATTGAGAATTGTCTTGCCTGAATTGTGGTGGATTCGGTCTTGAATTTAGTTTTTTTGTTGACGATGTTTTATTTGCGAGGCCAATAATTTACCTGCTCTGTTACCTTGGGAATAGTAGTTTAAGTTTAGTTTTTTGAAATATTTATCATGGTCAGCAATTAAAATCTTGGATTTTTTACAATAAAGGCAATTTTTTTTGCGGCTGTCCAGAAGAATTCTTTCTTTTGTCTTGCAATCTCATATGCATTGCCTGCACCCGTGGTCCTGGGGGAAGCACTCACTTTGAAGATCTCCAGACCTGAGCAGTCTTTCTTTTAAGGCTCAATTCACACCTATGCATTTTTATTTTTTTTGCACTACAGAACGTGTTCCATAGGAAACCATGTTGAATAGACTATGCATAGGTGTGAATCCAGCCTAAGTACCCCTGTCAGTGTTAAATACCTTGGGTTTGTCTTAACCCTGTACATTGATACATCTGGAAGAGAGCTTGTTCTTTTGAAAAAAGACAGATTTACTGGCTGGATCACTAGATGAAAATAAGGGAAAGAGCCTAAAAAAGAGAACGAATGCAGTCATCACATCTAAAAATGGGTAGGCTGCAATATAATAAATGTTTGCTTTTAGGTTTAATACTGCTTTAACTATTGTTACCACCTATTATTCCACTAGATCAGGCATCACTAAATAGCAGACCACAGTCTGGATCCAAAGCAAGTCACTGTCCCATCCAGACTTGTTCCCCCTCCAACCGTCATTCTCATCCTCACAGAGCAGACATTGGGAGGCAGAAGAGTTCAGGATGAAGGGCGGAATTTCCTGCAGGTTGGTCCTAGCAACCAACCACCAGCTTGTTAATGTGTAGTGCTACCCCCGCAAGGGCTGCTGGATTTTCAGGGATTTCCCAGCCAGGCGACAGGAATTTTTGCAGCTTTGTGCAAACTCAAGAATCAGTCCAGTAAATGTCTGTTTTGTTTTTGGTTTATTTAGGGGGTTAAAACTTGGATGTGGAGTGGAAACATAGGAAGCCCAGTACCGTAGAACTTAAATGCACTTGAGGACTTGCTAGCTTTCTGGCTGCTAGGAATCAAAGTTGAAAAGCTGTCCTCCCTTAGGATTGATGGTACAGCTAAACTAAAAATAACAGTGGCAAACTGCTGAATACAGGTGCTACTCCATAGAGGATTGCTAGTGCACCTGACTGCTCTTGAATCCCCAGCTAGAGGTGTATGATGGCTTCCTGGGTTGTGGACTGTCACACTGCTGTAAAGGAGTGCTGAGAACAGTACTGAAGGAGGAACAATGTGAAGGGAGGCTGAGGACACTAGTGTAAGGGGTGAAGGGGGGCTAAAGATACTATTGTGAAGGATAAGGGGGTCATGAAATGGGGGCTTAAAACTGTACTGTGGGGGTTTGATGTGAAGGAAGAGTGTGGATACTGCTGTGAAGGGGTGCTGAAAACATAACTGTAGGGGGAATGATTGGAAGGGAGGCTAAAGACACTACTGTGGGGACTGTGGTGTGAAAAGGTGCTGAGGACATTACTGTGGAAGGTGATGTAAAGGAGGGTTGAGGACACTGCTGTGAAGTGGTACTGAGAACACTACTGTGGGTGGTGATGTGAAGGAGGGTTGAGGACACTGCTGTGAAGTGGTGCTGAGGACACTACTGTGGGGGGTGATGTAAAGGAGGGTTGAGGACACTGCTTTGAAGGGGGGCTGGGGACATTACTGTGGGGGGTGTGATGTGAAGAGGTGCTGAAGACACTACTGTGGGGGGTGTGATGTGAAGATAGGCTAAGGACACTGCTGTGAAGTGGTCCTTTGGACACTACTGTGGGGGGTGATGTGAAGGAGAGTTGAGGACACTACTGTGGGGGGTGATGTGAAGAAGGGTTGAGGATACTGCTGTGAAGTGGTGCTGAGGACAATACTGTGGGGGGTGATGTGAAGGAGGGTTGAGGACACTGCTTTGAAGGGGGACTGAGGACATTGCAGTTAAGAGGAATGTGATGTGAAGGGGCAGAGGACACTCGTGTGAGCAAGAGAAAGGGGTCTGAGGACACAAAAGTGAAGGATGGGGAGGTGATTTATAGGGGTGCTGAGAGCACTACTATGGGGGGGGGGGGGTTGAATGTGAAGGGTGCTGAGAACATTACTGTTGGGGGGAGGGACAGGTTGACGTGAAGGCAATTGAGGACACTACTGTGAAAGGGGGGGTGATGTGAATAGGGTCTTAGAACACTACTGTGAAGGGGGGTGTTATGTCAAGTGGGAAAGTGTGATGTAAAGGGGGAATCTTGATGTAGAGTTGGGCTGTGATGTGCAGGGGAGACTGAAGACACTGATGATCTGAGTCATAGCGCAAACATGCAATTCAAGCCTCCGCTGGAAGAAATGGTTACTGACCAGACCGGACCTTTCAATCAATCAATTCAATATCCGTGCGTTAGATTAGAAGTTCAAATGGGCAGGCTTTTTCTCTTATTGTTTTCACCTATAGCTATGTTTTAAAAACTGCATGTACTTGTCTGCAGAGCATTTCATTTGTTGCATAACTTGCAATACCCTCCTGTTTATTATTGTGTACAGCACCACAGGAGATGGTGGTGCTTTATAAATCAATAATAATAATAAAATTGTTCTTGCTTCTATTCCCTTTTTATTACATCCCAAGATTGTTTTTGCCTTAGCAGCAGCTGCCTGGCAGTGAGAAATGTTTGCCTTCCTGAATACTATCTGACGATGTTTGATACTAAACCTCTAGGTGATCTTCCTTAGCTTATAAACGCTACACTAACAATTAGCCATTTGTAACAAATTGAGATGCATGTTATATAAGGCCTGATACACACGAGTGGCAAAAGATCCCTTGCCACACATTTCTCACATGTACTAACTACTCCCAATGTTCAGCTTACCAAATTTAAAAGAGAAGCACAGTGAAGCATTTGCCTTTATGCAGTGCAGCGTATAGCATTGCTCTAATTGTGTAGTCTTCACTAAAACTGAACTTCACCCTTAGTTTCTTTTTAATTAAAAGCCAGCAGCTGCAAATACTGTAGCTGCTGACTTAAAAATTGGAAAACTACGAGTCACTGAAGTCAAACACTATGCTTCTGGAGTGGTTTCTTTTCTCTTCTACGGGTCTCTGGCATTGCCATCTTGAATTTTGGATCTGGCTTCGACTTCTTGAGGAATCAAGGCCAACATAGCCACAGCACATGTGTGAGGTCACGTGCCACAGTGAGACTGGTCTTGCAGATTTGGGGGCGCATGACATGTCCCAGAAAGCTGCAGGTGGGGGGGGGGGGGAATTGGACCAGAAATGTCATTCTGGCTTAGATGAGAATTGAGAAAGTAAGAGAAGGTATCTGTCAAAAAAGGTACCTGCTCCCTGTAAGAAAAAAAAAAGCCTCAAATGTATTAGTTGCAGGGGTGGGGAGGAGGATGAACACCGTTTGAGCTGGTGAGTGTTAGCACTTAGAATCAATGTGCTGATTTGTACAAGTGCACTTAATGCTAATCTGCATCTATCATTCATGGGTACTGAACAATTAGTGAACACGTAGTTAACTGGAATTTATTAGGTTGGTTAGTGTTGTATGCAGTAGACTTGTTTTTTAATATATGTCATCTTACACCTCATTATTCATAACGAGTAGTTTTTTGCTTGTTTTTTGAGGGGGAGTTGCATGCATGCATGTTAATAAGGTACATACCCATACACAAGTACCAATGATTTTTTTACAGAGAGAGAAATACTTCTCTTATACCTATTACTTTTCAGTGCATTTTTGCTAGCTCCTGGTAGGCTGGGGACAATAAGGAATCCACTAAAATTATCTAGCTTATAAATAAATCAATTTGTCCAAACCCAGCATTGCATCAGCTTAGGCCAATTAACCGGAGAAAAAATCTGCAAAGCTATGGCCGCGTACACACCACTAAATAAATCCGATCAAATCGGTCTGACAGACCGTTTTGATTGGATTTGTCAGCTGGGATATATTGGTTTGATCGTGTACACACGATCAAACCAAAATCCCTGCCGGCAGACAGCGCGGTGACGTGGCGGTGACGTTGACGCCGCCACGTCACCGAACCAGGAAGTAAAATACTTCCGCGCATGCGTCAAATCAATTTGACGCATGTGCGGACAGATATGTCCGCTGGTTAGTGTACTAACCAGCAGACATGTCGGACGGACGGGTTCCCAGCAGACAGATTTTAAAGCAAGTCTGCTCGCTCGTACACACGATCGAATTTGTCTCATGTGTACGTGGCCTCTGAGTTGTTGGCTTGCTCTTTTTTACCTCTATGTGTACATGTTTTAAAGTGATTGTAAATGATCACCTTGTAAAACAACCAATTCAGTTTAAAATAGAAATGAAAGGCAAAACTTTTTTGTATAGATATAAAAACCAATATAAATGCCCCTTTCCCCCACTTTTTTTTTTATAAGTGATCACATCCTCTCTGTTATCAGCTGCTTAAGAGATGGGAGAGGAGAAAGAGCAGCACACCAAGCTTCCCGATGTATGGCTATGCAGCAGGGGCATATCAGGACAAGTCTGATCATTGTAGGTCACTGAGTACACTGAGTTCATAGCAAAGCTGGAGAACTGAACACAGTGTGTTCTCCTGCTTTACACAGTCATTTTAGAGCCAATTTAGAGAAGAGCCAATTAACCGAGCAGTATGCCTGTGGTGTGTGGGAGCAAACCCATGCAAGCACATGGAGAACATGCAAATTCCATGCAGGTAGTTTCTTGGATGGGATTTGAACCAATGACCCTAGGGATGCAAAAATGGAGAGTGGGAACCAAATTTCCACCCTCCTTTTGCTAATTTCCCCTAAATTCAAGATGGTAACAAGATGGTCAGATCAAAATCTCCTCTCTGTACTAGGCATTCATGGGCATTGACACATTTGACAAACAAACAGTTTGGCATCTTTGCACTGGGCGCTGGATGCCAAACAGTTTTTTTGTCAAATGTGTCAATGCCAATGGGCATAATAAAGTACTTCAACATACCTACAACACACTCCTCAGATTCTTTGTTTATTTCTGCAATACTACTCCAGGGACAAGAAAAGACAGCTGCCCAAGTGTCTGTAGCTCTCATTTTACCATCAGAATTATTAAGGAATATTAAGGAATACTAGGAATAATTTTTGAGGACCAGTGACTCTTGCAACATTAGACTGGACTTAATCTTCAAACTCAGCCCTATACCAGAGATCTAGTGAAACCCTTTTTTAACTGTTGTTTGTGATATTATTTCTGTAAATATTTCTTACATTATATTTCCTTTATTTTCATTAAAACAATTAAGAAATATTAAACTGAATCTCTGAATGCTGTAAACAGAAATTAAACAACTATGCGTCTCTGTTGAAGCTACTGTAATGAAAACATAGGCTGGGTTTACATATGAGCATGCAGCGGCTCACAGCAGGAGTCCGGTGCATCTTCATTCACCGTTTAAGGTCCGATTTCAGACCACATTTTTGGCTGAATTTGTACCTGAAATGGACCAAAAAACGCCATAGAGAGCCGGGTCACAATCTCCTGTTGTGCAAAGTGGATGCGGGAAACCCGGCACTCTAAAGGGGAAGTTCTATTCGCCTTCTGCTGCTTTAGCTGATCCCTTGTTAGTAAAAGACGATTCACGCTTTTCTGTCGGTTATAGCGTGATGAATGTGCTTACTCCATTATGAACGATAGTTTTACCAGAACGAGAGCTCCCGTCTCATAACTTGCTTCTGAGCATGTGTGGGTTTAAAACGTAGTTTTAGCCCACACACGATCATTTTTTACAACCTGAAAAACGACATTGTTTAAAACAACGTTAAAAAATGCAGCATGTTCGAATTTTTTTTTGTCGTTTTTCAGAACCTGAAAAATTATGTGTAGCCCACACACGATCATTTTAACCGCTTAATGCACGCCGCACTCCTATTTACGTCCACAGAATGGCACGGACAGGCAGATGGACGTATATATACGTCCCTGCCTACTAGCGGGTCGGGGGTCCGATCGGGACCCCCTCCGCTGCGTGCGGCAGGCGGCTTACCTCCGGGAGCGATCCGACTCGAGGGGGCGGCGGTTCGTTTCTTTCTGCTCCCTCGTGATCGCTCCCAGCCAATCCCGTGTGCCGCCGCCGTGTCACTTCCTCTGCCTGTAAAATGTAAACATAGGCAGAGAAAGTGATGCAGCGCTCATCTCGGCGGTATTTTCAAACCACCGAGATGAGAGAAGGGTCACAGTAAGTCTACACCAACACTACACTGACACCAGTACACATAGGCACATTTAACCCCTTGCGATCACCGCATTTAGTGACAGTGTGACAGGGGGTGTGACAGGCAGTTAGTGTTAGGTTCAGGGTAGCCCCATACCCTCCCTAATAAAGTTTTAATCCCTTGATCACCGCTCCCCTAGTTAACCCTTTCACCCCCTATTGCCAGTGTCACTAAGCGATCATTTTTCTGATCGCTGTATTAGTGTCGCTGTTCCCGCTAGGTAGCTCATTTTTTTTTTACTAAAGACATGTGGCTGAATAAATTTTGGCCTAAATGTTTGACTAAAATTTAGTTTATTCAGTTTTCTTATAACAAAAATAAAAAATATTGATTTTTTTTCAAAAATTTCGCTCTATTTTTGTTTATAGTGCAAAAAAAAATTATCGCAGAGGCGATCAAATACCACCACAAGAAAGCTCTATTTGTGGGAAGAAAAGGACGCACATTTTGTTTGGGAGCCACGTCGCACGACCGCCCAATTATCTGTATAAGCGACGCAGTGCCGAATTGTAAAAACGCCACTGGGCATTTAGCAGCATATTGGTCCGGGGCTTAAGTGGTTAAATGACGTTTTTCAAAAACAACATTTTTTTCATGTCAAAAAATGATCATGTGTACGCAGCATCAAAGTTTGAACTCATATTATATGGTTTTGGTAAATCTAAAGACAAAAATCTGCAGAAAATCTAATAGTGTGTATGTGGCCTAAGTTACATTCCTGTCTGGGTGGGACAGAGAGGGACACAGACATTTTTTAACTGTCAGAATCACAACAGCAAATGCTGTAATATTGTTTCTGAAACTTGTGGTGGTGGCTACTGTCTGTGCATGTGTAAAGAGTCAACTGCTCAGTTGACCCGACACAGATACAGTCACTTTAAGTCTGCTGGTACTTGGATTGTTGTACCTTGAAGTGGAAAATCTCTGTGCAGAGTGAGGCCAAAAGTATGTACATCAAATCATAGATGCATTCCAAGACTTTTTTTTGTTAGGTCACCCTGCCATTTATAATGTTAAATCAGCAATGGTGATACATAGCTCCTTCACATTTTTTGTGTGTTTTGAGGAAAGACCAGAGCGCAGCTAAACACACACCGGATTACAGACTCATGCCGCGTACACACGATCACTTTATGTGATGAAAAAAAATGACGTTTTTAAAAACGTCAATTTCATTGACTGTGTGTAGGAGAAAACGTTGTTTTATGTCTTGTAAAAAACGACAAAAAAAAAGTGAAGCATGCTTCAATTTTTTGTGTCGTTTTTCAAAACGTTGTTTTTTGTTTCACAAAAAGTCACCGTGTGTAGCAAAAAACGTTGTTTAAAACGACATTCTTCAACCCGCGCATGCCCAGAAGCTAGTTATGAAGAGAGCTTCAATGGAAAAGAGTGGTGAACGTAACCTCGCTTTGCTAGAGCATTGTGAAAAAAACGATGGTGTGTAGGCAACATCGTCTTTGAAAATTGAAGTTTCAAAAACGTCATTTTTTACTTTACAGAAAACGTTGTTTTTTTTCATCACATAAAGTGATCGTGTGTACGCGGCATGAGACTCAAGAAAAAACTTTAATTAAGCTAAAATATTTTTAAAAGCCATACCTGTAATAAAAAAATAAATAATGTGTTGATCAAATATTGGACTAAGAAACCTTCCTGGATTCTAATAGATTGATGACTACAAAAGCTGCAAAAAATACAATCTTTAGAACATACAAATATGCCACTTTGTTAGATCCACTGAATACATGTGGCTATCTACCGCTATGCTAACTATATCTTTGTTTTTATCTCCTCGTACCCCAATAGGTGGAGTAGAGAAAGGCAAAAAAAACACATGAAGGACCTGCCACATTGTAAATACATTATAGACACAACATAACCAAATATTGCATGTTTTCTCCACCTAGTTCTCTAAAACCCTCTTTTTTCTATTAGGAGATGAATACCCAAGGATTACAAATTCCACTCACAGACTGACCAGGTTCATGTCCTTGGCTGACAGATTACATATTGCTGCCAGATAAAAATCCACATCTCTATCTTATAGTTCAGTATCAAATTAGCTACATTATGATGTATGAGAAAATGGAACCTTGTGACAAAATCGTAAAATTAAATATTATATCCAAAGAATCTTGGATATCTTTGCAATCAAACCTAGCGCAATACAATGTAATTTCAACACTGTACAACTCTCTACTCTACTACGTCCTTACTCTACTTTATTTTGTATTCTTTAGCTTCCTGGTGGGGGCCATCAAACCTAATGCAATACAATCTAATTTTAACACTTGTGAGGGATTTGCTCGGTAGCGGGTGTTTGTGACTCCCTGGATGGGTTTACTACACGCTGAACTATACAGAAAGGCAGTTGAGGATGGTTGAAAACAAAGAATATGGTTTATTCTTCCATATTGTTGGATACAAGTGCAAGCATCAAAAGCATAAACAAAACAAAACATAAAATAAACCCTTGCCACTTGGGGCATCTATCTTCACAACACAGGAACCTAGCTATGGAGTCTGGCACAGCCTACTGCTGGGCAGACACTGCTGGTCATACAGCAGAAAACAAAAAGTCTCTTTGATATTTATCACACAGAAATACTGATACGACCTCACCTTCAGAAGTCTTTCTCAGTCCACTGCTCTCCTTAACGCAAAGGCCTCAGGATGCAGCAATCAGTAGTCATCCTCTGGGTGACTTATAGAGGCCTTAATTGCCTCATACTGAACAGCTGAAGTTTTCCAACGCCCTAAACCTTTCTGGCTACCTCTGTAGCCGACACCTGATAGTAATTGGTGAATTGTCTAAACAAGGCAGAAATGTATCTTCCGTCTGTGACAACTCCCACAGATTTACCTGACTTCCTGTCACATACCCCCCCTCTTGTTTCAACCCTAGGGTTGGGACACAGGTTGCCAGGCACGCATGCACTCTGGACAACCCATCTGCATTCCCCATTTTAACACCGGGGCGATGTGTTACCACAAAACTAAATTCCTGAAGGACCAGGAACCACCTATTTATTCTCCTATTGTTCTCCTTGTTCTGTGCCATCCACTTCAATGGGGCATGATCCTTCACCAGTTCAAACTGTCTACCCACTAGGTAGTACCGAAGAGAATCCGAAGCCCATTTCACCGCCAAACACTCTTTCTCAATGGTGGCATAATTCTCCTTATGGGCCTTCAACTTTCGGCTGAGGTAAATAACAGGGTGTTCCTAACCCCTTGATAACCTGGGACCAGAGCTGTATCCTGGCCTAGGCCAACAAGGCCCAGGCCTAGGGCAGCATTTTGCAGGGGGGCAGCATGAAAAGAGTCCCTGCCGGCTTGCGCTACACTGTTAGAAAAATTAGTCTAGCGCCCCTATAAAGCGGCCACGCTGCTTCTAGTATGCGGGCATCCGGAATTCCGCAACTGTAGGGGGAGGGGCTTCCAATTTTGACTGTTTTGTCATCCTGGACCACAAACCTTCCTCACTGTGCTATATGTTTCTGCTGCACCATCTACTTAAAGTAGAACTATAGGCAACACTTTTACAATCCCTGTCCCATTGCGAAGATTTCCCTTAACTTCCTGCTCTATGGGCAACCAGGAAGTAAATTAAGGGAATCCATTGCCCCCCCCCCCCCCAGGCCCTCAGAACTAGTGTCCTTACTCGAAAATTTCAGGGCGGGTCTTAAACAACATAGGGGGTGGCCATGACAGGAAGGGGTGGGTCATATTTAAATTAGCGGGTGCACGAGTTTAGTCAGGCCTAGGGCAGCACAAAACCTAAATACACCTCTGCCTGGGACAGTACAGCTCCTAACCCCACATTTGACGCATCTGTTTGAACCACAAAGTCCTGTGAAAAATCAGGCGATTTTAAAACTGGCTGACTACATAAGGCCTGTTTTAAAGCCTGAAAAGCTGCTTCTGCTTCGGGAGTCCATTTGGTCATGACAGACTCCTTCCCATTGGTCAAATTGGTCAGGGGAGCAGCCTGTGAGGCAAAATGGGAGATAAAGCGGCGATAATAACCCGCGATCCCCAAAAATGCATGAACTTGTTTCTTGTTGGTGGGACGTTGCCAATCCTGAATAGCCTCAACTTTGTTTATTTGGGGCTTGATTAAACCTCTTCCAATGGTATACCCCAGATACTTCGCCTCTTCTAGCCCAAGGGTACATTTTTTTGGATTGGCTGTAAACACGGCTTTCCAGATGGAATCCAACACAGCCTAAACTTTTGGCAAGTGTGATTCCCAATCCTCACTGTGGATGACCACGTCATCGAGGTATGCAGCAGCATAGGCTCGATGAGGCCGAAGGGTCTTATCCATGGTGCGTGGAAATGTGGCGGGAGCATTCTGTAACCCAAAAGGCATCCTCCGATATTGGAAAGATCCGTCTGGAGTTACAAAATGCTGTTTTTTCCCTGGCAGACTCCGAGAGAGGAATTTGCCAATAACCCTTGGTCAGGTCTAGCGTCGTCATGTACCGGGCAGTGCCTAGGCGATCAATCAGTTCATCTATGCGGGGCATAGGATAGGTGTCAAACGTAGTGATTTTATTTAGGCGGCGAAAGTTATTACAAAACCGCCAACTTCCATCTGGTTTGGGCACTAAGACAATGGGACTGGACCAATCACTATTTGACTCTTCTATCACCCCCAGCTCCAGCATTTTTTTACTTCCTGGCGAATTGCCTCTCGCCAGGCTTCTGGAATTCTTTAAGGCTTCAACTTGACCTTCTCCCCTGGTGTGGTGATAATGTCACGTTCAACCCCGGAGACCCAACCTGGCAAATCTGAAAACTTCTCCCTATTACGGAGCACACATTCTTTAGCCTCCTGTCGCTGAGTTTTGGTCAGAGTTTCTGCTATCCCAACTTCAGGGACAGCCAGGTTAAATGGAGCAGAAAATCGGGTAGTCTCAGCGACCAAGGACTCTCTATCCTTCCATGGTTTCAACAAGTTCACGTGATATATCTGCTCAGGTTTTCGTCTTCCCAGTTGGCTAATTTTATAATTCACCACCCCCATTTTCTCCAACACTTCATAAGGACCCTGCCATTTGGCTAGGAATTTACTTTCGACCGTGGGGACCAGCACCAACACCCTATCACCAGGTGAAAAGGAACAGACCTGGGCCCCACGATTGTAAATCCTCTGTTGAGCCAACTGGGCTTGGGCTAAATGTGCCTTCACAATCGGCATCACTTGGGCAATTTTATCTTGCATTTGTGCCACATGTTCAATAACACTTCGATGAGGGGAACTCTCACTTTCCCACGTTTCCCTGGCAATGTCCAGTAGGCCCCGGGGGTGCCTCCCATACAGTAGCTCAAATGGAGAGAACCCTGTGGACGATTGGGGAACCTCTCTTATGGCAAACATCAGATAAGGGAGCAGATAATCCCAGTTCTTTCTGTCTTTATCCACCACCTTCCTCAACATTTGTTTTAAAGTTTTATTAAACCTTTCCACTAACCCGTCTGTTTGAGGGTGATATACTGATGTACGTAATTGGGTCACTTTCAGGAGTTTACAAAGTTCTCTGGTCACCCTAGACATAAACGGGGTGCCCTGATCAGTTAGGACTTCCTTAGGAAGACCCACACGGCTGAAAACCTGAAATAACTATTTGGCAATGGTTTTAGCAGAGGTGTTTCGAAGAGGAATCGCTTCTGGGTAACAGGTGGCATAGTCCATTATTACCAAGATGTGCTGGTGCCCTCTAGTGGACTTCAGTAAGGGGCCAACCAAGTCCATGGCGATCCTCTCAAAAGGGACCTCGATAATGGGCAGGGGTACCAACGGATTTCAGAAATGTGGCATGGGTGCAGTAATCAGACACACTGGACAGGAAGAGCAGTACAATTCCACTTTCTTAGTGAAACCAGGCCAATAAAACCTCTGGGTGATTCTCTGCCGGGTTTTTTCTGCTCCCAATTGTCCCTCAAGAATGTGCCTATGGGCCAGTTCCAAAACCATCTTGTGGTACGGTTTAGGCACTACCAGTTGCTCAATGGTCTCCTTTAACCTCTGTGACACTTGATATAACAGATCCCTTTCAATAATAAAATAAGGGAGGGCAACCCTCTCATTAGGGTTAACTAACTCCCCATCTATCTTCACTACATTCTCTCGGGCTCTTAGCAATGTGGGGTCCCTCAATTGCTCAGTGATAACATTTTCTCTGTGCAGCTCGAGGTCATCAAACCCTATTGGCCACTGTTCCTCTTCTGAGGTAGCAGGCTCCTCCCTAGGGACTGGTGTTTGCCCTGCTAAGACTGAGAACGGAAACTCGGGAGAATCCTCACAGTTAGAGGATTCTGGAGTAGATGTTTCAGGCTCAGAAGAACCACTTACTGGGGAATCTGGGCAATCCCAGAGCTCCCAGAACTTTGGGAAATCCCTTCCCACAATAGCGTCATGTGGCAGTTGGGGAACTAAACCCACTTGGTGACACAAGTTAGCGAGGGAGGTTTCAAAGGAAACCGTAGTCACCGGATATTCTCGAATGTCCCCATGTACACAAATTACAACCATTTTCCTAGGATGTAAGGTTTTTCCCACCACTAGATCACTTTTCACTAAGGTGACCAGGCTACCTGAATCCAACAATACCACAACATCTTTACCATCTAAGCACATTCTACATAAAGGTTTCTCATTCCCCTTTACTGCAGTGCATGTGGTTGCAAAGAGGGACTGTCGTCTCTGTCAGAAAGTCACACTGCATGGGTTCATCAACCGCTGGAAAAAACGCTGCTACATGTCCCTCTTCTCGGCAACGGAAACAAATCAACCTTCTGGTCCTCTCCTGTGGAATACCGGGTCTTCCAGACCGCTCTCGCTAAACATTAGCAGTAGTCCTGATAATACCTCTAGTTGCTCTTTGGTCTCCACCCCCATCCTTTGATGCAGTCTTACCTATAGGTGGGGAGGCTCTGGTCTTGGGGTGGAAAGTTTGTGCGTCTCTGGGTGAAGAGGACAAATTCTCTGTTGCTAGGTACCTTTTGACCAGGTCTACTAGTTTGTCTGCGGTTTCCGGACCACCATGGCTTACCCATTTCTGCAGTGGCTGCAGCCATTTCCTAGCCAAATGGATGAGGTTATACATCTGTGACCGAGGTGGCTTCTTCAGCTGATAACTCCAATTGTGGACCCTCTGAGCACGGACATCCAGGGTTACACCAAAACGTACCAATATTTCCTCTTTTAACCGATTATAGTTTTTTGCATCTGCAAACTCCAAATCAAAATATGCCTTTTGGGCTTCTCCAGATAATAAGGGGGCCACTAGTCCAGCCCACTGTTCTTTAGGCCAACTCTCTTTTTCCGCTGTTCTCTCAAACGTGGTCAGAAACATCTCAGGGTCATCATCTGCAGTCATCTTTGACAATAAGTGGCTTACCCGAAAAGTCGATATGTTACTGGCCTGACTCCCAGCCTCGGTCTACTGTCTCACATTGGCCTCCATTTGCTGCTGGTGTCTCTGTTCCAAGCCTGCAATGCTCTCTTGGTGAACCTGTTGTTGAGCTGCAATGCTCTCATGGTGAACCTGTTGTTGAGCTGCAATGCTCTCTTGGTGAACCTGTTGTTGAGCTGCAATGCTCTGTTGGTTAGCTGCAAGGCTCTCTTGGTGAGCCTGTTGTTGAGCTGCAAGGCTCCGCTGCAAAGCTGCATTTGTCTACTGTTGATTTGCTATAGCCAGCTGTTTCAGTATCCTCCATTTTGGGTTTACTTTAACTGCCCGCATTCTCCACCATGTGTGAGGGATTTGCTCGGTAGCGGGTGTGTGTGACTCCCTGGATGGGTTCACTACACGCTGAACTATACAGAAAGACAGTTGAGGATGGTTGAAAACAAAGGATATGGTTTATTCTTCCATATTGCTAGATACAAGTGCAAGCATCAAAACAGCATAAACAAAACAAAACATAAAATAAACCCTTGCCACTTGGGGCATCTACCTTCACAACACAGGAACCTGCCTATGGAGTCTGGCACAGCCTACTGCTGGGCATACACTGCTGGTCATACAGCAGGAAACAAAAAGTCTCTTTGATATTTATCACACAGAAATACTGATACGACCTCACCTTCAGAAGTCTTTCTCAGCCCACTGCTCTCCTTAACTCAAAGGCCTCAGGATGCAGCAATCAGTAGTCATCCTCTGGGTGAATTATAGAGGCCTTGATTGCCTCATACTAAACAGCTGAAGTTTTCCAACGCCCTAAACCTTTCTGGCTACCTCTGTAGCCGACACCTGATAGTAATTGGTGAATTGTCTAAACAAGGCAGAAATGTATATCCCGTCTGTGACAACACCCACAGATTTACCTGACTTCCTGTCACACACTGTACAACTCTCCACTCTACTATGTCCTCACCCCACTCTATTATACTTTGTATTCTTTAGCTTCCTGGTGAAGCGAATAGAAACTTAATTTTTGTAAACTCCATTGTCATAATCACTTCAGCTCTGGATTTCCCCCCCTTTCTGACAGGGCATTTTTTTGCTATACCACACTGCACTATTTTAGCTGACAATTGAGCAGTCATGCAACTATGTACATAAATGAAATTTCCCACAAGTAGAGCTTTCTTTTGGTGGTATTTGATCACCTCCTGTTTTTTTTTTTTTTGCTCTATAAACAAAAACAAATATTTTGAAAAAAAATACAATATTTTTTACCTTCTGCTATAAAACACATCCAATAAAAATAAAAAAAGTCTTCATGCCAATATGTATTTTGCTACATATTTTTGGGAAAAAATCTCAATAAGCGTATATCGATTGGTTTTAGCAAAGGTTATAGCGTCTATAAACTATGGTATATATAGTTGTTTATTTTTTATACTAGTAGTGGCGGTAAACAGCGACTTATAACATGACTGCGATATTGCGGCAGATGATCAGACACTAACTGACTGGTTGCAGGAACCAGTAAGGCCCCATGCACACGAGACGCAAATGCAAATACATCTAAACACACGTTTTCAAAGGCAAAAAACGGCGTTTAAAACGCAGTTTTTTGCTGCGTTTTACCGCGTTTGCGTTTATAAGCGTTTAATTAAGAGACATCATAAGACCCTCCCTAAGCTCAAAAAACAATATTATTTAACCATTTCAGCCATTTTGTGAGACCAAAGTGAGTAGCAGCTGAAAGAGCAGCAGTATACTTGTATTTAGCGTGTCACTTGCCACATCACCTGCCACAAGCTGTGGATTGTCCACTTGCCATGTCACCTGCCACAAGTTGTGAATTGTCCACTTGCCACGTCATCTGCCACATCACCTGGCCATGCCACCTGCCACAAGTTATGGATTGTCCACTGGCCACATCACCTGGCCACATCACCTGCCATGTCACCTGGCCATGTCACCTGCCACAAGTTGTGGATTGTCCACTTGCCACGTCACCTGCCACGTCACCTGGCCACGTCACTTGCCACGTCACCTGGCCATGCCACCTGCCACAAGTTGTGGATTGTCCACTGGCCACATCACCTGGCCACGTCACCTGCCATGTCACCTGACCACGTCACCTGCCACAAGTTGTGGATTGTCCACTGGCCACATCATCTGGCCACGTTACCTGCCATGTCACCTGGCCATGTCACCTGCCACAAGTTGTGGATTGTCCACTTGACACGTCACCTGCCACATCAACTGGCCACGTTTTACCGCATTTGCGTTTATAAGCGTTTAGTTAAGAGACATCATAAGACCCTCCCTAAGCTCAAAAAACAATATTATTTAACCATTTCAGCCATTTTGTGAGACCAAAGTGAGTAGCAGCTGAAAGAGCAGCAGAATACTTGTATTTAGCGTGTCACTTGCCACATCACCTGCCACAATCTGCAGATTGTCTACTTGCCATGTCACCTGCCACAAGTTGTGAATTGTCCACTTGCCACATCACCTGGCCACGTCACCTGCCATGTCACCTGCCCATGTCACCTGGCCATGTCACCTGCCACAAGTTGTGGATTGTCCACTTGCCACGTCACCTGCCACATCAACTGGCCACGTTTTACCGCATTTGCGTTTATAAGCGTTTAGTTAAGAGACATCATAAGACCCTCCCTAAGCTCAAAAAACAATATTATTTAACCATTTCAGCCATTTTGTGAGACCAAAGTGAGTAGCAGCTGAAAGAGCAGCAGAATACTTGTATTTAGCGTGTCACTTGCCACATCACCTGCCACAATCTGCAGATTGTCTACTTGCCATGTCACCTGCCACAAGTTGTGAATTGTCCACTTGCCACATCACCTGGCCACGTCACCTGCCATGTCACCTGCCCATGTCACCTGCCACAAGTTGTGGATTGTCCACTTGCCATGTCACCTGCCACGTCACCTGGCCACGTCACCTCCCAGGTCACCTGGCCATGCCACCTGCCACAAGTTGTGGATTGTCCACTGGCCACGTCACCTGCCATGTCACCTGACCACGTCACCTGCCACAAGTTGTGGATTGTCCACTGGCCACATCACCTGGCCACATTACCTGCCATGTCACCTGGCCACGTCACCTGCCACAAGTTGTGGATTGTCCACTGGCCACATCACCTGGCCACATTACCTGCCATGTCACCTGGCCATGTCACCTGGCCATGTCACTTGCCACGTCATCTGTTCACATCACCTGGCCACGTTACCTGCCACGTCACCTGCCATGTCACCTGGCCATGTCACCTGCCACAAGTCGTGGATTGTCCACTGGCCACGTCACCTGTCACTTCATCTGGCCACTTCACCTGCCACAAGTTGTGGATTTCCACTTGCCACGTCACCTGACCACGTCACCTGCCACAAGTTGTGGATTGTCCACTTGCCATGTCACCTGGCCATGTCAACTGGCCACTTCACCTGCCACAAGTTGTGGATTGTCCACTGGCCACGTCACCTGGCCACGTCACCTGCCACAAGTTGTGGATTGTTCACTTGCCACATCACCTGGCCACGTTACTTGCCACGTCACCTGCCACAAGTTGTGGATTGTCCACTTGCCACGCCACCAGGCCATGTCACCTGGCCACGTTACCTGGCCACATGACCTGCCACAAGTTGTGGATTGTCCACTTGCCACATGACCTGGCCACGTCACCTCCCACGTCACCTGGCCATGTCACCTGCCACAAGTTGTGGATTGTCCACTTGCCATGTCACCTGGCCACGTCACCTGGCCACGTCACATGCCACGTCACCTGGCCACGTCACCTAGCTAGTCACCTGGCCACGTTAGCTGCCAAATCACCTGGCCACATCACCTGCCGCAAGTTGTGGATTGTCCAATTCCCACGTCACCAGGCCATGTCACCTGGCCACGTTACCTGGCCACATCACCTGCCACAAGTTGTGGATTGTCCACTTGCCATGTCACCTGGCCACGTCACCTGGCCACGTCACCTGCCACGTCACCTGGCCGCGTCACCTGGCATGTCACCTGGCCATGTTAGCTGCCAAATCACCTGGCAACATCACCTGCCGCAAGTTGTGGATTGTCCACTTCCCACGTCACCAGGCCATGTCACCCGGCCACATGACCTGGCCACATCACCTGCCACGTCACCTGGCCATGTCATCTGCCACAAGTTGTGGATTGTCCACTTGCCACATCACCTGGCCATGTCACCTGCCACAATTTGTGGATTGTCCACTGGCCACGTCACCTGCCACACGTTGTGGATTGTCCACAATGCAATGCAAGCAATTACAGTTGTTTATGTTTTTTTAATGGTTTTTCATCATTTGCCATCATTTTTGAGATTTCTAATGTAAAAAAATAGGTCACCTTTAAAAACGCCTATAAACGAAATCGCGGCAAAACGCCGGTACCGGCGTTTTGCGTCTGAAACGCGAAAACTTTTGCGTCTGAACCCAATTTTTTGCTTCTGGAAAAACGAGGGTAAACTCAACTGCCTAAAAACGGCAATAAACGAGATTGTGTGCATGGACACTAACACTAAGCCAACGTTCACATTGGGCCGTTTTGACATGGGATAATCGCGAACTATTGCCGGCAACGGCACCGTCCGAATCGGTGCAACGCCGTCTTAGCGGCACAGCACCGATTACCAAAAGTAGTTCCTGCAAAAATATTTTTGAAATCACTCCCGAAGTCGGACTGACATGAGAGTTAAGCTGAACTCACACAATTTCACACTGGCATCAGTGTGAACCTAGGCTAATACAGTAATCAGAGCTAAAAATATGCACTGTCATTGTACTAATGACACTGGCAGGCAAGGGATTAAACATCATGGGCGATCAAAGGGTTAATTGTGGGCCTAACCAGTGTTTTTGTGTTTACTTTCATGTGCTTTTACTAAGGGATGTGCTGGATTTTATGCCCTGCTTTGCAGGGAAACAAAATCCATCACATCCCCACTGACAGAACAGAGCTATGCCATGTTTACATAAGCAGAGCTCTGCCCTGTCTCTCTCCTCGCCAGTTAGTGGGTGCTGGTGGACATCCATTGGCCAGCACCCGCTGATCGGCTTCTGCTGTGTCTAATCAAAGCACAGTCAGGTCATTGCGGGTGCATGTGCGCCCTACCCGGAAGAGCAGAATCAGGTAAATATACGTGATTCTGCACAGTCGGACTGCACTGTAACAGTAAAGCTACAGTGCGCGGTCAGCAAGCACAAAGTGCAAAGCAGAAAAATGACTTTTTACCTAAACCTATGGTCAAACAAGCTATTTTTTTTCTCAGAGGCTGAAAAAAAATCACTCTTTTTTATTATTGTAGGTTAGTGGCTGTTATCTCATACGATTAGCCTCCTGGGGTATACCTGAATGGAAGAAATCACCCAACAATCTGCTAAGTGAGGGAATTTGAAGCAATTAATCTCCTATTCAAGCAGAAATCAATGGAGGAGAAGAAAGGAGATCAGTAATAATTTCCACTATGTAATTAAATTGTGGCAGATCATGAGAGATTGAAAGCCCAGTTGCGCAATTGAAAAATTACATAGAGCAGAATTAAAAGTAATGTGATAAAAATGGAGACTACTCTCATAAGATTTTAGTAGCTTAAAGGGGTTGTAAAGATAAATATTTTTTTAACCTTAATGCGTCCTATGCATTAAGGTGAAAAAACATCCTACAGCACCGCCCCCCCCCCCCGAGCCCCCGTTTTACTTTCCTCACCCCCTTGGCGCGCGTCCCCGTCATCCTGTTCGGTTCCCAGTCTGGCCGTTGATTGGCTAGGCTGGACGGATTGATAGCAGCGCAGCAATTGGCTGGCGCTGCTGTCAATCACATCCAATGACGCGGTGCACCGGGGGCGGAGCCGAGTGATACAGTTGTCGAGTATGGCCGCCGCTGTATCACAGGAGCGCGCTCGCAAGAGCTTTCCACCATGCGAGGGAGATTGCATGAAGATGAAAAGCTCTTGCGAGGAGAAGCCGAGACAGCTGCCGAGGGACCCTAGAAGACCGGGTTCGGGGACACCCTGTGCAAAACGAGCTGCACAGCGGAGGTAAGTATAACATGTTTGTTATTTTACCCCAATTTTTTTTTGACTTTAGTGTTCCTTTAATCAAGCTACCAAAAATCGCGCCCTTGGATAGCATATTTGCACAGGAATCCTGGGCTGTTGCTTTTTAAGTGTTCTTGCATAGCAAGAGCACTTACTGTTATCTCACATATATATTATTATTATAGCCAAATTTTAAACGCTAACTTCTCCCACAGATTTTACACTACATAGATGAGTAATATACCGAAATTGTTTGCAAAATATCATAGTTTTTGCGGTGAAATTTGTCCCATAGGAATGAATGGTGAATCTAGAGCGTGACATGACAAAAACGGAAAAATCAGGACATGATTTCTAAACTGCCACCACTCCCTCATTTTCATTATCAAAACGTTCAGCTATCCCTGCTGCCACTACACGTGTCCACGGCTAAGCCATCGTCCTGATTGTTTTCACAATATGACCATTTGTTTGCAACTCACGCCAGCCATTGTCCTCCATTGACTTCCATTGAAATTACAGTCTAGACACCTAAAATTTGAAGGGCAATATTTAAACTGTAACTGTGGCATTTTAATATTTTAGAGACATAATTTGCATCAAACTGTAGGTCTGGATCTTGTGATTCTCACAATATAAAGATCTTCACTGTACGATGTATAGTTTTCAAAATACAACCGTTTGAATAATGACAAGTATTCAAAAAGAACAACAAAATTGGTCTGTGCTTAGAGCCTGCATATAAACATTGGTTTCCTGGGAAATGCTGAGGTGAACTATAACTCCTCACACAAAGCTGTGCGGGGTATTATAGCTCCTCCCACACAGCTGTGAGGTGAATTCTAGCTCCTCCCACACAATGCTGAGGGGATTTGGCTCTGCGTAACTTCTGCATACTAGCATACTCTGCATATAGCAACCAGTCCATAGAAACCGTCAATAGCAACCAGTCCATGGCAACCAATCCATAGCAACCAGTCCATAGCAACCAGACCATAGCAACCCTCCATAGCAACCAGTCCATAGCAACCATCCAAAGCAACCAATCCATAGCAAACCAGTCCATAGCAACCCTCCATAGCAACCAGTCCATAGCAACCAGTCCATAGAAATCATCTAAAGCAACCAGTCCATAGCAGCCAGTCCATAGCAACCATCCATAGAAACCAGTCCATAGCAACCAGTCCATAGCAACCGCTCCATAGCAACCAGTCCATAGCAACCCTCCATAGCAACCATCCATAGCAACCAGTCCATAGCAACCAGTCCATAGCAACCCTCCATAGCAACCAGTCCATAGAAACCAGTCCATAGCAACCCTCCATAGCAACCAGTTTTTGATGGGGCAATACGATGGGGCAATAGGATGGTGCAGTTTTGATGGGGCAGTTTTCATGAGGTAGTTTTTGATGGGGCAGTTTTTGATTGGGCAATGGATCAAAATGGATTGACACACTGTTAGATCACATTGACATCTCCAGGGGCACTGTCTCCAGTCAGGAGTGTTGGTGGAGGCAAGAACACATCACAAAATTTCCCCAGAAATTGTATCTTTTCTAGTTACACATGTATTAATGCCACCAGCAGTCTTAACTTTCTACCAATTTTATGTTTTTTTCCTGTTTTTATTTTTGCAGAAACCTTGCACCTTGTGACACACACACACACACACACACACACACATACACACACACACACACACACACACACACACACACACACACACACACACACACACACACACACACACACAGGGCCACCATCAGGGGGTACAGGCAGTACACCTGTAAGGGGCCTGGAGGTCCCCAGGGGCCCGGATGGCAACCCCCTTTTCTCTATTTCTTTTTTTATAAAAAAATGTTTTTTTATATATTTTTTTTATTTTATTAAAGGGCTCAGAGGTCCCCAGGGCCCTGGATGGCTTTTTTTATATATGTATATATGTTATCCCCAGGGCAAACCCCCTATTTTGCGGAAGCAGCCCCCCCTCCCCCCGGTTCTCTGCTCCTGAAGCTGTGTAAGGGGCCCCATAATTCCTGATAGCAGCCCTGCACACACACACACAACAGGATAGGCAGGTATAGGATTAGTGTAAGGGAAGGCAAGTGCTAGATATATAGGAAACTAGTGAGATATCTGGGAAAGGTTTCAGCTTAGCCTCTTTTACATGAGTTGCCTACAAGTGCTATTATAAAAATGGCTCCAATTAAATTTACATGCACATTTACCTCTAAAACACTATTTATAGATTTTACACTACCACAGTGTGTACATAAACTGGACAACATTTCCAGAGACCTGTTGGAGACAGACTTTGTTGTAATTTGAAAATGTCACAGCCAGCACAGTTCTAAATCCAGAATAATTCTGTATTATGGGGCCACTGTGTATATAAATTTATTAGTAAATTATTTTAATACCCATTTGGAGAGTATGGTAAGCAGCAGTTAAGATGTACTGAAAGGATAAGGCTGGCATGCTATGTAAAAAACAAACAAAAAAACAACAACTGTCACTGCCCCTACCTATGACTGGTCTTCACAGCAAGGAGCATTGGAAGGGCGGACGCATGTCAACAAACAAAATAACCAAGCTCAACTTTAACTAAACAGAGGTTTAGTTGCACGCATTTGCAAATAAATGCGTAAGCTGCAGGCCCCGTCAAGGCTCCCTGTGTACTGCAGTCCTAACTCTAAAATGTAAAGTCTCCTCAGTGGAAGCACATGTATGCTGATGGATAGATGAAGGGCAGATGACTGGAGGGAGCCCAACCCGCCCTAAAGGAGCAGGAACACACTAAACACCCAGCACATATTAGCAAATGTGCTAGTGCGTTGCCTGACCACAATGACAACAATACAAAAAACAACTGTCACTGCCCCTATCTATGACTGGTCTTCACAGCAAGTAGTTGCACGCACTTGCAAATACATGTGTAAGCTGCAGGCCCTGTCAAGGCTCCCTGTGTAATGCAGAGTTAGGACTGCAGTACACAGGGAGCCCTGAAAGGGCCTGCAGCTTACGCATGTATTTGCAAATGCGTGCAACTAAACCCCTGTTTTTAACGCACTGTTAGACAGGTGAATTTGGTTGCTTGCTGACAGCAAGTCAGTCGCCCCAAAAACTTAATTGGCACAAGCAACAGCTTTTTTAATTGATAATATCTCATTAACAAAACACATTTAGCTTAATTCACAAATCTTCAATAATTCATGAATAAATTCAATAACCTATGGCACTCTGTTTTCAGCCATGTTGCTGTAATTTTCAAATCTTATTGGACTCAACTGAAAATTAAGGTCATTTTTTGGAAAAAATAAATACTCTTATCCTGGTGTTTTACCTTTTCAGATGAGTTATTTGAGCAAATTTACCCTGAACAAGAGGAGTAGAGCATGCCCACTTTTAGAGTGAATGTTCACTTTGCAAAGTCAATTTTTACTTGTCTGGTAATACAAAATGAAAATTCACCAATCAGGTGTAAGTATATTTAAAGAAGGATTTTGGCTTGTGTGTGTCTGGATGATTGAAGTCAGCACATCTTCACCCTATTCACTAAACAAAGTGAAAATTAATTTTGCAAAGAAAAATTCTCTTTGAATTTGAGCTTTACTCCTTTGGCTTACCACTCTAGTACTCCTTAGGCAGGGGGTGGCCAACCAGTGGCCCGGGGCCACATGTGGCCCGCGAAGCCCTCTGATGTGGCCCGCAAGCTTCTGCTCTGAAATAGTGAGTTGGCAAGCCCAGATCGCAGGTTGCCGACCAGCCATACCGCAGCATGAGTATTGTGAATGAAGCTGGTGGTAGAGGAAGAAAGCGGCTGTGGACCAGAGCCCCATAAACAGTTTTTTTCTCTACAGCACTGGCTTTGCCACAGGGGGAGTCTATAACAAAGTTCAGCTAACAGGCAGGATAGACACAGGTGCACTACGCTGCACTCCCAGTGTGAGTAGACCGCAGCACATCAGTGTGAAAGCAGATGGGACCCTAAATGGGACCCTCAATTCACCTCTACAGAGCGACAGATGTCCATTTATGCTCACCTACCTCCAATCCAAAAAACAGAAGGGAATTCATCTCCTTCCATCTGGGCAGATCGGAGGGCCTATAAAGTAGCCATGACCTGTCATCCACCCGCTCTGCTTATTGTGGCCTGTGACTGGTTATCAAGTTGCTTAAGTGGCCCTCGCTATTCAAAAGGTTGCCTTAGGGCTTCTCTTAGAGGGGCAGCAAAGCTTATTTCTCTCTAAAAAGCAACCCGTGGTGGCATTCTGGAGGCAATCTTGCCACCTTCTGAATGTCTGTTTTTTTTTTTTATTTGGCTTGTGGATGCAGTTTGCTCCCATTGAGCTCAATGTGCAAGTTAGACAAGTGATGCCCCTTGTCAAACTCTGCAGCCTGGGTTAAAAATGCCATGTTCCTGAAGCAAAGCATTTGGGGACCTCAGCATGTGAACATCCCTATTAGGCTGTAATGTTAGCATTTGGGTGGCTGGCAGGGGGGCAATTAAACACAGCTCAGCCACCTGTTTTTACCCTACTGGCTGCCCGTGTGAAAGAGTTCTTAGTAAATTAACCCCACACCTCTTGCATTCACATGTATGATTTTTTTATATACAGACACATATAGGTCAAAAAGGAGTACAGAGAGCAGGGCGACTGATAAGGCAGTAAAACCAACCCTCCTGTACTGGGCCTAGACCCCATCAGTTCAAAAGGGAAGCCCGGGCACCTGCTGACCCCTGTGACTCTCCTTGGTCCCCCTGCAGATCTGCCAGCTTCTGCTCCTCTTTCTCAGTTATAGGGCACTTGCAGAGCAGCCCTGTTCACTTGAATGGGTCTTGTTCGACGGTGTAGTAATAATGACAGGTTTATTAAGAAAATGTAGAGACTTACAGTTAAAATATCCATGATGCATCCAGCAAATGAGACTGTGGGGTCACACAGTAACAGAATGCTAATGAATCCCCGCTGTCTAGTTTGCTGGATGCATAGGGGATATTTTAACTAGATATTAGATTTTTATGTTATATGTTTTTTTTTCTGCATATGATTATTATAGTATTTTGTTGTCTCATTTAGAAATCATTTAAAGATTTACCATCACTCCATTTATATATTCAAAAAAGTATTGTGTATGTGGTGACACTACAGGTGTTGGCAGCTGTATCCACATAGTATTTGTTTATTAATATTTTTTGAGATATTAATTTTCTATGTGTTTTAGCATCTACCTATTCACACACAGTATAGTGCATAGTACATAGTGCATAGTACATTACTTTTATTTCTGCCTCGGATACAAAGCGTAGCATTTAAGTGAAACTATAATTTAATCTTTTTTAATTGAGGGGTAGCCCTATTATGTAGGCTGCATGATTTTTGACAGCAACCCTGACAGGAAGTAGTAGCTAGGGAAATCTTCCCTGAAACCCCCCCCCCCCCCCCGGAAGCATAACCCTTTAAAATCAATTAAGCCATGCTTCTGTTGAAATTGCCAAATCCACTATGAAACAGACTGAGGCCTATTTGTTTACAAAATGCCATCAGAATAGATTTTACTGAATTCGCTAATTCCATCTTATTTTTTTGTCAAATCATACACAAATTTATACACACCCCACACACACTCAGAACAGGTGCTAGCCCAATCTGCAAACCTGTACACATGCTGAAGGAGAGAAAGTCCAGACGACCACACTCCAAAAGATGAAATCTTTTATTCCCACAAAATAGAACCATGAAGCATAAACACAACAAAAAGATCAAATAGATCACTGTGGGGGAGAAAGAGGTTAACATGTTTCACGCTCCTCTTAGCGCTTAATCATAACTCATAGTTATCATAGTTATGATTAAGCGCTAAGAGAAACATGAAACGCATTAACCCCTCTCTCATCCACTGCGATCTTTTTTATCTTCTGGGTGTTTTTATGTAGCGCGGTTCTATGCGTATTTCAACTTTTGGAGTGTGGCTGTCCTGACTTTCTCTCCTTCACAATCTGATTTTTTAATTGACATTCTATCCACTGTCAGCCGTCACAGGATTGCACCAGAATCATTTGTAACATATGCCTATTTGTGTATGGATACTATGAATGAAAGTGCATCATTCATCGTATCACAGTAATTATACAATGGATTGTAGCCTGAGTAACAAAGCATACTAAGATCATTATACGCTTTGACACCTAGAACTGAATCATATATCATGTACTGATGAGTCATCTGATATTGTATATTCAAGGATATCAGAGGAGACTCTGCAAATGTCTTTCCTGTAAGCTAGCTCCTGTTCTGAAAGGTTTAGAGAAAACCCTCCATGTCTCTTTCCGGATGGGAGGGAGTTAACCTTAAAATGTCCTCATGGGGACATTTGTCGGTTATTTAATCTGCAGGCTGAACATGTAGTTAAAGCAGAGAGAGGCAGAGAGTGCAAGTGTGTGTGAGGGCGCTTTGAAGGAGAAGCTCCCTGCCCACTCTCCCATAATTTGGAAGTAACGTGGGTCCCCTCATCACCATATAAATAGCCCTCATTTAATCTAATTTATGTCCCGGAACAATTCCCCTGTGGCACTTGGGCAGAATGTAAAATTTTCCTGCTTTGTTTCTTACAAATAGATTTTCCACATTCTCTGCATCACTGTGATTCTCTCATTGAATCCATAATGAGCTCAAACATGTTAAGGAAAAGCACAGATACCCGGTTATTAGACAGTCTGATTTCTTGTCTTACATTTCATCAATGGCCATAATAAGTTGTAATACAGATTTAAAAAAAAAATACTATTGCGGAAGTGTGGAATACAAAATCTGACCATAATGTAAGTGTTACAGACACATTTGGCATTCCTAGGGTACCTGGTGTTTGCGCCTTACACTTTTGCTATGCAACTGTATGTACTTGTCATTGGAAACATGTTATGTATTTGTACCATCTGTATGACCTACAGTACCCCTGTTTATATAATTGACTTTGTACAGTGCCATGGGAGACAATGGCACTATATAGGTCAGGGGTCCCCAAACTACAGTTCATTAGCCACATCCGGCCCGCTACAAGATTTTTATCAGGCCCTTAAATGCAAGAAAAGAGGACATTTTGCCAGGGTGTGTATTCTGTCTTCACAAACTAGAAGGTCAAAAACAGGTTCTGTACATGCCATAGAGGACAATGGTGACAATGCAGGGTCATATTCAGACTGCGCCCCAATATATCTTGCAGCAGTACAAAAAACACATCAGTCTGCAGATGAAGCAACTGTAGCATTACAGATAGGGGATAGAAAAACTCCAATCACATTCAAAATAGATACAGGAGCACAAGTAAATTGTGTACCAAGCCACATATACCTGGAACACCTCAGTAATTAATCCCCCTTAGAGACTCAAGACCTACCGAAACTAATGGGATATGGGGGTGAAAAGCTGAAAATAATGGGTCATTGTCATGCAAAATCTTAATACAAGGGATCTGAAAAGGTTTTACAATTGTTTGTGATAGAAACTTCAACCCCAGCCGTGCTAGGTCTCAGAACAAGTAAAGAGATTGGACTTGTGAAGATCATAATGACTGTGGATGGTGGGCACAGAGTTCTGACAGATGCTGACAACGTGAGTACTGTGATCTTTTCAAGGGCCTGGGGTGCCTCCCGGTTGTAAGCCGCATACGTAGAAAAGAGGGGGCACAGCCTGTCATTCACGCCCCAAGGAGAATACCTTTAACTCTTGTGATTAAAGTCAGACAAGAACTCACTAGAATGGAGAAGCTGGGGGTAGTAAAAAAGGTCACAGAACCATCGGAATGGATCAGTTCTATGGTTGTGGTGGAGAAGAACACAGGTGCAATTCCTATATGCATTGACCCACGTGATTTGAACAAAGTCATAATGAGAGAACACTACAAACTCCCCACCATAGAGTATATATCGAACAAGCTAGTAGGAGCAATAGTATTCAGTGTACTAGACGCCCATTCTGGTTACTGGCAATTGCGTCTTGATCAAGACTTTTAACTGCCCTTCGGGTCATGGCGCTTCACAAGGGTACCTTTCAGCATAGCATCTGCACAGGAAATATTTCAAAAGAAATCACACAAATTGATTACTGGTCTACAGGGTGTTGAAGTAATAGTTGATGATTTGCTGGTCTATGGAAAGGATCAAATGGAACATGACAAAAACCTTACTTCTTTGCTCAATCGGTGTCGTGAGAAGAAGAAGAAGGGTTTGAAGCCTAATCCAAAGAAGATTACAGCAGTTCTTAACATGAAGGCCCCAACCTCCAAAAAGGAGCTGGAGACATCACTAGGTATTTTCAACAATCTATCCAAATTCTCTCAGGGCCTTGCTCAACAGATAGCACCGCTACATACACTGCTACAGAAGGATACTGTTTGGTGATGGGATGCAAACATGGAAAAGACTTTCGACAAAGTGAAAAAACTGATCACTAAACATCCAGGGCCAATACTGAAATATTTTGACGTAAACTGTGACATTGTACTTCAAGTGGATGCTATTCCAGTTTGGGTTAGGTGCTGTACTGACTCAACAAGGACATCCTGTGGCATATGCTTCGCGAGCACTGACCCCAATGCAAGCCAATTATGCCCAAATTGAGAAAGAGATGCTGGCTATTGTGAATGGATGTGAGAAATTTCACCAGTACATATATGATTGCCCAGTAGTTGTTGAAACAGACCACAAGCCGTTGGAGTACATCCTACAGAAATCACTAGCTTCTACACCTCCATGTCTGCAGCAGATGGTTATGAAATTACAGCAGTATGATCTCACAGTAAAGTATAAACCTGGAAAGGAAATTCCAATGGCAGATACCCTGTCCAGGCTGTTTCTTTAAGGACATGAAGCACGGGATGAAACTGAGTTGGAAGAAAAGGTACATACAGTACTAGCTAACATGTACGGCTGGAGAAGATAAGACAAGACACCAAACAGGATAAAGTCCTAGAAAAACTAACTCATGTCATGTGCAATGGCTGGCCAAAAAAACGAAAGAAGCCAACTCACCAAAATCATATACAATTGAGACCAAGTATGGACAGAAACTGAGACGAAACATGTCATCTTCATCCAGACACTGTTGCGGATACATCATTAGAAGAACTGCGTGACAATGGAGATAAAGAACAAGCCCATGATGGCATAGAAGTCCTAAACACGGATATTGAGTCTACTGAGGGTACAGAGGACAGAATAAATCTACCAGCATGTAATAACACTGGGAGTGACTCTCAACTGGACACCAATCCTACGGATGATGAGCCAGCGGTTACTTTCTCTTGTTATGGTCGAGCTATTAAACCAAAGATATGGAGGGACTTTGTCTCATATTTAATGCTTCATACTTGAGAGGGAAGATGTAATGATGTGTATGCTTTATGTTATAATTCAAGTTCAATTGTTATACCCACTTCCTTATCATGTTAGGAAACAGTTAACAGTTTTGGTCATGTGATCTGGGGGCGGGGAGCTGTGGTTAGTTTTAAGATGGAGGCTACTAAATAAAGACCAAGCTCATGTTCAAGCTCATGCTGTCTGTCTATCCTTCATGCTAAATCTTTACACTTAGCTAGAGTCAGTGGTGTATCCTCATTGTGCACAGATTAAGGGTTAAAGTCAGCAGAGGATGGCAGTTTTTTATGCTTCTTCCCCAAATCACACCTGAACCCTGTAAAGGGGACTGATGGGGACCCTGATGTAAGGGAGACCATAATGGGGACCTTCTTGTAAGGGGGCACTCTAATGTGAATGCTGATGTAAGGGGAAAAATGATGGGGACTCTAATGTAAGGGGACAATGATGGGGACCCTGATGTAAGGGCTACAATGATGGGGATCTTGATGTAGTGAGGGACTCTGATGGGAACCTTCATGTATGGAGGTACTCTAATGTGAACCCTGGTGTAGGGGAAACAATAATGGATAACCTGATGTAGGGCAGGTCTCTGATGAAAAGGGCGACTCTGATGGGAACCTTCATGTAAGGGGGTACTTTATAAACTTTACTTTATAGTGTGGTTCGTTTCATTCGGAATTAATATTTGGACACATTTTTCATTATTCTGAGATTCTGATATATCCGAATAACCGAATTACAATATAAACACATTTTTACAGAACACTCCGAATAACGTAACTGAAATTCAGACTGAAAATCTAATTTTACATTGAACTCCAGTCGAATTCTCACTACACATATTACTGAAATGTATTTGTTAAGCCAAAGGTGGTTTAAAGAGTCATTGCAATCATTTGCTAGGTCACTAGAGATGGACCGAAAAATTGCTTGGCCAATTTCCTAGCGGATATATGTAAACGTAAGTTTTTTTTAGAGAGCCATACTTGATCCCCAACTTTATAAGATCGTGAAAGTCTATGCCTAAGATCATAATAGTTTTTTTGACGATCTTGTGCTCGTTTGAGATTTTGGTTCAAAAGTTGCAAAACAGAAGAAAGGGTAGACCAATAATCATTAGTTGAGGGTACATTCATAAGTAATGGAGACTCAGGTAACATATTGGGATGAAACCCATAGTTTGCATAAATAGGAGAATAGCGAACTAGTTGAATTATTGTAAGAAAATTCAGCGAGAGGAAGGAGGGTAATCCAGTTATCCTGAAGATGAGTACAGTAACATCTGAGATATTGTTCAAGACATTGATTTACACGTTCTTACACGTTTCCTGAATTTTTAAACAAATTGGGAACCTCTATCAGAAACCAGACGTGAAGGAACACCATGTAATTTAATGACATGATCAAGTAGAGTTTGTGCTGTTTCTTCAGAAGAAGTAAATTTTTTAAGCGGAACAAAATTAGCGATTTTCGTAGGCATATCAACTGTTACCATTGTCGTATTATAGTCATTGGAAGCAGGTAGTTCAACAATAAAATCTAGAGACAATGCTTCCCAAGGTTTTGTAGGAATAGGTAAAGACATCAGCAAGCCATAGGGTGGTCTTCTCTCATGCTTATATCTTACACAGACCTCACAGGTCGATACGTAATCTTTTATTGTGGTAGTCATATTGGGCCACCACAAATAACACTGGATGAGATCAGTGTTTTTTTCTATTCCAGGATGGCCAGCTAGGGGAGCATCATGTAGAACTTTTATGTGGATAACCATAGAGGGAGGGATATAAGGTTGAGTATGCTTGTAAAAAAAAAACGTCCTTATCTTGCGTTTAGCCTTGAGGAATGGTAGTATCTTGCGTATTCAAACTTTGTTTAAGTAGCTGTTTTAGATTGAGATTAGCAAGCATGAACTTATGAGAAGGAATTTACCATTTTTTGCACCTGGCCTGTAGGTGATCAAAAAATCGAATCTGTCAAAAAAGAGACTCCAGCATACTTGTCTACAGAAAAGGATTTTGTTGGACTTGAGACATTGTAAACTGCGATGATCAGTATAAATCATTATTGGGTTTGTTGATCCTTCTAGTAAGTGCCACCAGTTCTCTAAGGCGCATTTTTCGTTCACCAGTGAAGGGTACAGGTGGATTGACCTTGGGTTCAGAAGGAAAATGAGGCACATTTGGATTTTGAGAAACTAAATCTTGCAGTGTTTGATTCTCCACTTGAAGAGTCTGTACAGTTTGAGCAAGAGCGTCTACCTTTTGAGTAAGGGTGACAACATGGTTAGCAAGTTCTGCTGGGTTCATGATAAGGTTCTATTATACTGTCACAAACTACAGTGAACGAGAGTGAACCACAACTGCGGTTAGCAAAGATTTCAATGCACCTCTCTATGTTATGTGAAATTTCAATATTGGACCCCAGGCGTCACTCCAATTAGAGAAAAGGAGTTTGGGGGTTCACTACATAATCTTTCTCACATATAGGAATGTGTTGAGCTACTAAGGGTGGAGGTATTACAACATGCCTCCAACCCCTAGCGTTGAAAGATTACGATAAACGTGAATAAGCACAACTGCATTAAAGATTCCAAATTTTTTTTGGCCTAAAATTAGTGGCCCAGATTCAGAGAGCCATTACGCCTGTCTAACTGGTGTTAGACTGGAGTAATTTCAAATTACGCGCGTTTTCTAGCTAGTCGAAAACCTCAAACCATGAATAGATGGCTGCGGGCTTCAATTCGACTGGATTACGTGTTCATACGCCTTCGGATCTACGCTGCAATAAAATTGCGGCCACTGGGTGGACTTCTCGTTGTTTTCCGCGTCGGGGTATGCAAATGAGCCTTTGCCGGCGATCCCCGAAATTACGATCTTCAATCGCAATCTCTTACGGCACCTTTAGTCATCTTTTATTTGCGTAACACGATACCAGCTTTTTGCTGCTCTAATATTAGACAGCCCATGTTAAGTATGGCCGTCGTTCCCGCGTTGAATTTCTACGTTTTCCGACGTCTTTTATTATTTTTTACGTAAGTCGCCCGGGAATAGGAATGTTCGTAAACGACACTACTCAAACAACGAATGACGTAACGACGTGATTTCACGCAATGCACGGCGGGAAATTTCTGAACGGAGCATGCGCAGTTCGATCGCCGCGGGGACGCGCTTAATTTAAATGCTTCACGCCCCCTAATCGCGTATTTCGATTACGTGGCAAGAAATAGACTACGCTGCCGTAGCGTACGGGCAAAAATCTACCAGGATTCGGTGTAGAGCCTGGTGAAATACGGCAGCGTAGAGTATTTCGATTACGCAGCGCAATATTAAGTGTATGTGAATCTGGCCCAATGTCTGCAAGGTAGACAGACAGAATAGTGTAATGATTCTGTTAACAAATGAGTAAATACCTATTAAATTCATTCATCTATATCACTCATTCACTTCCTGGTTTGCGTCACTTGTTCATGTAAGAGCTACATTTCCCAGTATGAATTGAGGCACGCCCAGTAATTCACACCTCCTTGAAGTCTCTAACACGTAGAGAGCGTCCTGCCGAACAGATGTAGTTCCCAGGAGGGGGCAAGCACGTTACTGACCATCGCAGTAAAGTCTCCCTTCACAGTGGTCAGTAAAATCAGACAAGCAGGAAGTGAACAGAACAGAGAAGAAATAGAGCAACTTCTGAGCAAAAACAAACAACGAAGAAGTGAAAAGAGGAATGTCTGCATGTAAAGGATGCTTATTATGACATTTTTTTTCCTTTATAACCCCTTTAAAGTGAAACAATAAAAATGTAATATTTTTTTAAATATCGTGCCTGGGGGTCCCCTTAGTCTGCCTGTAAGGTAGTGCATCTTTTCCATGTTTATAACAGTACCGCACCTTTTGCCCATGTTAACGGGGACATGGGCCTCCTCCCCACAACCCTTGCCCAGTGGTTGTGGGGGCCCCCAGATCCTGCCTCCCCATGTGAATGGGTATCAGGTACTTTGTACCCCTACCCATTCACCAAAACAGTGTCAAATGAATGGTGAATGAGTAGGGATACAATATATCTGATACCCATTCACGTGAGGGGATGGGAAATGGGGCAAAAGGAGCTTCCAGATTCTGATAACCCACCGCCCGCAGACCCCTATAACCACCGGTCAAGGGTTGTGGGGATGAGGCCCTTGTCCCCATCAACATGGGGCCAAGGTGCTTTGGGGGGACCCTTAACCACTTCAATACGCTGTGTTTTATAAGCTAAACTGCCTGCATGGACTGAATATAGAGTCTACGCTGAATATCTAGTCTACACTAAATGAAGAGTATATACTGTATATATATATATATATATATATATATATATATATATATATATATATATATATATATATATATATATGTATATATTAGACTATATATATATTTTAAATACACTGCCTCTGCCTGCATGCCACTAACTAACCTGACTGCCTAATCTAGCTCGATCTATCTCCGTCCACATAATATACACAGCCGCTATGAAAGCAGCCTTATATAGTGTGGGGTGTGGACTTGATTGGCCAAAGGCACCCTGCTACGCACCATCGGTTAAAAAAAAACGATCGTGTCAGATCGCGGTGATGTAAAACACGACGACGTGCAGAAAAAAATGAAGTTCAATGCTTCCAAGCATGCGTTGACTTGATTCTGAGCATGCGTGGATTTTTAACCGATAGTTGTGCCTACTAACGATCATTTTTTTTCTATCGGTTAGGGATCCTTCCAAATTTAAAACAAGTTGGCTTTTTTTTAACCGATGTTTAAATAACCAATGGCACCCACACACGATCGGTTTGGACCGATGAAAATGGTCCATCAGACTGTTCTCATCGGTTTAAACGATCACGTGCACATTATGAGTCACATGACACCAGGGATGGAAAATGGCTAATTCGGGTCCAATTTGTAAATTTTCACTTAGGGGTGTACTCACCATTTTTCCCCGCGGTTTAGACATTAATGGCCATGTTTTGAGGGGACAGCAAATTTACACTGTTATACAAGCTGTACACTCACTACTGTAATTTCTTCAGTGTCATCACATTAAAGGATATAATAAAATATTTACAAAAATGTAAGGAGTGTACTCACTTTTGGGAGATACTGTATATAAGACAATTCCAGGCTTAGGCAAGATCAATCCAGGAGTTCTAACTTCACTTGAAGCATGCTTATTCCTAAAAGTTTCTATAAGTAAAGGGTTCCTTTAATAACATTTAAATAAAAGCATCAAATAGCTAAAGTTATTTTGTTCACTGGTATTCTGCTTTAAATTGCACTTTCTCTTGTTAAGTCGAGTGTTTTATAAATCACGCTAGCAGCTTGGAAAATGTCTCTAGTTTTTCACAATCCTTTAACCACTACAAGCAAAACAGACAGGGATACACCCAGGAGGAAGTAGATAAATTGTGTGATCTAATCCCAGAAGGGATTTTCTGGAATCAGGCACAGAAACTGTATTTATCTGTTGTACCCTGCAAACTTGTTTTTCAGAAGCAGCCTTAATGGAGAAATGTTACGGCATCACAGTTTCCATAGAACCTACCACAGACACGCTTTTTAACTTTTAATTCATTTCTTGCTCTGCTGGTTATGGTTGCCACTGTACTACTGTTGACTGATTTTGTCCAGTGTAGTCTCTCCACTGTAACTCTGCTAGGAATTGACATCACACGATTAATTGTGCATGCAACCAAGCACTGCCCCTGTAAATGGTTACATGGGTTCAGTGCATTGTGAGCATGCAGCAGCTCCACATACTGCCCACTGAGTCTGTGTGTGTCCTTGTTTACCATCATTCAGGTGCCCACTGATATCACTGCACAAATTTTTGTCCTGAATTTGGTACATGTGACAACTGCAGACCAAAAGATGCACAGAGTTCCACTGTTGTAAATTCTGCAAATACTGTCTGTATAGAGAGCCGGTCACTATCTCATACTATTGTGAATTGGAATGCGGTAAACGCAGTGTGACCCCAGACTTCATCAATGTCCTGCAGTGACATATCAGCTGGAGGACACCAAAGAAGAGACATCTGACACACCTGGAAGTGTCAGGTACCAGTGATGTTCAAATCTCTGTAAAAGAATGGACTCCACACATTGAAATTGTAAGTATTCACATACTTTTTTTTTCTTACAAAGGGCTACTGTTTCCTTTTTTTTATCCTAGTGACAGGGTCACTTTAATGTCCTTTTTTTAAGCAAGGAAATGGACATGGTGGTCCATTGTGTGTATATGCTCTGTAGGCGATACTATTTTATGAAATAAATAAACCATCTGGTTTCACCCATGGCGATTTTCCCTGCTATTTTTTTCTGAGCTGATATTGTCTTTTTTTTTTATCATTTGTGGGCCTGCAAACTGTACCACGAACCAACTTCCGGATTGACCGCTGACTGCACCATATGGCTTGACCAGACACCTGAAGTCTTTGGAGAAAAAGGCCTGGCTGGGTGTTAGCCACATATATTTAAAACTTGTGCAGATAGTAAGCGTGCACTCTGTGTGGTGGTGGATTCACTTGATTTGTTTCATATAAGTCACATTACTCTAAGGCAGGGATCTCCAAACTACGGCCCTCCAGCTGCTGTGGAACTACACTTCCCATGAGGCATTGTAAAACTCTGACATTCGTAGACATGACTAGGCATGATGGGAATTGTAGTTCCTGAACACCTGGAGGGCCATAGTTTGGAGACTCTTGCTCTAAGGCCTTGTACACACGAGTGAATAAATCCGCTGAACATGGTCCGACGGACCATTTCAGCCGAAAAATCCGCTCGTGTGTAGGGGCAAACGGACCGTTCTGGCCGGATTCCTCCGGCGGAAAATTTCCAAAGCATGCTTTGGAATTTTTCCTCCGGAGAGCTGTCCGTCAGATATGTCCGCTGGTTAGTACGGCAAACCAACGGACATATCTGCCCGCACATGCGTCGTATCCTGTGAATGGATCCGATGCATGCGCGCGGAAGTGTTTACTTCCTGGTGCGGTGACGTGGCGGTCACGTGGCGGCGTCAACGTCACCGCCGCGTCACCGCGCTGTCCGCCGGCGAGGAATTTGATCCGATGGTGTGTACAGCCATCGGATCAAAGCAATCCGGCGGACAGATCCGATGGGAACGGTCCGTCGGACCGTTCCCATCGGATCTATTCCCTCGTGTGTACAAGGCCTAATTGTATCGTTGGGGTTTGTTCCATTTCCATTGGAGGAACATCAATATTCTCTGGAGGACTCTATATAAGTTTCATTTTTCAGGATTTGGGACTTAATTCAATGTAGCGGTACCCCCATGGGGGCTGCTGATTAACTCTATACCCCACTGGCCAGCCCGAATCTGCAGACCCTCTCTTAACTCTGACACCTTGGGTTTCTATTGCAAAATACCACAGTAAAGCCCCATACACACTATCAGTTTTCCTGACAGTTTTCTCATCAGATTTACCAAAACCATGTAGTGCAAGGGCCTGCCTGATTGCATACAAATTGAAACTCTTAAGGTTTGACCTCATATTAGATGGTTTTGGTAAACCTGAAGAGAAAACCGTCAGGAAAACTGATAGTGTGTACGGGGCTTAATAATGAGAAACTCAGACAAAATGACTGAACCACGCAAAGAACATTTACTGTGGTAAAGAATAACACAAAGCAATGGTATGGTTAACAATGAATGAACACGGGTTATGATTGGCAGAGGTATTTGTTCAATGCAATAATATCATACACTTGTACCCTGTAACAACCGGATGGGGATATATGTTAACAGGTGCACAGGGAGATAGATCCTCAATACTTTTAACACATGTATTGAATACCTTCCCACTGAGGCCTCAGCACACCATCTCCAATGTAGAGCAGTAAGCTTTGTAGAGGAATAAAATGGTAAATGTTCCTTAATTTCAGTTGTCTTCAGCTAGCTTATATTATACTGCAGTGTTGACTTGTGTATGTATGTGTAATCCAAAGGAAATAAAAAGAGCAATATAACTGTAGAATAAGATGCTATGAATTCCTTAGCTGAAAAAATGTGCCCACTTGTAAATTTCTTGAGTAATTACAGTACTGAACTTACAGCACAGGAGAGAAAAGCAAGGCCCCAGAGTCTGCTTGTAAGATGTTCAGGTGCAGCAGATCCACAGCCGTGGAACTACAGGTCTCACCAGCAGTCTGTAGGGAAGAAACTCACTCTGCAATATTGCAGTCACTACTTGGATGAACAGGTGCCCTCTCACCACTGTGGATCCCATCTGGCTGACAGACTCCATCCAGAATCTCCTCCTGGTGCTTCCGTCAGTAAAGATGGCACCGCCACGCCGTGCTGCTACTCCCGATGGGCAGGAACGCAGATGGTTTCAAATGCTCTGAAGCGCAGGCCTATCCACCTGCTCAATCAGCAGGGCTGTCCACAAAAATCCCACTGTGTCCAGCAATTGCCGCCAGATTGCTTCCCCCAGTCCCCCAGCACTTCCCTTTTTTGGTCAGCCACACTCCCTCGATGTCTTCTCCCAAGTCTCGCCATCGATGTCACTTCAGGCGATCAGGTTACCGGTAACCAGACCCGGTGAACCTGATTGGCTGAGACGAGTGTCAGTGTTAACCAGGGAATGCACACCCCCTGTGTCCCCTGGTTAACTATTTGGAAGCCGATTGGAGCCAACAGGCTGTAAAGCCGCTGGCTCTGATAGGCACTTCCAAACACCAACAAACTGCTGTTATTCAGATGGTTGGCCATTTGAATAGTGGGCGGCAGCGGTGACAATACATAGAGATTTATGCAGGGGAGAGAGGAGGCGGCGCTCCTGCGCCTACTATGGATGCACCACAGCTGGTTAAATAGCACCCAGAGAGGCCCAAAGCAGGCCATGCCTGTCCTTTTATCTCTCTTCCCAGCAGGCTGTTTGGAGACTTGGCATTGTGGGTCTTGTAGTTCCCAGACTGATTTAACAACATGAGTCACTTTCTCATCAAACCACATATTCCACAATGCATAGCTGTTTGCGCCCTAAACAGAAGGAAACATCCTGACAGAGTTCAGCAGTCACTAGAGGGAGCCAAACCCTTACTTAAGAAACAATAAACTACTCAACATAATAACTTTAGTAGCAACGATGTCACATCAATGTAATAAAACTTTTTTCACTTATTCACATTTTTTTCCCATTTTTATTTGTATATTTGGTCAATATGTCACTTTAGGAGCACAGCACATATTCATGTGTTAGAATGGCCCAGTCAAATTTTAGACCTAAATGCAATTAAGAATCTGTGGGCAAGAATTTCTGTTCACAGATGATCTACATCCAATCTGACAAAGCTTGAGCTATTTTGCAAAGAAGAATGCGCAAAAATGTCACTCTCTAGATGTGCAAAGCTGGTAGAGACATACCCAAAAAGACTTACAGCTGAAATTGAAATTACAAATGCACGCCACACTTTCACATATTTATTTGTCAATTATTTTTTATCATTTTCCTTCCACTTCACCATTATGTGCCACTTTGTGTTTGTGTATTACATAAAATCCCAATAAAATACATTTACGTTCTTGGTTGTAACATGACAAACTGTGGACAATTTTAAGGGGTAGGAATACTTTTTTAAGGCACTGTACAACATAGAAGTGTATGTAATTCTTAACAATAAACTTCTCTTAATATCCTTTTTGGATGGTAAATATATAATTGAAAGCTTTTTGTTATATCTTTCAAAGAAGTGCTAAAATACTGTAAATATTTTGATCTACCAAAAATCCAGTGAGTTTCAAATTTCCTTTAGTGAGGTTACATTGCTGCAATGAAATATCAGTTCTTTCTGTGGACTTCAGAACAACACCTTTGCTATAGAGTTGAGGATAGGTAATGTGTTCTGCAGTCCTAACACACTTGATGCTCCTCCAAAGACCTGGTCCAGTGTTGTCAGGGCAGGATCACAATGTTAAGGTGACTTTAGCAGTATTAAAGCATTTGTTACAACACAGTTAAGTAGTGTTTATGATCATCCTTGCTTCTAAAGACGTTAGAAACAAGGGGTATACCCAGAAAACTGTCCTGAAAATGCAACTGTTTGAAAACTATTCGGCAGCGACAATGCACATTCACATTTAACCCTTTCTCGCGAGGGTTGAAAGTGCCCGCTGGTGGGCGAATAGCGCCGCTAAAACGATGGTAAAGCGCCACTAAAACTAGCGGCACTTTACCGATAACGTGGCCAGCTAGCAGTGTGAAATAGCTCTTGAGATAATTCAGCTTCACTCCATATCCATATAAATATAGCCTAGAGAATTACATCTTTCTATATTGCAATGTATTGCAATACATCTGTTGTGGCCATATTTTGATCTTTATGAAAACAGCCTATACTGTATAGGTTGTTTTCATCAAGATCAAAATATGGCCGCCTTCAACAGATGTATTACAATACATTGCAATACAAAAAGATGTACATTCTTTAATCTCTAGGCTATATATTTATATGGGCTGCCGGGCATCGTGGACTGGTATGCCCGAGAGTGAGCAACTGAGTAACTTCCAGTTCCATACAAAGTGAAGAAGTCTGAAAATTATATAACATACACACACCAATATTTTTCCAGCAATAGCTCAGCTTAGCTGTCCAACGTAGTTCCTACAGGAAGCAACATGCAATATATAATATTCTCCTCCTAACTGGCACAGTGGTGTGGCACAAGCACTGCTGTTACCTGTGGTTCTTCAGCGATAGGCCCCCAGGGCAGGCACTGGCAGCATATTCTCTCTCGTCTTGGCCACTACACGCACCTGCGGGAGGAGCTGGCACCGCGCCGGCCGGATCGGCATAGCAACATACATTTACACAGGCAGGCAGCCAATCACGGAACGTCAGAGCCAATCTGATGCTTGGGCAGAGGGTGAGGAGGGAGGGATGGATGTGTCTGTATGTATTGGTGAATAAGTCGGAACAGACTGAGAGTAGCCCCAGCCCCCAGGCCAGCAGACTTCGAAAAAAAAGTCCACGGCTGCCGCGGAGGTGGACGTGGCGGCCATTGCAACACAGGAGGCAAGTGTCTTCACTCTTCAACACTCTTACGATTCCAGGGGGGCTAACGCCCTCCCTTGCCCTATGGAGCGGATGCCCATGATGGACAGTACTCAACTGTGTTCCTGATCATAAGGTTAAAAGAAAGAAAGAAAGCCTAAAAAAAAAAAAAAAAGAATGCAGCCACCACATTTAAGGCCTAGTAAGCTGCAATATATTAAATATATGTTCTTTGGTTTTGATACGCTTTAACATTGGCAATTGGTCCTAAATTGGTTGTAAACTATGTTAGCCTTCTTGAACAGAATTCATCTTTTAATATTATGACTCCAGTAAAGCGTGACTACACATAAAATATGTTATATTCCCTTTCAAAGGCATAGATTTCTTGAAAGACCTTTTCACTGCAGGACAGTTGGAATAAACTCAAGCTATATTAACCATTCTTTTGGGAACACCTCTTTGGAAAAGACGCTGGTGACAACGCAGGAAATAACTCACGGAAAGTAAATTCAATGAAACTGTAAACTGTGGTCAATATAAAAATTATATATATGATTAAATAAACTGGCTTTGGAAACATGAGAGCAGTTAGTGTGAGCAATGAATAGATTATTAAGATGTATAGAATTTGATTAGAAATATAATCCTCCCTGTGGGGACACGTGAAACTAGGTTAGGTTATTTAATTTTATTTCATACAAGATACATAGTTTTTTCTGCTCTCTTACTGTGTGTATCAGTAATAAAATCTTTATCTGCTACTTGTATAAGCAAAAAAAAGACCAGATAGATCAGATATTTGACTCAGCTGCACATTCATGTAAGCAGCTTATTAGCTGGAAATGATGTATAAAGTAGTTTGAAGTGAAGCAAACCATGAAACGAATAGGGGCAATGCAATATATTCAAGGCACTATGGAATTATCATGCTGTAATATTACGTAATAATGTGCAGCGCCTGTGTACTTTACAGTACCGGTGCTAGTTAAATTTAGAGGGAGATCAAGGTTTGGGTGCTCTTTCCCAGCAGCCAATCAGGAGGGTTTGGCCTCGCTGTGCATGCTGCGGAAGGGTTATTTATGTGGCAGATGCCATTGGTTCTGGGTCTTCTTCTTCTCATGTGGCACCCACCTTTAAGGTGACCACATCACGGTACCCGCGGTTATGGCCTATTTGGCCGGGGCGTGCGTGCCACGTGGTGTTCCTGGTTCCAGGACCATGTTGGCCCGGAGCATCTGAACAGCGACGGGGACCCAGTGAGCGACTGGGTTCCCATCTTTGAGGATCCCAAGCTGTATTGCTGTTCGGTGGGGAGTCCATCTGAGGAGCGCCATTGAGAGGCTGGCGATCCATAAGGGCCTCGACAAACCACCGGGGATCAAGGTGGCTGGACACTGAAGGATTGATCACATGTCAGTCGGTACCTGGGCGACAAGTTGAAGGAGATCCAGGTGTAATTCATCTAAGGAGGATTATCTCTGTAACTACAAATCAGAGAGGGCCTGTGGCAGGGGTGTCATTCTGAAGTTCACTAAGGAGGGTCTGTGGCAGGGATTTTATCCTACAATTGTCCGAGTGATACTCTGGCTGCCAGCTCAGTGAGAGAGGCCTGTCCGGGTACGCTAATCCCACTCACATAGGAGTGGTGCAGAAAAGTGTTACACTTGGGAGCAGGACTGTTTCCCTACCATCACGCCTGAATCTGCTGTTCTCCTTTCTTCTTCAACATCTTCTTCTCCTACATCGGGCTTATATTACCCCTTATAGGTTGCATAAAATGAGAACCTCCCTGTCCTCGGAGTGCTGGAGGTGTACAGGGGATCTGGGCGACTTTATACACATCTTCTGGTCCTGCCCAGTAATTGAACAATACTGGGCACAAGTACTCTCAGTAATACAAGAGGTGGTGGGAATAGATGTGACTCCAACCCCACAGATATGCCTTCTAGGCTTAGTAGAAGAATTAGCCCCCAGGGTGGCAGAGAGAACTCTAATAGGACTCCTGTTATTCTATGCCAGGAAAATGATCACTCTCTGCTGGAAAAAAACGTGCCCCGCCATCCATATTGCTATGGAAAACACATGTCAATAAAGTATTACCACTGTATAAGGAAACCTACCAAAATAGAGGATGCCACAAAAAATATGATAGAGTGTGTCTAGCGGAGGCCTCCACCGCGACCGCAGACTGATCGAGCATGTACTTAATACCACTCCAAGGGTTGTTGTGATTTTGATACATTTTTTTTTTATTATTATTATAATCTCTGTTATGGGTTTATGGGATATATGTCATTGTCCCTTGGGTCTCAACTGAGATATCTGATCCTTAGACGTTTCAATTGAGTGGGAGCCAATACAGCACTGGTTTGTTTGTCTTATCTTGTGACCGTGCTACAGCTGTATGTTACTAATGATGGAAGCAGCTTATTGCCGGCTGGTACTGACTCCTGCGTGGGTCTAGTCCCAATGCTGTGGCAGGTATACTGTTGTTTGTTTGTATGTTTTATACACAATAAAAAGATTTTCAAAAAAAAAAAACTCTGGCCCAGATTCACAGAGCGATTACGCCTGTCTAACTGGTGTTAGACAGGAGTAATTTCAAATTTCGCGCGCCGTATCACTAGTTTGAATCCTCAAACCATGATACGGCGGCTTCGGGCTTCGATCCGAGAGGCTTACGTCTTCGTAAGCCTTCGGATCTACGCTGCGATATTTTTGGGGCCGCTGGGAGGAGTCCGCGTCGTTTTCAGCGTCGGGATATGCAAATGACTTTTTACGGCGATCCACGAAGATACGAGTGGTCTTCGCAATCGCTTACGTCATTTTTTTGTTACGTACTGTTAGACCAGCTATTTGCTGGTCTAACGGTGCGTAGCCCATGTTAAGTATGGCCGTCGTTCCCGCGTCAAATTTAATTATTATTATTTTTTTTACGTAACTCGTTCGGGAATAGGAATGTCCGTAAACGACGCTACTCAAACAACGAATGACGTAACGACGTGATTTCGCGCAATGCACGGCGGGAAATTTCTGAATGGAGCATGCGCAGTTCGATCGCCGCGGGAACGCGCCCATTTTAAATGCTTCACGCCCCCTACTCGCGTAGATGGCTTGCGCCGGGAGAAATACACTACGCCGCCGTAGTTTACTGGACAAAATCTACCGGGATTCCCCGTAGAGCCAGGTAAAATACGGCGGCGTAGTGTATTTCTGATACTCTACGCGAATCTAATTGTATGTGAATCTGGGCCTCTGTTTTTACTTACATCAGTTTGACAGATTAATTTGGTTTAGTGCTTTTTTTGGTTGGCAACTTTGAGCCTGGCCAATATGGAAACATTTTTTACATTCCATATATATATTTAATTGCATACTGCTAAAAACGCATCTCATTTAAAGTCCCAACCTCCCCCCTTTTTTCATCTATTTACTGGGATGGAGGCCTATGGTAGTTTCTCTCATATGCCTCATCTAAAGTCCCACCCCTATCCCCACCTTTTTTTAAATCTTGTGTCTATTCTAGACTTTTGTTGAAAGTGATAAATCTCCACTAGAGTGCCTTGAAAAGACTTCTAAAAGGCCCCTGTCATAAATGACCCTGTCACAAACAGCCTGCCAAACAAATGCAGCAATGGCAATCTATGTTTAAAGCAGATTTCAGAGAGACAAGCACTGCCTACCCAGGATTTTTTTTTTTACTGATATTCTGTTGCCACTTTAATGGCTGGAAAAGACTTGTTCTTTATATATATGTGTGTGTGTGTGAAACATAAGTAAAATCGATAGGGAAATGAATGTTTGCAGTGTGTCATCTTTCAACCCTTTGTAGCAGTGTTTTGAATTTGTTGGCAGTGAACAGATGCACATCCTTGAATGTTCCTAGAAAGAATCAAAATGAATCATTTTGTACAATATCAACAGAAAGTGTTCATAAAAAAACCTCGTCTTACTACAAAAGTGGCTGGCTTAATTGGATTAGAAGATATAAATTAAAACATATCCAAAACCAAAATGCCATAAATCTATTCCCTGATTTTGTAGATGCTATAACCTTTGCGCAAACCAATCAATATAAGCTTATTGCGTTTTTTTACCCAAAATATATAGAAGAATATATATTGGCCTAAACTGATGAACAACTGCGCAATTGTCAGTTAAAGCGAGACGGTGCTGTATTGCAAAAAATGGCCTGATCATTAAGGGGGCAAATCGTTCTGGTCCTTAAGTAGTTAAATCATAAAGTTCATAGATATCAAAAAATACATCAATAAATATATGATTAATTCATTAAATTGGTGCAACTACCAAGCTGAGAAAGTGCCAAGTGCAAATAGTGTACTCTTTAAAAGTGTCTCTTTAACCACTTGCCTACTGTGCACCTACACCCCCTTCCTGCCCAGACCAAATTTTAGCTTCCGGCACTGCGTCGCTTTAACTGACAATTGCGCGGTAGTGCGATGTGGTTCCCAAACAAAATTGGCGTCTTTTTTTTCCCACAAATAGAGCTTTTTATTGGTGCTATTTGATAGCCCGTGCGGTTTTTATTTTTTGCGCTATAAACAAAAAAAGAGCGACAATTTTGAAAAAAGACACAACATTTTTTGCTTTTTGCTATAATAAATATCCCATAAAAAAAAAAAAAAAATTGATCTCAGTTTAGGCCGATACGTATTCTTCTACATATTTTTGGTAAAAAAAAATTAAAAATAAAATCGCAATAACCGTATAGTGACTGGTTTGCGCAAAAGTTATATTGCCTACAAAATAGGGGACATAATTATGATTTTTTTTTTTTTTTTTTTTTTTACTAGGAATGGCGACGATCTGCGTTTTTTTTTTCGGGATTGCGACATTATAGCCGACACATCGGACACTTTTGACACATTTTTGGGACCATGCACATTTATACAGTGAACAATGCTATAAATATGCATTGATAACTGTATAAATGTAACTGGCAGGGAAGGGGTTAACCACTAGGGGGCGGGGAAGGGGTTAAATGTGTGTTCTTACTGTAGGGGGAGGGGGGGTGACTGGGGGAGGTGACCGATTGTGTCCCTATGTACAAGGGACACAATCGATCTCCTCTCTCCCTGACAGGGACGTGCAGCTCTGTGTTTACACACAGAGCTGCACGTCCCAGCTCAGTTACACGGAAATCGCGGGTGCCCGGCGGCCACGCGTGCGCCACCTAGTGGCCTTAATTGACATCACGTCATATGACGTGATGTCAGGATAATTGAGTATCCCACCCACCGTCATTTCACGGTGGGTGGGTATTAAGTGGTTAAATGCAGAAATACATACCATCATCAAAATTCATATACAATAATGTACTGATATAGTCCAATAGCTAATCATGCAACATACCGGCAATACCTAAAGTGCAATGTGCAATTCATACACAAAGAAAAAAAAATTGCATTAAGAATATGTAGTGCCCCCCCCCTTTTGGTGGGGTGCTACGCTAAAGTTAGTGGGGAATGGGAGAGTTAAGTTACTCCCATTCACAAATTCCCTAAATTTGGGCTGCTGCCATTTGGAACTGCCTTGTAGGTCGGTCTGCATGTCAGGGGGGTGTTATTACCCCTGAGTAACAGTCGGCGCTAGAGGGGGTTCTGACAGACCCACCTTCTCCCAGCAGCCAATCAGAGGAGCGTTTTCTTCTGAACGGTGGGGGATCGGCTCGGGAGAACCCAGAGGCAGAGGTTGTCTGCGAGGCCTGGACGAACCACCGGGGGTCCGGTCACCACGCCACATGACAGGTACACTTCAGCTGTCAATCGGTGACTTTAAAATTGGAATTACTGGGAGGATTCATTGGTTCTAACCTTTGACAAACCTAAGAGAAATTCATCAGGCCTGTGGCAGAGGCCCTGTTTCCTCCCAGTGACTTTGTTTAAAAGTGACCCTTCGGCTGCCGGGCTCAAGTGAATCGCCTGTCCGGGGGCACTTTACCCACTCTGGAGAGAGTGGCGACGTTTAAATTTGACTATGCTGAGAGCAGGTTCGCTCTCCCTTTGATATCCAAGGCCTGATACTACAGTTCTCTCCTTGCTCATCAACCTTTTCTCTATCGTGTGTCATGTTGATGTCGGCCGTGTTGGGCCTTAGAATAAAGCTTTGAAAACTCAAGTTGACGTCTGGACACTTGCTCTTTAACCACCTTCACTAATATTATCCCTAGACAAGAATCACTGGTAACCTAACATGCCGGTCCCAAACTAATCAGCGGCTCCTTCGGGGGTGAGCGGTACAAATAAAAATAAAATAAATAGTCCAAATTTCATCAACTTGTTCAACAAATTATGTGATGATAAATTTCAGCAGGATCTTGTAAAGTGTCCCACTAATTGTTGAGGCACTGCTTGCAACACTTGCAATGATCTCACATCAAGGATTCACCTCTAGTAGCCACTAGCTGGTTTGATATGATGGCTCCAGGAACTTTGTAAAAACTCAATTGGACCACCAACAAAATCACAATGCTGGTATAAGTCACAAGAAACACATAAAAAACTCAGTACCACAGATTATTATACATAGATTTTTAATCAGCGATTATACTCACAAAGGGAGACATAGACAGGCATTACAAAAACATGGCTATGCTGCTGAGCATCCAGAGTACACAATGGGCCAGATTCTCATAGATGCCGGTGTAGCGTAGCGTAAGCTATTTACAGTACTCCGCCGCAACTTACAGGAGCAAGTGCCGTATTCTCCAAGCACTTGCTCCGTAATTTGCGGCGGCATAGTGTAAATGGCCCGGCGTAAGGCCGCGTAATTCAAAGGGGGTGGCTTGTATTTAAATTAAGCGCGCCCCCGTGCCGAACGAACTGCGCATTCGTAGGCCACTGCGCATGCTCCATAGTACACCGCAAATAAATTGATTACGACGGCAACGCAATTAACGTTAGGCCTATTCGCAAACGAGTTACGTAAACGACGGAAAAACACAACGCTGTCCCGACTCCATACTTAACATGGCATACGGCGGACCGACGTATGGTTAGCCCTCATATAGCAGGGGTAACCTTGCGCTTATGCAAACAATGTAAACTACGACGAAGCGGCGTAAAAACGTTCTGGAATCGGCGTATCAGGCTCATTTGCATATTTGACACAGAAATCGACAGAAACGCCACCTAGTGGCCAGCGTAACATTGCAACTTAGATCTGACGGTGTAAGTGACTTATGCAAGTCGGATCTAAGCAAAATCTATGCGTAACTGATTCTAAGAATCAGGCGCATAGATGCACAGCCCCGCAAACAGAGATACGACGGCGTATCAGGAGATACGCTGACGTATCTCCTTTCAGAATCTGGCCCAATGACGTCACAGGTAAACTCTGCCCAACCTTTTGTTTTCCTCAATGGATCGCAGTTATCAGTACATTCTGGTAATGAGTGCCCCTACAGGTGGTGGGACACTCCACAAGATGTTCATGGTGGAATTTATCATCACAGAATTTGTTGAACATGTTCATGAACTTTGAACTTTTTTTTAAAAATGTTATTTTTTTTCTTAATCCTATTTATATATATATTTTTTATAAATTAAACATTTCACTTTAAGCATTATCTTGCATTCTTATCTATTGCACTATATGAGCACATTAAGAATATTAATGTATAAGAATATGGTGATGAATAAAGTGAGTAAATACTGCATGTGTTTTTGCATTTAAAGAAACAGTACACTGTTTGCCTTGTAGCACTTTCTCAGTTTGGAAGTTCCACCTATTTTATGAATTGATCATATATTTATTGATTTTTTTGTATATATTTATGCACTTTATGATTTAAAGAGACAGCACACACTCAATTCTAGACTATTGAGTTTTTCAAAATTGTGTTGCCCGTTCTTTTTACTACTACTTTTTGACCATGTGGGCACTAAGCGCAGACAGTAAAGTTTATTTATTTATGAAAATATAAAATGATATTATATTTTATGTTATAGACCAACACAAAGTGGAGCATAATTGTGAAGTGGAAGGAAAATTATAAATGTTTTTTTTTTTACAAATAAATATGTGAAAAGTGTGGCAGGCATTTGTATTCAGCCCCCATTTTTTTTATTGCGTTTTGAACAGTAAACAACAACAACAACAGCAAACAAAAAAGAAAAAAAAATAGCAAGGACAGAAACAGCATGTCAGATAGTGCTTAACAGGTCTCCATATTTGTAGCTTACAATCGTAACCACACATGACAAGAATATGCATATCCAGGACATTGAAACCCAGTATGTCAGACTTCTCCCCCATCATCAAAAGCAACTATTCCCCAATCAGGCACACAATCTTCCTCTACTCAGTTTGTACATAGTGCCCATAAGATATATATATATAAAAAAAAAAAAAACTCCATAACTTCTTATGCAGTTGTAGGTTCGGCTAGCCACGTACGCCATATTTTTCATATTTCAGGGGGCACCCTCTATTTCCATATGTATCTTTATATAGGGGAAGGCTCTCGTTTATGAGACGCTTCCATTGGGCCAGGGAGTATTCAGCCCCCATTTACTCTGATACCCTAAACTAGAATCTAGTTGAACCAATTGCATTCAGAAATCACCTAATTCGTAAATAGGGTCCACCTGTGTGTAATTTAATCTCAGTCTAAATATAACTGTTCTGTGAAGCCCTCAGAAGTTTATTAGAGAACCTTAGTGAAGAAACAGCATCATGAAGGCCAAGGAACACACCAGACAGGTCAGGGGTAAAGTTGTGGAGAAGTTTAGGGTTAGGTTATAGAGCATGAATCAGAGAAGCAGTCAAGAGGCGCATGATAACTCTGGAGGAGTTTCAAAGATCCAAAGTTTAGGAGGGAGAATCTGTCCACAGTCGTGCACTCCACAAATCTGGCCTTTATGGGAGAGTGGAAAGAAGAAAGACATTTTTTAAAATAAAGCCACACAGAGTCTTGTTTGCTGTTTCGGAGAAGCAATGTGGGGGACACAGCAAACATGTGGAAGAAGGTGTTTTGGTCAGATGCGACCAAAATTTAACATTTTGGCCTAAAAGCAAAATGCTATATATGGCAGAAAAGACTTGAGACTGGGGCGGAGGTTGACATTCCAGCAGGACAACGACCGTAAACATACAGCCAGAGCTACAATTGAATGGTTTAGATCAAAGCATAATTATGTGTTAGAATGGCCCAGTCAAAGTCCTGACCTAAATCCAATTAAGAATCTGTGGAAAGATTTGAAAATTTATGTTCACAGACGCTCTCCATCCAATCTGACAGAGCTTGAGCTATTTTGCAAAGAAGAATGGGGGAAATGTCACTCTTTAGATTTGCAAAGCTGGTAGAGACATCCCGAAAAAATTTGCAGTGAAAGGTGGTTCTACAAAGTATTGACTTAGGGGGGCTGAATACAAATGCACGCCACACTTTTCACATACTTATTTGTAAAAAATATTGAAAACCATTTATCATTTTCGCTCCATTTCACAATTATGGACCACTTTGTGTTGGTCTATCACATTAAATCCCAATGATACATTTTTTTTACATTTTTGGTTGTCACATGACAAAATGTGGAAAATTTCAAGGGGTATGGATACTTTTTCAAGGCACTGTATGTACAAAAAATCTCCTGAAGAAGTGGAAACTCATTCTGCGAAACATGTTCAGCAAACAATATACAGATGGTATAATCCTTTCATTGTCACATTACTTGTGACCATAAAGAGCCATTGTTTTGTCTCATTCTTTTTAAATGTATGCATTTTAAATTGTTATTGTAATAAATGTAAAACTTTTTATACCAAGTTTGTGTATCCCAAACATTTGTATAGTACCATAAATGTCAATTTCAGCCTCCCATAAAAATTCTTCTCTATTTAGTCGGAACAAAGGTACCCCTTTTCTATACCTCATTATTAATGCTGGCACTTCTCTAAACATCAGTTATTATTGACAATCCAATACAAGCTTAGATGAAAAATCTCTTTTGATGTTGTGAGTGCTGGCCATCTCTTTCAACAACTTCCTGTGTTCCCAGAATGCTTCGCAGCTTCCCCTCTGCTGTTTGCTTATGATTTCTAAGGACTACATATCTCATGGTACCTTGCTGCTTGCAAGCTGTGATTTCTGTACTTACTCTTCCTCCCAAAACTCTTCTTTTCAGTACCTCTGTTTTTCAGAAGGCAACCTCTGTGAATTCTGGGACACATCAGTGCATATTCACAGGACACAGTAATCATAGTAAATCTAGTTTAATGTGTGGGATTATTCATGAAGTACATTTACAAACTTTAAGATCATTTAGGCTAGAAATAATTTAAATTCAATGTGGAAATTAATATAATTTACATTTTTTACCATAGGTACACTTTAACATGTACGACCTTGATTTATTATTGAGGAAGAAAAATAAAATAATTAAAATAAATGTTTAGCTGCAGTTTACTTGCTCTCTCCCTCAGAAAAGGCAATTTTCCTAGAAAAACAAAGGATTCCAAACCTAACTGCAAATCTGTCAATTTTTTTCTTATTCAGTTTGTGAAAAAGGAAGCCTCTCTCCTTCAGAAATTGTGACCTGTTCTATTGAAGGCTTGAAAAACATGCTACAGTTCTGTTCAACATTTATATTCTTAATTGCACACTAAAATAATCTACTTGTTTTGTTTCAGGTGCAATAAGCAAGCTCAGTCACTCAATAATTGCAGCATCCCCATACAGGCTTGATACCTGGGGTGCAAATCTCTAATATTTCTTCCGTCTCCAAAACAAAGCACTATTTTTTTTAATTTCAAATGCAATTTGCTCGCTCTTTTCTTCAGAAATCGTGGCCAATCCAAAAAGACTTCAAATGTGTGGTGCAAATTGGTTCATGTTTTTTTTTGTTTTTATTTAATACAAAAAGACATTGGGGCAGATTCACAAAACAATTACGCGTGTCTAACTGGGGTTAGACAGGAGTAATTTCAAATTTCGCGCGGCGTATCACTAGTTTGAATCCTCAAACCATGATACGCCGGCTTCGGGCTTCGATCCGAGAGGCTTACGTCTTCGTAAGCCTTCGGATCTACGCTGCCATCTATTTGCGGCCGCTGGGAGGAGTTCGCGTCGTTTTGGTGCGTCGGGATATGCAAATGTGTTTTTACGGGGATTCACGAACATACGAGCGGGCGTCGCACTCGTTTTCGTCTATTTTTTTATACGTAATGTTAGAGCAGCTTTTTGCTGCTCTAACTTTACGTAGCCCATGTTAAGTATGGCCGTCGTTCCCGCTTCGAATTTATTTAAAATTTTATTTTGTTTACGTAACTCGTCGGGACGTGGATCGCCCGTAAAGTACGCTACATAAACAACGAATGACGTCACGACGTGATTTCGCGCAATGCACGGCGGGAAATTTGCGAACGGAGCATGCGCAGAGCGATCGCCGCGGGAACGCGCCTAATTTAAATGTTTCACGCCCCCTACTCGCGCAGATGGATTGCGACGGGAGAAATACACTACGCCGCCGTCGTTTACCGTAGAAAATCTACCTGAATTCCACGTAGAGCAAGGTAAAAAACGGCGGCGTAGTGTATTTCTGATACGCTACGATAATCCATTTCTCTGTGAATCTGCCCCATTAATTTTTTTAATTTTCAAATGCAATATGCCTGCTCAGTTACTCTGAAATTTTTCCACTTTCATTCTCCTTTAAAAGGCATTACATTTTTTCAGATGCAATGTGCTGTCTCTCTCCTTCAGAAATTGTGGCCTATCCAAGAAGTTTATCAGCCTAAAAAGTAAGCTGCAAATCTGTTTAATTTCTTTCTTTTTTTTTTTTTTTTTAAACACATTACAGTATCTTTAGTCTCTAAAAGAAGTAACACATTTTTTTAATTTAATATGCAATGTGCTTGCTCTCCAACTCAGAAATTGTGATGCAATAAAGACTTTTAGGCTCCATTCACACCTAGGCGTTTTTACGCCTGAAGCCCGACGCCGCAGCAGCCCCTAATACGCTGGAGGGGTGATTTTACATTGCCCTCTATGGAGATGGTTCACATCTCCACGCCGAACGCCGAAACGCTGTACGCCTGAAGCTCAAAACAAGTCCCGGACCCTTTTTTTCAGACGGCTTCGGCGTTCGGCATAGGAGATGTGGACCTGGGGGTTAAATGAGGGTTAAAATCGCGGCGTTTTGTCGCCGTAAATCGCGGTACAAAACGCCGCAATTTTAAACACATTACAGTATCTTTAGTCTCTAAAAGAAGTAACACATTTTTTTAATTTAATATGCAATGTGCTTGCTCTCCAACTCAGAAATTGTGATGCAATAAAGACTTTTAGGCTCCATTCACACCTAGGCGTTTTTACGCCTGAAGCCCGACGCCGCAGCAGCCCCTAATACGCTGGAGGGGTGATTTTACATTGCCCTCTATGGAGATGGTTCACATCTCCACGCCGAACGCCGAAACGCCGTACGCCTGAAGCTCAAAACAAGTCCCGGACCCTTTTTTTCAGACGGCTTCGGCGTTCGGCATAGGAGATGTGGACCTGGGGGTTAAATGAGGGTTAAAATCGCGGCGTTTTGTCGCCGTAAATCGCGGTACAAAACGCCGCAATTTGTCGCCGCAATTAATTTTGAAACAAATCAACACTAATTATTTTCATTCCATATTCAATGTGCCTGCTCAATCCCAAATAAATTGCAACTTGTCTAGAAAGGTTTAATAACTGTGCTGCAGGATCAGGCCACAAGTTTTTGCAGTCTTCAACAAGATTTACAATGTGTCCTTGACCCTCACCCCAGAGATAGTGCTCCTTTCCTTTCTTCCAGGCTGGGCAGCCTCTCAGAAATGGAACTTAATACGCTTTTTCCTTTCGACGAATCATAACACTAAATTGGAAGATGGATATTACCCCCTCCTTATCCTTGTGGGTCTCCATGGTAAATGTTATCATGTGCATGGAGGAAATGCAATTGTTAGATAATGATACATTTGAGAAATATAAAGTATAGTGGTATGTTTGGCTTCATTTCTCTACTTCTGATACCCTCAAGGATACCGTCCAACAGTAAGCATTGTTGTCTTAGCCCCCTAAATGGATAGCGACGAGGTCCCTCTGGTGAAGCCAAAAATGTCTGCGGATTGCAATGTTTCGGAGCCTCGCAGGACCCCTTCAACACATCACATGCCTGATGAGGGGGTCCTGCGAGGCTCCAAAATGTTGCAATCTACTGTAACAATGTGGATGTTGATTAAAACTTTGGACCTACTCTGGAGATCCTTGGTGTGCTAGTGAAATTTTTTGCTTTGACTTAAAACGGTTCCAGCCGTTGGTCACTACAGCACCCACTTTGATGCACAGCCTTTTCTGCAGGGATGTGTGCATTGGGACTAGTGTGTTGAGGTCTCTCTGGAGGTCCACTACAAGACCCTCTTGGTCATAGCCTTTGGTATTTTCGCCAGATTTGATTTATTTGATTTGAATAGGTCACTATGGCCCCGCCCTTTAATGGGGCTTTCACCCCCTCTGGCTATGACCAATTGTACTAAGAGCATACCACGTTCTTCCTCCAATGGCAGATACCATCTGCAGTGTGAAGCCTCTCTATTTTTCTCAAAGTTGGTCCATAATAATAAAAACTTTCATTGTGCAGTATGTTATAAGAAAAATGATTTAATTCTGCATGCAATCTGCTTGCTCTATAACTCAGAAATTGTGGTCCAATAAAGACTTCAAAGGTGTGCTGCAATTGTGTGCATTTTTTTCCTCTTAAATTTGAAACAAATAAACACAAATTATTTTTATTCCATATTCAATATGTCTGTCCAGTCCTTAAAAAGTCCTTAAAAAATTGCTGCCTGCCCAAAAAGGCTTAAGGTCAGGTTCACACCTATGCAAATTGGTTGCGGCATCCAATTCGCATAACATTATAAAATACATTGATTTCAATGAGGCTGGTTCACATATGTGCAATGCATTCGCACTGCTCATTGCCGAAAAAACGTGTGAGTTTTCTAGGCATTGCGGTGTGGCTCAGGTGCGAATTCAGGTCTATTATCTTCTATGGGCACACATCTGATTCTGTGTTAATTTCTCTTCAGGATTTCTCTCATTCACCTCAATACACTTCCCCCTCCCCTCCCCCTCCCCTCTCCCAGGTCTACAAATTCGCAGCTAAAATGGAGATGATCTGCTGAACAGTTCTCTTATCGCTCTGCAGAGATAAGAGAGATGTAATTCGCACCGCACAAGTGTAAATCCAGTCTTAAAGCTGTGCTGCTAAGCTATAAGATTTTCCCTACAAATAAAACCCCACATTTTCAGATGCAATATGCCCTCTCAGTCACTCTGTTGTGCAAATCTGTAACATTTTACCATTTTCAGTTTTCTGGAAAAAAATAATTGTAACATTGGTGCGTCGGGATATGCAAATGTGTTTTTACGGGGATTCACGAACATACGAGCGGGCGTCGCACTCGTTTTCGTCTATTTTTTTATACGTAATGTTAGAGCAGCTTTTTGCTGCTCTAACTTTACGTAGCCCATGTTAAGTATGGCCGTCGTTCCCGCTTCGAATTTATTTAAAATTTTATTTTGTTTACGTAACTCGTCGGGACGTGGATCGCCCGTAAAGTACGCTACATAAACAACGAATGACGTCACGACGTGATTTCGCGCAATGCACGGCGGGAAATTTGCGAACGGAGCATGCGCAGAGCGATCGCCGCGGGAACGCGCCTAATTTAAATGTTTCACGCCCCCTACTCGCGCAGATGGATTGCGACGGGAGAAATACACTACGCCGCCGTCGTTTACCGTAGAAAATCTACCTGAATTCCACGTAGAGCAAGGTAAAAAACGGCGGCGTAGTGTATTTCTGATACGCTACGATAATCCATTTCTCTGTGAATCTGCCCCATTAATTTTTTTAATTTTCAAATGCAATATGCCTGCTCAGTTACTCTGAAATTTTTCCACTTTCATTCTCCTTTAAAAGGCATTACATTTTTTCAGATGCAATGTGCTGTCTCTCTCCTTCAGAAATTGTGGCCTATCCAAGAAGTTTATCCATTACAGTATCTTTAGTCTCTAAAAGAAGTAACACATTTTTTTAATTTAATATGCAATGTGCTTGCTCTCCAACTCAGAAATTGTGATGCAATAAAGACTTTTAGGCTCCATTCACACCTAGGCGTTTTTACGCCTGAAGCCCGACGCCGCAGCAGCCCCTAATACGCTGGAGGGGTGATTTTACATTGCCCTCTATGGAGATGGTTCACATCTCCACGCCGAACGCCGAAACGCCGTACGCCTGAAGCTCAAAACAAGTCCCGGACCCTTTTTTTCAGACGGCTTCGGCGTTCGGCATAGGAGATGTGGACCTGGGGGTTAAATGAGGGTTAAAATCGCGGCGTTTTGTCGCCGTAAATCGCGGTACAAAACGCCGCAATTTTAAACACATTACAGTATCTTTAGTCTCTAAAAGAAGTAACACATTTTTTTAATTTAATATGCAATGTGCTTGCTCTCCAACTCAGAAATTGTGATGCAATAAAGACTTTTAGGCTCCATTCACACCTAGGCGTTTTTACGCCTGAAGCCCGACGCCGCAGCAGCCCCTAATACGCTGGAGGGGTGATTTTACATTGCCCTCTATGGAGATGGTTCACATCTCCACGCCGAACGCCGAAACGCCGTACGCCTGAAGCTCAAAACAAGTCCCGGACCCTTTTTTTCAGACGGCTTCGGCGTTCGGCATAGGAGATGTGGACCTGGGGGTTAAATGAGGGTTAAAATCGCGGCGTTTTGTCGCCGTAAATCGCGGTACAAAACGCCGCAATTTGTCGCCGCAATTAATTTTGAAACAAATCAACACTAATTATTTTCATTCCATATTCAATGTGCCTGCTCAATCCCAAATAAATTGCAACTTGTCTAGAAAGGTTTAATAACTGTGCTGCAGGATCAGGCCACAAGTTTTTGCAGTCTTCAACAAGATTTACAATGTGTCCTTGACCCTCACCCCAGAGATAGTGCTCCTTTCCTTTCTTCCAGGCTGGGCAGCCTCTCAGAAATGGAACTTAATACGCTTTTTCCTTTCGACGAATCATAACACTAAATTGGAAGATGGATATTACCCCCTCCTTATCCTTGTGGGTCTCCATGGTAAATGTTATCATGTGCATGGAGGAAATGCAATTGTTAGATAATGATACATTTGAGAAATATAAAGTATAGTGGTATGTTTGGCTTCATTTCTCTACTTCTGATACCCTCAAGGATACCGTCCAACAGTAAGCATTGTTGTCTTAGCCCCCTAAATGGATAGCGACGAGGTCCCTCTGGTGAAGCCAAAAATGTCTGCGGATTGCAATGTTTCGGAGCCTCGCAGGACCCCTTCAACACATCACATGCCTGATGAGGGGGTCCTGCGAGGCTCCAAAATGTTGCAATCTACTGTAACAATGTGGATGTTGATTAAAACTTTGGACCTACTCTGGAGATCCTTGGTGTGCTAGTGAAATTTTTGCTTTGACTTAAAACGGTTCCAGCCGTTGGTCACTACAGCACCCACTTTGATGCACAGCCTTTTCTGCAGGGATGTGTGCATTGGGACTAGTGTGTTGAGGTCTCTCTGGAGGTCCACTACAAGACCCTCTTGGTCATAGCCTTTGGTATTTTCGCCAGATTTGATTTATTTGATTTGAATAGGTCACTATGGCCCCGCCCTTTAATGGGGCTTTCACCCCCTCTGGCTATGACCAATTGTACTAAGAGCATACCACGTTCTTCCTCCAATGGCAGATACCATCTGCAGTGTGAAGCCTCTCTATTTTTCTCAAAGTTGGTCCATAATAATAAAAACTTTCATTGTGCAGTATGTTATAAGAAAAATGATTTAATTCTGCATGCAATCTGCTTGCTCTATAACTCAGAAATTGTGGTCCAATAAAGACTTCAAAGGTGTGCTGCAATTGTGTGCATTTTTTTCCTCTTAAATTTGAAACAAATAAACACAAATTATTTTTATTCCATATTCAATATGTCTGTCCAGTCCTTAAAAAGTCCTTAAAAAATTGCTGCCTGCCCAAAAAGGCTTAAGGTCAGGTTCACACCTATGCAAATTGGTTGCGGCATCCAATTCGCATAACATTATAAAATACATTGATTTCAATGAGGCTGGTTCACATATGTGCAATGCATTCGCACTGCTCATTGCCGAAAAAAACGTGTGAGTTTTCTAGGCATTGCGGTGTGGCTCAGGTGCGAATTCAGGTCTATTATCTTCTATGGGCACACATCTGATTCTGTGTTAATTTCTCTTCAGGATTTCTCTCATTCACCTCAATACACTTCCCCCTCCCCTCCCCCTCCCCTCTCCCAGGTCTACAAATTCGCAGCTAAAATGGAGATGATCTGCTGAACAGTTCTCTTATCGCTCTGCAGAGATAAGAGAGATGTAATTCGCACCGCACAAGTGTAAATCCAGTCTTAAAGCTGTGCTGCTAAGCTATAAGATTTTCCCTACAAATAAAACCCCACATTTTCAGATGCAATATGCCCTCTCAGTCACTCTGTTGTGCAAATCTGTAACATTTTACCATTTTCAGTTTTCTGGAAAAAAATAATTGTAAAATGTACAAGATGCTCGATCCCTAAGAAATTGTGGCCTGTTCAAAAAGAATTAATAGCTGTGGTGCTTAACTGTAAAAATTTCCCTCGTCATTGTCTATATCAAGATAGTAGACATGGGCTGAACAACCCCTTATTTGTTTCATGGCAATGCCCATTTTGAAGGCTTACATGCAAGTTATTAGGCATACACAAGGTATGGTTATCCAGGTACTGCCCAGGGGGACATGTATCTATGACATTTTTTTTAAATGAGCAGGGATTTACTTATGCTTAAAGCTAAACCATAAAAATTAGAAATGTCAAGAAAAATTAAAAAATCCTTTAAATATAGTGCCTGGGGGGTCCCCGTAGTCTGCCTGTAACATGGCACATCTGTACTGTGTATAGAACCTGCTGTAGCAATAATGACAAATTGATAAAGCCAAAAAAATTACATTTTTGCGGCAAGCTTTTTTTATTTTTTAAACAGGTTGTGGAGCCAGTCTGTATGATAAGGCCACAATTTAGTGCACTTCAGAAATCAGAGATTTTTGGGATAAATTCTGGTGTCTGTTTCTCAGACTTTGGATAGAAGTAACAGGTGTGGAAAAATTGGCTTTTGGGTGTCGGTGGTGCCTCTTGATAAAAACACATCTATAAGGTTACGGTGCGAACACCACCGACACTGTAACCTTATAGAAATGATATGCACCATTGACACCATAACCAAATTTAAATGATATGCACATGTCAAACAGGTGTGGAAAAATTGGTCCTTGTGTGTTAATTGTGCCCATGAAACCTATACCAAAACATTTCTTCCAGAATAAATCAACACCCACAAAGCTATGCAGCCTAGACAATCTTTCAGAGATTCCAGATGCAGAAAGCACTTATTCAGGGATGTTGGCATCAGGGGCTTGATAGCTGCTGCTAATCCAGGACTTATTCATTTTGATAAATGTCAGCCAGGCCACGAAGTCTTTGGACAGACGTACTCTTTTATCTGTCACAAAACCTCCGGAAGCACTGAATGCCCATACGCTGGATGCAGGACAGCCCAGCAGCTCAATAGCCCCTAGATCAGGGGTGCCCAACCTTTTGAAGAGCGAGGGCCACTTAAGCGACTTGGTAACCAGTTGCGGGCCAAAATGAGTGGAGTGGGTGGATGGCAGCCCACAAGGCTCTATAGAGCTTACTTTACTCTCAGCTCACCAAACTCGCAGGTAATAGAAGTCTTGGGCTCAGTGCAGGTAACCCATAGGTGCACTTCTCTGCACCTGTGGATCAGTTTGAAAGCAGCCCAGTAACCATTGCAGAACAGATATGCCCATATATACACTCCATATACATTCGATCCCAGAGCAGGAGGTCGTGGGCCACATCAGAGGGCTCCGCGGGCCACATGTGGCCCCTGGGCCACTAGTTGGGCACACCTGCCCTAGATAATCTCCCACCATATGATGCAGTAGCTGCAGATGGGATGTGAAAGCTGACAGCCCTGGGGCCAAAAAATAATTTTTTTTTAAAAGCATCACCGAGGCGACCCCCTTCCCAACTGCTCCTCTCTTGACCAACAGAAGCCTTAAACGTATATAACTTATATAACCTACCAGAGTCTGGAAAGGCGTTACATAAACTTATCCTTAAGGTGTCCTCGATAGATTTCACCTTCTGCTCCCTCTGTGGGGACAGGATGAGTTCTGAGACTTTTTGCTTGTAACTGTGGTCAAGGAGGATTGCCAACCAATAGTGATCCTTCTCCTTGATGCCACATATTCTTTTACAGGCATTAAAGAATGATAGAGCCCATGCACCGCAAGTTTACAGAGGCATGAGAAGACTTCTCAGTGTCACAGTATCTGGAAATGCTTCCTCCCAGCCACGTACTACCCCCATCTGTTAAGGGTTGGCATATGCCTTCCCCTGCTTCAATGCTTTTAAAACTGCCAGAATCCTCCTCCTTCCTCTCCTCTCCTGTTGTGTGTTGTATGGCGTCGCAAGAATGGTGTCTGCATAAAACGGGCCTTGAGAGGAAATTAAGTCCTCCTCTTCCTCCCGCTGCTCTTCCTCAAGTGCCCTGTCCATAATGCCATGCAGAGTCTGCTCCAGCAGGAACACAACAGGGATTGTGTCACTGATGCATGCATTGTCACAGCTCACCATCCTTGTGGCCTCCTCAAATGGTGACAGTACAGTGCATGCAACCTCTATTAGCAGCCATTGTCATAGGAAAAAAAAGCAGAGCTGGTCTGAGCCTGTTGTTGTGCCATACTCATATAGGTACTCGTTCACAGCCCTCAGCTACATGTGCAGCCACTGAAGCATTGCCAAAGTCGAGTTCCACCTTGTGGGCATATCACATATCAGGTGGTTTACGAGTAGGTGGAATTCACACTGAATTTCAGCCAACTGAGCACTGGCTGTGACCGCCTGAAATGGCTATAGACTTTTTGAGGCCTTTTTAGCAGATTTTCAATTCTGGGTACCTGCTTAAAAAATGCTGCACCACCAAATTGAGGACATGTGCCAGGAATGGCACATGTGTCATCTTTCCTTGTCCAAAGGCGGACAGGAGGTTTGTGTCATTATCTCACACCACCATTCCTGGCTCCAGCTAGAGTGGTGTGAACCACCTCTGGGCCTGCCCCTGCAGAGCTGCAATAATCTCTGCTTTGGTGTGGCTCCTGTCCCCTACACAATCCAGCTGAAGCACTGCATGGCACCTTTTAGCCTGACTCATGGAAAAGCCCCTTGAAAGCTTAGGGGTACTAATGGTTCATAGAACGATTCAGCAGAGGAGGGCATGGAGGAGGAGGGGGTGGAAATAACAAATCTAGCATCATAACCACTAGCTGTATAGAGACATGGCGGCACAACAACAAGCTGCAGCACTGAGCCCTGTTCTGCATCCTTTCTGAGTTGCATCCCTGACCATGCTTGCTGGACCGCGTGTCAGCAGTGACGTGGACCTTACAGCTGGCTGCATTGCCCAAAAATGCCACAACATTGCCTTCCACGTCATGGTACAGAGCTGGAATGGCCTTACATAAAAATACATTTAAAAAAGAAAAGTAAAGCTGAACCAGTTGTTGTACAATTCCAAAAAATCACATCCTGACAAAATCTGAGAAAAAAAGTAAAAATATTCATTTGATATAGGTCTGAGTAATAACAGTAAAAACTGTGATTACTAGGACTGATATCAAATAAAAATTTTTTTTTTTATATATACCTTTTGCCAATTCCATTTTATTGTCTCAATCCACACCATCCCAGGGGCTTCTTTTCCCAAAAATTCTTACATAAAAAGAAATAGCGACTGGAAACCTGCCATTGGTGGTACAGCACATTCTGCAAAATCACAGAAGGGGCAATATTCACCAGACGGAAAGGCAGGAGTTGTAAAGCTAGCAGCCTGACAAGCTTGAATTTATACACTGGGCATGTGGGTGGCAGTGACTGTATGCTTCTTTTTTTTTCTACTGGCAGACCACCCATCGCTAAACCATCATCCCGGTGAATGGAGGCTGCTGAGAGGTCATGAGGTATAGCGGGTGTAGACCAGAAAGTAGAGGAGTAAGGAGGAGCATTACATTCCTTTTGTGTGGCTTTCAGGTGCTCTTTAAAATTGCGCACACTCGTGGAATGGTACCAAAATTTGGTACTTAAAAATCTCCATAAGCATAGCTTAAATTTTTAATAAGACCCCACATCTCTCCTCCAGGCTTGAAACTCTCTCAGCCTCTTCAGCCACATCCTCTGCTTTGTTTACTTCCACCGGCCCGGACGTGACGTCATCGCGCCTCAGCCTCTCAGAGTCATAGAGATGACCATCTGGTCACCAGAAATCTCTATGGTAAACTTCTGGCAGCGATGATTCATTCTCCAGCTCAGCAATCGCACGGGTGAGCTGGGAGAACAATCAAGCTGGCTGAAAAATATAATGTAGTTGAAGGTCCATGATGTCATATGACGTACCTTGGGCAGGAAGTGGTAAATTACTGTGCCACAAGCAAGAGTCTAATAGGGGGTCACAGATGTGCAATGCACAGAGTGCAGTGTGTAAGACATAGGTCAGTAGTCACAGTAAAACAAAAGCTACTTCCCTCCCCAAACCAAAATCCTCCCCATTTTAGTGCTAGCTGCGGTACTGTGGATGCTCTGGGGAAGGGGGTGGACCCCCCATATCCCCACCCTCTTACCTATGCTTCTGCAAATCCTACAAATACCTGTTGGCCCTGCCAGTGAAGTTCACTTAATGCAACTTTCTGTATGTGATGTTGTACCCAGGGCCAGACTGACCATTCTGGCACTCAGGCACTGCCTGAGGGCCCAATGCCACTAGGGGCCCCATCAGGGTTGCCAGCCTCAGTAAAACCAGGGATAGCATGTAAAAATGTGTGTTTTTTTAAAAATCCCAAGATTAAAGCTGCCCGCCCTTCCAGTACCTTCTCAGTGTATGTATGTGTATTCTGTGTGTATGTATACTGTGTGTATTGTATGTTTTGGTCCAATCACAGAAAGCACACCATATTGAGTAGGCACCACATCCCAGACATTTAGCAAATGAAAAAAGGGGGAGAAAGGGATGGGATGGGATTTATACTGTGTGTATATTGTGTGTCTGTTTGTGTATACTGTGTATTTATACTGTATGTGTGTGTGTAAACTGTGAACCCCATAATCTATTGCCCGGGGGGCCCCATAATCTCCTATTGCCCAGGGGCCCCATGAGTTGTCATTCCGCCCCTGGTTGTACCACTGATGCATTTAAAGCAATGTTTCCACTCTCATGTAGGTTGTACTTGCTTGCACTACAGTGTTGTAGGGGTTGTGCCCAGATCTGTGTCCTGGCCTATGCCAACAAGGCCCAGGCCTAGGGCAGCACTTTGCAGGGGGGCAGCACAAAAAGAGTCCCTGCCGGCTTGTGCTACACTGTTAGGAAAATTAGTCCAGCGCTCCCATAAAGTGGCCGCGCTGCTTCTAGTATGCGGGCGGCCGGCATTCCGCAACTGTGGGGGGGCGCTTCCAATTTTGACTGTTTTGTCATCCTGGACCACAAACCTTCCTCACTGTACTATGTTTCTGCTGCACTTAGTAGTAGATGGTGGAACTATAGGCAACACTTTTACCATCCCTGTACCATTGCGAAGATTTCCCTTCACTTCTTGCTCTATGGGCAACCAGAAAGTAAGAGGAAATCTAAGTAAATTAAATCCATTGCCCCCCCCCAGGCTCCCAGAACTAGTGTCCTCACTCGAAAATTTCAGGGCGGGTCTTTAACAACACAGGGTGTGGCCGTGACAGGAAGGGGTGGGTCATATTTCAATTAGGGGGTGCACGAATTTAGTCAGGCCTAGGGCAGCACAAACCCTAAATACACCTCTGGTTGTGCCTATCAGCATTGTCACCGCTAATTCACAAGCCGATAGCTTGTCAATCAGCAATTGGCCACACCTATCCATGCCCACTACTCTGGATTGACAGCACTGCCCATATTGCTGAATCTCCCCCATGTAGGGTGTAGTATCTTGGAGGGGGAGCGTGTGAGGCACAAATAAAGAAGGCTCTGGCACAGATAGGAAAGTAAAGGAAGTTTTTTGTTTACTTTAAAAGACCTGCACATCTCATAGCAACTGGATTTGGGACTCGTTTAGTCTGTCATAAAAGACCCTTTAGTTTTAATTTAATTTTGAAGGTACAAAAGTACAAAACATTTAAAACACTTTATTGCGGAAAAGTGCATGCTGCAACCTCCTACATGGACATTAATGATAACTTCCCCTCCCATTACACAGAAACTGTTCAGAGTTTCCGGGTATGCTTGGGTATGGATGACATTTTCTATGAGGGACCGCAGACTTCTGATTGACAACATGATGTCAAATTAAAATACATCACTTTAAAGTGGTTGTAAACCCAAATGTTACTCTTTGTATTTATACATGTATTTTAATATCCCCAATGCGTCGCTCTCTTTATTTTTTTCTTACCTGCTTCCTTCTCGGGATATCGCCGATATCCCGAGTGGTGACGTCACTCCGCGCATGCGCTGTCTGATAGCTAGACCGGCCAGCCGAGACCATGCCGGCCAAAATCTCTGTTCATGTCGGGGCTGCGTCCTTTACTGCTGTTGACGTCAGCCCCGACATCGCGCGATGGTTTGCGGTTTGATTTCCTCCCCCCGCAGAGGCTCATGGATGTTTACCTTGTGACTCCTACGTCACAAGGTATGAAGGAGGCAGACGGCGCAAGATAAATCCACCGATGTGAAGAGCTTCTCTTCGTTTCCATAGTAACTGGAAACAAAGAAGAGGCTTGAATATTTGGCGTAGTGCGCACGCGCGGGATTACAGGCATCATAATCAACTGTGGGCGGAAGTTTTCACTGTAGCAGACGCGCAAACCACAAGAACAATGGCGCTGGCATAGTAGAAGAAAGAGACTTCACAAAGGTAAGGATTTAAACCATGAAACTAATAGTGACATTTAGTAGATAACGATCGATGGATGCAGCAGGACACTGGCTTTAGGAAGATGTTTCTAGTTAGGAGAGTAGATGGGGGTTTACAACCGCTTTAAGGATGGAGCTTTTAAAATGTCTCAAGAGCGTATGAGATTTTCTATTCACTATAATGTATGTGCCATCTCAGGGTTAGTCCTTCATGGGTCACATGCCAGATCCTTGACATAACAAATTTAATGAATTATATATGCCATTTATGGAAATTCACAAATGTAGAGTTAGCTCTGGATTAACTTAAGCGGAATTAAAAAGTGCAGATAAGATAAATCATCAACAAACATTTTACGGGCTTGTTGTACAGCGTGTTATACACAAGGGTCTTTGAGTATTCATTGGTCAACAATCAAAGATGTAGAATATTTTTTTTCAACCAGTACCCACATACACAAATCAGTTTATGTCCTTCCCTTTTGATATGTTTTGCATACAACCTGTAAAAACGTAAGTTATAAATATTTAAATACTTAAAAAAAAAAATGAAGTCTAGGAAAGCAGCAACATACATGTTATGTGTATGCTCTCTCAGGCATCAAAGGAAGGCATTGTAGATTAATACTTCTCACTATGCACAGAAGCTATAGACCTCTAAACAGTGACATACAATTTTTCTTCTCCTGGTCATGTGACCTCTCACATTAATGTGGAGAAGATGAAGGGTAAGTCTTTTGCCGTGTACACACAGTCGGAATTTCCGATGAAAAAAGTCAGACGAAATTCAGATGGACTTAGAAAGAAAACATGTTTTTTTGTGATAGAAAAAATGTCATCTGTATTGAATTCCGACAGAGAAAAATACACGCATGCTCGGAAACAATTTGACGCATGCTCAAAAGCATTGGACTTAATTTTTCTAGGCTCATCGTAGTGTTGTACGTCACCGCGTTTTTGACAGTCGAAATTTGGTGTGTCCGTGTGTATGCCAAACAGCTTGAGTGGAATTCTGTCAGAAAAAAAACCTGTCTGAGTTTATTCCGACGGAAAAAACAGTCGTGTGTACGCAGCGTTACTTTCACATTTTCATGAGGTGCGAGTACTAAAGATGGGGGGGGGGGAGGAGAAGCAGTCTCCGTTCGCACTGTCCTCTGCAAATTCCACTTACCCTACTTCTTTTACAGCCTCCCACAGAGTTCCTCCCAGTCCCCTCCAAAACCCATTTTTTCTTTACAGCCTCCCCTGTCAGCCAAAGCTTTATCTCCTCACCATGCCTTCCCACAGTAACTCTGTAGCGTTCTGCAGAACTCCCAGCTCCCCATAGTGCTCCCAAGCCTGCCCCAGGGCCCATTTCCACCCACAGCCCACACAGTGCTCCTTAGCCTGTTGGATAGTCCCTCATAGTGCAGTTAGCTCTCACAAAGCATTGCAGGCTATAGCCTGCAGTGCTGATCTAGCGCCTAAAATCCAGCAGTGGTTGTAGATTGGTAGATCGACTTCTGTTCAACTAGAGTATCCATACATAGATTGAAATTCAGCAGGTCCCTATGGAACTGGTCGAGTTTTGATCCATGCATGACCAGCTTAAAGTGTAGTTTTGGATTTAATGGGGAAGGCTTAGAACTGTTGGGTTTTTACTGCTATCTGGAGCTCCAGTAGAGAAGCTTCTCCTCACTCCCTGTCTTGGTGACAATGCTCTTACCTGACAGAAAGTGAAAGAAATTCTCCAACAGTAACCTAGAAATAAACTTTTTATAGTAATGTAAGGGAAGGATAGAATTTCTATCAGCATTTTATTGCTCTTCGTTCCTGTTGCAGAAATGTACTGAATATAGTTTGTTTTTTTATCTTGCCAAGACATAGGGCCAGATTCTCGTAGATGCGCGCCTAATTATGCAGGCGTTGTGCATCTCAGATGCACTACGCCGACGTAACACGGAGTGGCAAGTACCGTATTCCCTAAGTAAATGCGCTCCAAGATGCGCCTGCGTCGCGTAAAATCATGGGCGTAATCCGGCGCAACTCCAAAGTAGGAGGGAAGTGGGCGTGTTGCATTATAATGAAGCGTGACCCCATGCAAATGCAGGCCGGGACGAACGGAGCATGCGCCGTGACATGGATGACCGCGCCATGACGTGGTTGACCCGCGCCGTGACGTGGATGCCTTCTGCGCATGCGCAAAGCCTCCCTACGATGCGCCGGCGCAGGGTATATAATGCGCCCACACATGCGCCCGTGCAGCGCAAACGTCTCCCATTTTTTGGATAGTGACGGCCAAAGTTTGTGCTGGACAGGATGACAACCGTGGTTAAGGAGAGGAGGAAGAAGAATTTCTCCCCAGAGGAGAGGGCCCTTGTCGTCAGGGCCATGGAGAAGTTTGATTCGCGGCTCCATGGTGCTGACAGTGCCCGGACCAGCAAGTCCCGGAGGGATCAGATTTTAATGAGGGTCGCGTGCCAGGTCAATGCCCTCTCTCATGAGGTACGGACACCGCAGGACATTCAGAAGAAAATGAATGACCTGCGGCGTCATGTGAAGGGCAAGCTGGCTGCCATAGCTCGGCATGCCAAGGGCACTGGAGGGGGCCCACCCTGCCCTGTCCGCCTGACTGAGGAGGAGAAGGTGGTTGCCCGCTGCCTACAGACGGAGCAGGTAGAGGGAGTTGGGGGCTATGAGTCCCAGAAGCCAGCCGTGAGGACAGGTAAGTGTGTTTTATATTCTATCTGTTGTGTACATGTATGGGGGTGGAAGGGAACATGTGCCAAGTGTGTGGGTCCACCAACATGGGCATCTTTTGTGTCATCCACAGATGTGCAGGAGGGAGCGGGGCCATCTGTTGATGCCAGGGCCCATCAGGATCCATCCCCTGAAGATCCAGTCCCTCTGGCTGCCCCCCTGGAACAGGACTTGGAGGGAAGTGGGCACACCTCAACGGAGGAGGTGGTTGAGGAGGGTGTGGTAGTCCAGGACCAGGCCCTCTATGTTGTTGTGGAGGAGGATGGTGGGTTGGCCGGACCAGCCCAGGCTATTCCTCTACCTGTAGCGAACCCCTCAGTGTCCCCCTCCAACCTCTCCAGTCCCTCTCTTTCCCCCCCCCCTCATCTCCGGCCCCTCAACATCCTCCCCTTATGCCCGGTCCCCTGCCACTCCCCGCAAGGCGACGTGCAAGACCAGGGGTGTTCATAAGGTCCTGCCGGAAGAGCTGGTCAGACAGCAGGACCAGCAAAATCAGCACCTAGCCGAGGTCGTGGAGGAGATGAGGCGCCTGGCCGACAGCCTGGCATCCTCGGACAATATAACAGATGCCATCCAGGATGTTGCTGTTAACAGCGCAGCAACGCTGACCAGCTTGGGGGAGCTGCAGGAAAACACCTCCGAACTTGTGGGGGAGGTTCATGCCCTGCGCCTTGCTGTCGAGGCGCAGACTGCTGTGCAGACCCGCATAGCGGTTGCCCTGGAGGGCATGCAGGCAGCCAGGGAGGGACGTGGGGATGCTCCTCCTCAACCTGCTGCCCCCCCCCATCTGTGGCTGCCCCCAGGCAAGTGAGGGGCAGGACCCGTGGCACCAGGCAGAGCCCCCGCCAGGCCCATTAATTTTAATTTTCTTTATTATTATGCTCTGGATAAGAGCTTATTTTTTGTTTGGTTATGCTCTGGATAAGAGCTTTTTTTTTGGTTTGTTATGCTCTGGATAAGAGTTTTTATTATTTATTTTTGTGCTCTGGATAAGAGCTTTTTTTATTTATTTTTGTGCTCTGGATAAGAGCTTTTTTTATTTATTTTTGGATACTGCACACAGTGCAGTGTGAATGGTGTGTGAATGTGAGAGGGTGGCACTCCTGACAGTAAGGGGTGTCACCCTCGGCCGTGGAGGTGAAGTTAACCCCACGGCTGTATGAATGATGTGTGAAAGGTGTATGAATGGACAGCAACATCATTGGGGCCTTGACGTGGCGTTGCTGCTCCCAAGTCCTACATGCTGGACTTGGGCTAATCCAATGCGATGTGCATGTGGTGTGTGTGATCTAGGGACATCAGTGGTGTACACGCGTGCATTGTCTGTGTGCCATGCTGTATGTGTGTGTTTAACGGTCAAAGATTCGTAACACGAGGACCCTCCTGACTGCTCTTCCATCAGCTGACGGGGTCTCCTCTGGCGGGGGGGGGCTGTGTGGTTGGGGGGTCAGGTCATCACGTAGGGCAATGTGCAGGCCCTTTCGCATGGCAAAGTTGTGCAGAATACAACATGCACCAATGATCTGACCCACAAAGTTGGGGGAATACAATAGGGCCCCCCCAGACTTATCCAGGCATCGGAAACGGGACTTCAGGAGGCCAAATGTGCGCTCCACCACTGCACGGGTTTTGATGTGTGCTTCATTGTATCTTCTCTCTCCTCTGGTTTGGGGGTTCCGGAAAGGAGTCATGAGATGGGGTCCCAGTGTATATGCAGAGTCACCTGTAAGGGAAAAGACAGGAGGATGGTAGTCATGCATGTGCCACTTCTGTTGTGCATCATGGGAGGGGATAGTCATGGCTGCCACCCATGTCACTCACCAACCAGCCAGCTGTCCCCATACATGTCCTGCTCAAAATCTTCTGGGATGTTGCTTTGATGGTAGATGTAGCTGTCATGGCTGGACCCGGGGTCTTTGGCACGGACGTGCCATATGAGGTATTTGGCCTCGGCTATCACCTGTACGTTGATGGAATGCCAATGCTTCCGATTGCGGTATATGTGCTCTGTGGCACTGGGGGGCTGGAGTGCCACATGTGTGCAATCAATGGCCCCGATGGTGCGTGGGAATCCGTCAATTCTGTAGAAATCTGTCATTGCCTTCTGCCGCAGGTGCTCAGTGGTGGGTCTGATGAACTGGTTGGACATGCGTCTGAGGATTGCAGGGACAACCTGGTGCAGACATCTGCTTATGCTGGTTTGTGACATCCCAGCCACCACTCCACTTGTACGCTGGAATGATCCACTGGCCAGGAAATGCAGTGTTGCCAGTACCTTCACCAGTGGCTGCAGTGCACGTGAGCGGTATGTCTGGCTGGTGATGTCATCCTGCAGGGCTGTGGTTATTTCCAGGATGGCAGCAGGGCTGAATCTGAAGATGCGATACACCTCCTCATCACCCATGCCAAAGAGCCTCATGCGCGCTCGGTAGATCCTCTCACGTGCCCCCCTCCTCCTACTCCTCCTTCTATGCGCCTCTTCCTCTGCATACCTTAGTAGTGATAAGACCATGGCTGGCCCTGGCATCATTGGCATACGAATGTCTTGTCCAGTCAGGGCCAGATTCTCAGAGGCGTTACGACGGAGTATCTCAGATACCCCGTCGTATCGCCTTTTTTTTTTAGTCGTATCTATGCGTGTGATGCTGTGCATCACTTTTGCATAGATACGCTTCTACATCCGACAAGTGTAATCCAATTACACTTTCGGATCGTAGGTGTAATGACAACTCCGGCCACTAGGTGGCCTTTACGTTGTTTTTTCATTTGCATATGCAAATGAAGTAGTACGCCGATTCTCGATCGCTTTTACGCCGCCCCGTCGTCGCGTACGTCGTTTTCGTTCGCGTAAGGTTACCCCAGCTTCTATGTGGAGTAACCTTACGAGGTCCCGTCGGATGCCGTCGTGTCCCGTCGGATGCCATGTTAAGTATGGCCTCGGGACCGCGTCGTGTTGTGCGTCGTTTACGTCGTTTGCGTACGTCGATTCTCAATGGGGCTGGCGTACGCTGCGATTACGTCGTTTACATTGAGAAAATGTGACGTCCTTTGGAGCATGCGCACTGGGCTTTTTCCCCGGCCGGCGCATGCGCAGTTCGTTCGACGCGGGGGCGCGCTTAATTTAAATACAAGCCGCCCCATTTGAATTGCGCGGGTTTGCGCTGCGCGATTTACGCGACGTAAGCGAAACCTACGGAGCAAGTGCTTAGAGAATAAGGGCCAGATTCTCAGAGGCGTTACGACGGAGTATCTCAGATACCCCGTCGTATCGCCTTTTTTTTTTAGTCGTATCTATGCGTGTGATGCTGTGCATCACTTTTGCATAGATACGCTTCTACATCCGACAAGTGTAATCCAATTACACTTTCGGATCGTAGGTGTAATGACAACTCCGGCCACTAGGTGGCCTTTACGTTGTTTTTTCATTTGCATATGCAAATGAAGTAGTACGCCGATTCTCGATCGCTTTTACGCCGCCCCGTCGTCGCGTACGTCGTTTTCGTTTGCGTAAGGTTACCCCAGCTTCTATGTGGAGTAACCTTACGAGGTCCCGTCGGATGCCGTCGTGTCCCGTCGGATGCCATGTTAAGTATGGCCTCGGGACCGCGTCGTGTTGTGCGTCGTTTACGTCGTTTGCGTACGTCGATTCTCAATGGGGCTGGCGTACGCTGCGATTACGTCGTTTACATTGAGAAAATGTGACGTCCTTTGGAGCATGCGCACTGGGCTTTTTCCCCGGCCGGCGCATGCGCAGTTCGTTCGACGCGGGGGCGCGCTTAATTTAAATACAAGCCGCCCCATTTGAATTGCGCGTGTTTACGCTGCGCGATTTACGCGACGTAAGCGAAACCTACGGAGCAAGTGCTTAGAGAATAAAGCACTTGCTCCAGTACGCAGCGGCGGCGTAGTGTAACTGGCTTACGCTACGCCGCCGAAAATATTGGAGAATCTGGCCCTAAAGCACTTGCTCCAGTACGCAGCGGCGGCGTAGTGTAACTGGCTTACGCTACGCCGCCGAAAATATTGGAGAATCTGGCCCTAAGTGTGATTGCTCAGCTAGTCCGTTACGGTGCTGCTGTAGTTGCTCTCCAGCTGACTTGCACACGGCCTTGAGCAAAGTTACCCGTGCTTTTATGAGGGGTATGTTTACTCAAGGCTTTCGAGTTACGCGCACCACGAGTAGCCAACGCCGGACGCGCGTAGTTTCGGGAATACGCGCATCTCCCTCATTTGCATATTTGCATGCTAATTCAATGGGAACTGAATATTTTTCATGCGTAACTATGCGCCTACGCCGCGCTAGCTTAATGCATTTTCGCCGGCCAGACGGAAACAAATTTCGCGCGTATGTGGTTCTGTGTTTACCGCGCATCGATACGCAGGCGAACATTTACTATTACGCCGCGCATATACATTTACGCAGGCGTAGCGCCTCTGAGAATCTGGCCCATACACTTTAAAGGGATCTGTGGCTGTTTAGCCACTACCTAACTGAATAGGATGGGAGAATTACGGGGAATCAATTCTGTAGTTGTACAAAACTTCCTGGGGTCGGATGCAATTTAGAACGGGATGATTCTGAATAAAATCCTGCCCTATGTCTCCTAAGGAGTACATATATCTATGTATATTTTATACATATTTTTTGTGAAATATGATTGCTTCCTGGTTATTCCATTATGCAGCCAAACTGAAAGCTTGTGAGGGATGTTTTTCACTGTGCATTAAGTAGCTTGGTCTGCTAGTCCCTGTATCAGCCATATGATATACTATGGCTATAATTACACCTTTTCACAGTATAGAGGTTGATTTACCTGTTATACTTACAATAACAGTTTTGGAGGAGAAGAAAAAATAGGAAACAAATTAATTTTCTTGTGGAAACCTTTCTGCTTAAGAATACAGATGTACGGCAAAGAAAGTACAGGTGGAACTCGAAAAATTAGAATATCGTGCAAAAGTTCATTTATTTCACTAATGCAAATTAAAAGATGAAACTGTAATGCCGCGTACACACGATCGGTTTGTCTGATGAAAACGGTCTGATGGACCGTTTTCATCAGACTAACCGATCGTGTGTGGGCCCCATCGGTTTTTTATCCATCGGCTAAAAAACTAGGAACTTGTTTTAAAATGATCTGATTTTATCTGAAAAAACGATCGTCTGTAGGCACGTCCATCGGTTAAAAATCCATGCATGCTCAGACTAAATTAGGGGACAGGAGCGCTCGTTCTGGTAAAACTAGCATTCGTTATGGAGATGGCACATTCTACATTTTTAAAATTAGTGCCTCGTTTATTGCAGCGCATTTTTTTCTTCGTTCTATTGCTAGAATAAAGACGTTGTTTTGCTGATGGTATTTAGACAGAGTTCTCACATACACTGACTTCTTTACATTTTTGCTTGTGATCTCATGAAAAAAATTTTTTTATTTTTTTTTAAAAAGCCAGATCTCCCTAATAATTTGCTTTACTCCACATCTCCTTTTTTTTTTTTTTTTTTTCAGGATATATATATTTTTTAATGTTTTTAAAGTTATCACAAGATTTTTTTTTCCCTCAAGGAGGTTGTGTCCTTTGTTAATTACACATTGTATTTCTGAAGGCCCAGATTCAGAAAGCAATTACGCCTGTCTATCACTAGTTTGAATCCTCAAACCATGATACGGCGGCTTCGGGCTTCGATCCGAGAGGCTTAGCTTACGTCTTCGTAAGCCTTCGGATCTACGCTGCGATATTTTTGCGGCCGCTGGGAGGAGTTTGCGTCGTTTTCATGCGTCGGGATATGCAAATGTGTTTTTACGGCGATTCACGAAGATACGAGTGGTCTTCGCAATCGCTTTCGTCTATTTTTTTTTACGTACTGTTAGACCAGCTTTTTGCTGGTCTAACGGTACGTAGCCCATGTTAAGTATGGCCGTCGTTCACGCGACGATTTTTTTTTTTATTTTTTTTTTTTACGTAACTCGTTCGGGACTAGGATTGTGCGTAAACGACGCTACTCAAACAACGAATGACGTAACGACGTGTTTTCGCGCAATGCACGGCGGGAAATTTGCGAACGGAGCATGCGCAGTTCGAACGCCGCGGGAACGCGCCTATTTTAAATGCTTCACGCCCCCTACTCACGCAGATGGATTGCGACGGGAGAAATACACTACGCCGCCGTCGTTTACTGGACAAAATCTACCTGGATTCCACGTAGAGCCAGGTAAAATACGGCAGCGTAGTGTATTTCTGATACTCTACGAGAATCTAATTCTCTGTGAATCTGGGCCGAAATGTTTTATTGCTATTCACCAGAAAAACACATAGGGCCAGATTCAGGTAGATCAGAGCATCTTTGCTCCAGAGTAACGCTTCTCATTTACGTTACTCTGAAGACCCTTTCAGCGCAAGTACTGTTATTCACATAGCAGTTGCGCGTAAACTTGCGCCAGAGTAACGATAATGCGCTGGCGTAACCCGACGCAAGGGGAAGTGGGTGTGATCATATGTAAATGATGGGCGGAGCCCAGTGCAGAGGCTTACGTTCAGCGCATCAACCACGGAGCATGCGCAGTGAGTGAGGCTCCACACTGCACACTGCACACGGTCAGGAGTGCAGGGGACAGTGTGAATGGTGTGTGAATGTGAGAGGGTGGCACTCCTGAAAGTAAGGGGTGTCACCCTCGGCCGTGGTGGTGAAGTTAACCCCACGGCTGTATGAATGACGTGTGAAAGGTGTATGAATGGACAGTGACATCATTGGGGCCTTGACGCTGGCGTTACTGCTCCCAACTCCTACATGCTGGACTTGGGCTAATCCATGCGATGTGCATGTGGTGTGTGTGATCTAGGGACATCAGTAGTGTACACGCGTGCACTGTCTGTGTGATTAATGTTTTGGGTTAGTGTCCAAAGATGCCTACGGCGAGGACCCTCCTGACTGCTCTTCCATCAGCAGACTGGGTGTCCTCTGGCAGGTGGGGACTGTGTGGGTCGGGGGTCAGGTCATCACGTATGTCAATATGCAGGCCTTTTTTCATAGCAAAGTTATGCAGAATGCAACATGCAGCGATGATCTGACACACGAAGGTAGGGGAATACAATAGGGTCCCCCCAGACTTATCCAGGCATCGGAAACGGGACTTCAAGAGCCCAAATGTTTGCTCCACCACTGCACGGGTTTTGATGTGTGCTTCATTGTATTTTCTCTCTCCTCTGGTTTGGGGGTTCCGGAAAGGAGTCATTAGATGGGGTCCCAGTGCATATGCAGAGTCACCTGTAAGGGAAAAGACAGGAGAATGTTAGTCATGCATGTGCGATTTCTGTTGTGCATCACGGGAGGGGATAGTCATGCCTGACTCCCATGTCACTCACCAATCAGCCAGCTGTCCCCATACATGTTCTGGTTAAATTCTGCTGGGATGGGGCTCTGATTGTATATGTAGCTGTCATGGCTGGACCCGGGGTGTTTGGCACGGACGTGCCATATCAGGCGTTGGGCATCGGCTATCACCTGTACGTTGATGGAATGCCAATGCTTCCGATTGCGGTATATGTGCTCTGTGGCACTGGGGGGCTGTAGGGCCACATGTGTGCAATCAATGGCCCCCACAGTGCGTGGGAATCTGGCAATGTTGTAGAAATCTGTCATTGCCTTCTGCCGCAGCTCCTCAGTGGTTGGTCTGATGAACTGGTTGGACATGCGTCTGAGGATTGCAGGGACAACCTGGTGCACACATCTGCTCATGGAGGACTGTGACATCCCAGCCACCACTCCACTTGTACGCTGGAATGATCCACTGGCAAGGAAATGAAGTGTTGCCAGGACCTTCACCAGTGGCTGCACTGCTTGTGAGCGGTATGTCTTGCTGGTGATGTCATCCTGCAGGGTTGTTGTTAGTTCAAGTATTGTATCAGGGCTGAATCTGAAGAGGCGATACACCTCCTCCTCCCCCATGCCAAAGAGGTTCATACGAGTGCGGTATATCCTCTCACGTGGCCGCCTTCTTGGTTCCAGGGGACCCATCAGTAGTTCTAGGACCACAATTGCCCTGGCATGTTGGCACACAGAGGTGTTGTCCTTGCAAGTGGGGGTGCTCAGCTAGCTCCTATCGTCGGTAACGCTGCTGTAGCTGCTCTCCTGCTGACCTGTGACCGTCTGGAGTAAAGATAAAGCAGCCTTTTGTAGAAATAACTTTGCGCCGGACGGACCAGATACGCGCGGCGCATGTAGCCAGCGTATGGTGCTAATCCGTTCGTGAATTGGGAAATCTCCCTCATTTGCATATTTGCAGGGGAAATCAATGGGCGCGACTGATGCGCCCAGCGAAAATAAGCGCTGACGATACTCTGGCGTCGGAACGTTCCGCCGGTCGCAAATGACCCGTTATTGGGCGCATCTAGTTTGGTGGGTACGGGCACATAGAAACGACGGCGCATCATCACAGTTACGCGGCGCATATCCAAATACTCCAGCGCAAGTGTTCGTGAATCTGGCCCTAAGTATCTATATATAACTTCAAGCGGAGTTCCACCCAAATTTGGAACTTCCACTTGTTCCACTCCTCACCCCCTTACATAATATACCACAAAAATCCTCCTGCGCTCTGGTGTATCGCCAAACTGGGTGTATCAGTATGGTCTAAAGGCAAAGTCTTAAGTCTTGCGGCCCCCCACAGAACAAAGGGTGCTCATATGGCTAAAATGAAAAAGAAAAGAAAGGGAGGGTGCACCGACCTTGTGCATTACCACTTAAAAGTTTAATAAACACGAAATAAAAAGCAATGGTCCTACTTACAAACATTCAGAGGTAAGCGCTTTTAAAACCAGCTAAAACTGGACCTCACAGCACCTGCCAGTCAGACCCTTGACATCAATGTGGCTGACGCGTTTCTGGGGCGTACCCCCTTCCTCAAAGCCTAGATCACAGACCACCTAGGCTTTGAGGAAGGGGGTACGCCCCAGAAACGCATCAGCCACATTGATGTCAAGGGTCTGACTGGCAGGTGCCGTGAGGTCCAGTTTTAGCTGGTTTTAAAAGTGCTTACCTTTTGAATGTTTGTAAGTAGGACCATTGCTTTTTATTTTGTGTTTATTAAACTTTTAAGTGGTAATGCACAAGGTCGGTGCGCCCTCCTTTCTTTTCTTTTTCACCCCCTTACATGCCACATTTGGCATGTAATTTTTTTGGGGGGGGAGTGGGGGCTTCAGGAGGAGTTCCTGTCCCACTTCCTCCTTCCGCCGAGGGCTGGTAAGGCGATTAAGCTTAATCGCCTTACTGCAGCCCCTCCCCTAGGCGATCGTTTAGGACACGTGACAGGTCCTAGACGATCGCCTGTCGAATCAGCGGCGAGCCGCAGCCGAAGGCTGTCACGGCGGGTGCCCACAGTACAAATGAAGCCGCCGGCCGGGGAGGGGGGAGAGGAGCGGAGCCCCGGCCGGCGCGTCGCTGGAACGCTGGAGCAGGTAAGTGTGTGTTTATTGAAAGCCAGCAGCTACACTTTTTGTAGCTGCTGACTTTTAATAAACATCAAATCTGGCTGGAACACCCCTTTCAGGTGCTTGGACTATGTGGTCATCCTTGTGCATGTGCATTTATCTAGTCTGCCACTAGGTGGCTGTGTCCTAGAACAGTGTGTGGTAACAGAGTATAGTTTAAAGCGGATCTCCACCCTAAAGTGAAGATCCGCTGATCGGAACCCTCCCCCCCTCCGGTGTCACATTTGACACCTTTCAGGGGGAGGGGGGTGCAGATACCTGTCTAAAGACATGTATCTTCACCCACTTCCAGCCCGCAGTCTCGGGCAAAAGACGGGTTTTTCCCGTTGTGTGCTGGGAACTCTCGGCTCCCAGCACACAGCGGGAGCCAATCGGCGGGGGCAGCGTGACTCGCGCATGCGCCGTAGGGAACCGGGCAGTGAAGCTGCAGCGCTTCACTGCCTGGTTCCCTCACCGTGGATGGAGGGGGGAGCAGCAGAGAGACAAGCGAACGCTCGTCCTCTGCTGCGGACGCCGCTGGACTCCAGGACAGGTATTTGTAGCTGCTGGCTTTTAAAAACAAAATTTAATGGGCCATCCGCTTTAATCAAGTGCCAGGTCCCTATTAGCTAGGGCAGCCTTTTCTAATCATGGTGCCCAGGCACCCTGGAGTGTTTAGAGGTTTATTCAGGGGTGCCTCAGCAAAATGCCTAACATTTGTCCAAAAATTGTATACAAAGAGGCGGGTGGAGGAAGCCTGCCTGTTAGTTACACAAAGCCACAGGTTTTCCTTGTGCATCATTACGACTCATGCTTGTTTGACCCTCCCCTTCCTCTCTCCATCAGTTTTGGGGTCACATTAGCTGAGTGATGGAAAAAAACTGAGGAAGAAGAGAAACATTGGAATACTAGCCAGTACCAACTTGCTGCTTTAACGTTGGGTGTCCTACATGTGTGGATGTTGCTGCATTATGTAAAACTATTAGAACAGTTTTTAAATTATAGGATGGGGTGCCTCAAGACTGTCCATAATTTGGGAGGTGTCTTGAGATTGCCCATCATTTTGAAGGGTGCCTTGACTGAAAAACCGTTGAGAAACATTGAGCTAGAGCACTCCTATAGTGATGTTATGGATGAGATAATGCCCATATTTAAGTCAAGTTGGGAGAATCTTAGGGCAGTCAGGGCATGGGAGCCTGTCACGTACCTGATGGTGGTGAGCCTGATATAGCAGAGGGTGGCCTCCCTTACGGCTCTTACTCTCAGTCCCTGGTAAAATACCAGAAGGCACAGGAGTGAGGAGTGGTACGAGTGCCTGGCAGGATCAACAGAGGTAGAGGTAATCTGGACGTTCAGGAACTCCTCAGGAACTGGGAAACAGGAGCTGAAGCAGCTGACAGGTTAGGCAGACAGGAACTGGATCATTGGACAGAACCAGGAACAAACAGGCTCAGTTCAGCAGACTGGAACAGCTTGGACTGAAACCAGGACAGACAAGAATCTTTCAGCAGACTAGACTGGAACTAGGAACAGACAGGAACCATTCAGCAGACTGGACTGGAACTAGGAACAGTCAGGAACCGTTCAGCAGACTGGACTGGAACTAGGAACAGACAGGAACTTTTCAGCAGACTGGAGCAGACTGGATGGTCAGACAGGCAGGGTCGGTTATCAGACGGTCGGCGAGGTACAGAGGTACAGACAGAAGAGTAGTCAGAACAGGCCAAGGATCAGGTGCAGGCGGATGGCTGGAATAGTCACAGGTAAGCCAGGGTCTTTCACAGGTTAAGTCACAGATCAGATTTCAGGTGCACAAACGCTGTAGATTAGACAGCAGGGACGGTGTGACAGGCCGGCTTAAATAACCCGCCTGGCGCCAACAGAGGTGTGCATATGCACGCGTATTCGTGGTTGCAGCCGCGATTGGGAACTGCAGAGTCTGAGGCGCCTGTTTCTGACAGGATCCTCATGACATTGCCCCTCCCCCTAAGGGGCAGCCTCCGGACGCCAATCCGGGCAAACTTTTCGGGATGAGACCTTTTAAAGGACTGTACCAGACTCTTAGCATGGATGTTCCCCTCGGGCTCCCAAGGTTCCTTCTCCTTCTGTAATCCAGGATAGCTTCTACTTCAAATTCCTCTTCCCCGTCTACAATGAAAGGGTCAGGGATAACAGGACTTCAACTTGGGAAGGGATTGGAAATAGAAAGTTTCAACAGTGACACATGAAATACTGGATGGATCTTAAGTGAGTCTGGGAGTTCCAGTTCGTAGGCCACTTCGTTGATCTTCCTTCTAACTGGGAATGGTCCCAAGAACTTGGGGCCCAGCTTTCTTGAGGGACATGCCATCCTTAGGTTCACTCTGGAAAGCCACACCAGGTAGCCGGGTACCAGTGTTAGTTCACCTCGTCCCTTTTTATCAAACGTAATCTTGTTGTGCTCCTGAGTCCTGGTCATGGTTTCCTGTAAAAGTTGGTTATTGGAAGAAAAGAAGTTTATCTTTTCTTGAACTGCTGGTACCGTACATTCGGGAAGGGAGTTGGGCAGAAACGAAGGGTGAAAGCCAAAGTTGGCGAAGAATGGGGCCTGTTTGTTGGCGGAGTGAATGGAAATATTGTAGGCGAATTCGGCCAATGGAAGCAGGGAAATCCAGTCATTTTGAGCAAAAGAATAAAAACAGCGCAGATACTGCTCGAGAGTTTGGTTAATCCTCTCGGTTTGCCCATTGGTCTGGGGGTGATAAGCAGAGAAAAATGACAGTTCAATATCCAGGGCCTTACAGAGGGACCTCAAGAATCGGGAGGTAAACTGTACCCCCCGATCTGAGACAATGTTAGCTGGTACACCGTGGAGTCTGATCATTTCTTTAATGAATACCTGTGCTGTTTCATGGGCTGAGGGGGTGCCTTTCATCGGAACAGGTGATCAACTACCACAGATATAGTGGTATGATCCTCTGCCGGAGGTAGCTCAACAATAAAGTCTATGGATAACATCCTCCATGGTCTGTCTGGCAAAGGTTTTAGTAGCCCCCAGGCCTTGGTTCTGTGAGTCTTATTCCTGATGCAAGTTGTGCGGGACTCCACAAATCTTTTACAGACCTCACGTAACTGGGGCCACCAAAAGGTACGCTTGTACCAAGTCGGTGGTTTTCGTTGCGCCAAAATGCCTGGCCAATGCATGATCATGCAAGCCATCTCTAGCCTGTAATTGTGGTTCAGAAAGAGGCATTTCTCCCGCAGAAGCTTGTTTGATTCTGGAAAGCAGGTTTTCCTGGAGCAGGAGAAAATTTCCAGGAGCAAGAATTGTATCTGGAGAAGAGATTTCTTTGGAACATTCGAGAAAACCTGCAGAAGAAGAGTGCCCATCTGGCCTGTCGTGGTTTCAACCTTTTTGCAGACCTTAAATATTACAGATTTTTGTGGTCGCTGAATATTAGAATCGGATGGACAGCTCCTTCTAGCAGGTAACGCCACTCTTTCAGTGCAGATTTAATTGCCGACAGCTCCCGGTCTCCCAGGTCATAGTTCTTCTCTGCTGCTGACAATTTGCAGGAGAAGAAGGCTACTGGGTGAAGTAGGGCTCTGGTACCTTGTCTTTGGGACCGTATCGCCCCTACAGTAATCTGGGATGCATCCACCTCAAGTACAAATGGAAGAGCGGAATCTGGATGTTTCAGAACGGAGGCAGATGTGAAGAGTTTTTTGAGGGTCTCAAAGACCTTTTGGGCCTCAGGGGACCAGTGGAAGCGGGTTCCCTGTTTGGTTAGTTGGGTATTTGGTGTAATAATGGCTAAAAACCCTCTAATGAATTTATGGTAGAAGTTGGCGAATCCATGTTGGATTCCTTTCTTGTCCGCTGGGACTAGCCAGTCCAGGAATGCAGCAATCTTCTGGGGATCCATCTTGGTGCCCTCACTGGAAATGATTAACCCCAGGAATGGTATGCTTTCCTGTTCGAATGCACACTTTTCGGCTTTCGCATACAAGCCATGTTGTCGCAGCCGGGCCAACGCACTATTGACATGCCCACGGTGGAATTCTAGGGAAGAGGAGAAAATTAGAATATCGTCTAGGTAGACAATGACAAATAAGTCCAGAAAGTCCCGAAGAACATTGTTAATGAAATATAGAAAAGTGGCAGGGGCATTGCATAGTCCAAAGGGCATTACCAAGTACTCAAAATGCCCAAATCGGGTACGGAAGGCAGTTTTCCACATATACTCTTCCCTAATATGAACCAAATTGTAGGCCCCACAGAGATCAAGTTCAGTGAAAACAATAGCAGCCCCCAGTCTCTGAAATAGCTCTGGTACCAAGGGGGGAGTATAACAGTTTTTCACTATAATCTTATTTAATTTGGGATAGTCCGCGTAGGGTCGGAGGGTATGGTCTTTCTTTTCTACGAAGAAGATGCCGTGCCTGCTAGCGATGTAGACAGGCGAATGAACCCCCTTTTTAAGTTCTCATCCACATATTCTTTTAACGCCCCCTGTTCCACCTCTGTCAAAGAGAAGATCCTGCCAAATGGAATTTCGGCTCCGGGAAGTAGTTCAATGGGGCAATCGTAGGCTCGATGGGGTGGTAAAGTCTCTGCCCTTTTTTTACTAAATACATCAAGGTAGTCATGGTAAGTCTCTGGAATAGACTTACGTATTTCGGCCTCTGCATCCAGGTACAGTAAGGTAGAAGGCTTATGGGAGTTGTAGGAACCACAGAACTGATGGCAATAGGGTGAAGAGAAGGTGACTTCTCCTGTAGCCCAGTTGATGGCAGGATTGTGTGCTTGTAGCCAAGGCATACCGAGGATTACCGGAAACAGGGGGGAAGAGATAATGTCCAAACGTAAAAGTTCTTGGTGAGAACTGGAGATGGTAGCAGGTATAGGGGCAGTCTCTTGGACCACAGGTCCAGATTCAATAGCGGACCCATCAGCCAGATGAATAGAGAGTCCTTGGGTCTTAGGGAGGAGCGGTATCTGATGTTGCGCAGCAAAAGATGAGTCAATGAAACAGCTGCAAGCCCTGGAGTCAATAATGGCTGGTATTTGCAGAGTCTTTCCTGGGAGCTGAAACGAAACAGAGAGGGCAAGATGAGATGCAGTCTTGTTCAAGGGTCTTGCCTGGTCAAGAGACATGGGTAAACACTTACTGAGCTTAAGTGGGCAGTTTCTGACGTAATGTCCGGGTTCTCCGCAGTACAGGCACAGGTTGTTTACCCGGCGACGCTGACGTTCCTCCGGGGTCAGGGAAGGACGAAGAACTCCCAGCTGCATGGGTTCGGGTGCATCGGATGTGGGGGCTGATGGTGCAGCGGTTGCTGGGTGCAGGTGACTGGGAGCTCTTGGAAGCATCCAGGTTGAACGAGAGAAGCCCGTAGCCCTCCCAGCCCTTTGTTCTCTCAGGTGTCGATCGATCTGTATGGCTAGATCGATTAGCGCGTTCAAGGTCTGTGGGATTCTAACTTTTGCTAGCTAATCCTCTGAATCAGAGAGTCCCATGTGGAACTGGTGATGAAGCGCGGCATCGTTCCAGTTCGTGTCTGCGCTCCACCGCCTGAACTCAGCCACGTAATTCTCTGCTGCCCTGCATCCCTGTTGCAGGGTGCGCAATGCGGCTTCTGCTGTTGCTGAAAGTTGGGGGTCTTCATATAATTGGGCCATTGCGTCAAAGAAGGTGGTGAGATTGGTCAAGACAGCATCCTTCTGTTCTAGAATATGGTGGGCCCAGGTTTGGGGGTCTCCGGTGAGCAAGCTGACCACAAAACCCACCTTGGTAACTTCCAGGGAGAAGGTACGTGGTTGGAAGTACAGTTCGCAAGAATTGCGGAAAGCCCTAAATTGACTTTGATTACCAGAAATTTTTTCAGGCGGTGGGAGCATCACAACTGTTGGTGTTGATCCTGCCCTGGATAAAGAGGTGAAAGCATTGGGGGGGGGGGCCCTGGGCTCCAGTAGGGTTGGACAGGACCAGTACCCGTTCTTCCAGCCGGGTGTAGCCTTGCTGGAGATTCTTAACAGCTTCAGACAATCCTGCCAGGTGGCGACACAGTTCCTCTATAGGAGAGGCTCCCTGCTCAGGCTCAGACATGGCTGTCTGCTACTGTCACGTACCTGATGGTGATAAGCCTGATATAGCAAAGGGAGGCCTCCCTTACGGCTCCTACTCTTGGCCCCTGGTAAAGTAACAGACGGCGCAGGAGTGAGGAGTGGTATGAGTGCCTGGCAGGATCAATAGAGGTAATCCGGACGTTCAGGAACTGGGAAACAGGAGCTGAAGCATCTGACAGGTTAGACAGACAGGAACTGGATCACTGGACCTGAACCAGGAACAAACAGGCTCAGTTCAGCAGACTAGAACAGCTTAGATTGGAACCAGGAAAGACAGGAATCGTTCAGTAGACTAGACTGGAACTAGGAACAGACAGGAATCGTTCAGCAGACTGGACTGAAACTAGGAAGAGACAGGAACCATTCAGCAGACTGAACTGGAACTAGGAACAGACAGGAACTGTTCAGCAGGCTGGACTGGAACTAGGAACAGACAGGAACCGTTCAGCAGACTGGACTGGAACTAGGAACAGACAGGAACCGTTCAGCAGACTGGAGCAGACTGGATGGTCAGACAGGCTAGGTCAGTTATCAGGTGGTCGGCGAGATACAGAGAGTGCAGACAGAAGAGAAATCCGAACAGGCCAAGGAGCAGGTGCAGGCGGATGGCTGGAATAGTCACAGGTAAGCCAGGGTCTTTCACAGGTTAAGTCATAGATCAGATTTCAGGTGCACAAACGCTGTAGAGCAGACAGCAGGGACGAACAATGAGGACATGAAAACAGCACTGCATTAAGGTAAAGGAAGCTTTTAAGATAAAAAAAAAATGTTTTCCTTTACAAACACTTTAACTGTACAGGCTTATGTTCCTTCTTTCATTAGAGGCTACAACCAGTCAGATGGAGCCAGCCTCTTTTCTGGCTGCAGGAAGCTTACTAATTGGCTTTGAAAAGACAAAAACATTATAAGAATTACAAGATTTGACTCCCATAGACTTCAGTTGGATTTCCTCACTTTTTCTAAGGCGGCGTACACACGACCGAGGTTCTCGCTGGAAACCAGCGAGAACCTCGCTGGAAGCTGCATTCCAGCGAGGACCTCGGCCGTGTGTACGCTTTTGGCTCGCCCTGCCCGTCGGAAATCCCGTAGAGCGAAAAGAGAGCAGGCTCTCTTTTTGCTCGACGGCCCGCCTGGATGAATGGCTGGTTGCCATTCCCGACGGGCGGGTCGCCGATTTCGATGGCCGGCAGAGAACCTCGACGGGCGGAACGATGTGTTCTGCCCGTCGAGGTTCTCTGCCGTGTGTACACGGCCTGAGGATTGCAGATGTTTTTCATTTGTTCTACAAATCTCCTTAGACCTGAACTTTACTAGTTTGCTCATCACTAATATAATATGAGTATACACAGATTTTATTTAAACTTTTTATTAGCATGTTATTTAAGGGGGCATTAAGACTTATTTGTTGTATTTTGATTTGATAAAAAAGACAATTTAAATAAAACCTAAAAAATATATATATATTGTATATATATAGTGATATAATGTGCTAAATGCATGTATTTGCGTGAATGGGTCCCTTTTTTTGAAGATATTTTTTCAGTCTTGTAACGGCATAGACATTAGTTGAATTTTGCTAATTTTTATTCTATTTTAAATGCACTAGATTTTTTTTTATTCCCTTAACATGAAAGTGTTTATATCTTTTTCCTTACAGGATTCTCTTAGTACTTTCTATTGATGTATCAAGGAGTGAAAAAGAAAATTCTGTCAGCAAAGATTTTGGACCTCTTGTGTTATCTCACAAAATCCTTAGCAGCCGTTAACACAGTCTGAATGTTGTCAAATAAAATTAAGTAAGTTGCTGATAACAGCAAACACATATACAGTATGTTCGCTGGCTGAATACCTTTTTTTTTTCGTGTTTTAATCATGTTATCAAATGAAATATAGTTAAATATAGTATTTTATATCATTAGGGGGAAAGATGTTTTTAGAAGTAAATATGTTATGATATTATTAGTAATAATATTAACAGTTATAGCAATAATATCAATTCATAACTATAATCATAATTTTCAATATTTAGTACTGATAGTAACCCAGTGTAATTTCATAGTATTTGTATTTAAAATGATGTCATGTTTTAAATATAATTATTCCCTTTTGAAAAATAAATAGCTGACCTCTAAATTATAATATTTTCCCATAATGATGTAACTGATAATGATCCTTTTTAAAGTATTTGTCTATATTGTAATTATGGGCAGACATTTCTGTGGTATACAAACCTCTACTAGTCAATACAATAACTCTGCTGTTTGCTGATGCCTTTGCACTTGCTAGACAATCTGACTTTTCAAAGAGAGTCAAATACCTAGCTCAGCCCTATCCCTCCTTGCACGTCATAGCCCTTTAATCTTTTGAAAGTGTGTAATTGCTCTTTTTGCTGACCCAGCATCTCTATCCTTCACCTCCCTACATAACCTATATTATAGAACAGGGGTGTCAAACTCAATTTCATCACAGGCCGCATCGGCATTATGGTTGCCCTCAAAGGGCCGGTTGTATTTGCAATTATATTAATGTATCCAGGGTGCAGGATGCAAGAACTCAACCACACCCCCCCTGAACTGCATCAAATGGTGGGTGTGGCTAAGTTGCACCAACAGTGGGAGGATCTTAAAGGGGAAATAAATAAATACCAGCAGTTTCAGGGGTGCCCTGTCCACAAAGTGCAGAATTCAGGGGTGCGCGATGTACATGGCAGAGTTCAGGAGTACGCTACATACAGAGTACAGGAATCCGGAGTGTGCAGGGTTCAGGAGTGTGCAAGGCACAGAGTGCAGTGTTCAGGAGTATGCTATTTACAGAGTACAGAGTTGAGTTTAACCACTTGCATACTGGGCACTTACACCCCCCTCCTGCCCAGGTGAAATTTCAGCTTCCGGCACTGCGTCGCTTTAACTGACAATTGCGCGGTCGTGCGACTTGGCTCCCAAACAAAATTTACGTCCTTTTTTCCCCACAAGTAGAGCTTTCTTTTGGTGGTATTTGATCGCCTGTGCGATTTTTATTTTTTGCGCTATAAACAAAAAAGAGCGACAATTTTGAAGAAAAATACAATATTTTTTACTTGTTGCTATAATAAATACCCCAATTAAAAAAAAAAAACACATTTTTTTTTCTCAGTTTAGGGCGATACGTATTCTTCTACATATTTTTGGTAAAAAAAAAAAAAAAAAAAATCGCAATAAGCGACTGGTTTGCGCAAAAGTTATAGCGCTTACAAAATAGGGGAGAGAATTATTATTTTTTATTATTTTTTTTTTTACTAGAAATGGCAGCGATCTGCGATTTTTATTGTTACTGCGACGTTATGGCGGACACATCGGACACTTTTGACACATTTTTGGCGCCATTCACATTAATACTGCGATCAGTGCTATAAATATGCACTAATTACAGTATAAATGTGACTGGCATTGAAGGGGTTAACACTAGGGGGTGAGGAAGGGGTTAAATGTGTATGCTAGGTGTGTTCTAACTGTAGGGGGAGGGGGGGTGACTGGGGGGGTGACCGATCTGTGTCCCTATGTAGGAAGGAACACAGATCGGGCTCCTCCCCTCCAGAGACAGGACATTGTCTCTGTGTGAGCCGGCAATGAGAGATGATCTATGAGAGATCATCTCTCATTCGCCCACAGATCGCATTGCAAACGGCCGCTCTGACACGGACAACACAGGGCTTCCCCGCAGCGCGCACTACAGCGCGCGCTGGGAACGCCAGAAAGACATGCCGTCAAATGACGGCATGTTGGATATTGAGGCCCGCGCTGTTGCCGTCATCCGACGGTAGCGCGGGCCTCAAGTGGTTAAAGGCCCTGGATGCAAGGGCCACATGAAATGGCCTGGAGGGCTGGATTCGTCCTGCAGGCCTTGTGTTTGCTATAGAGTACTGCTGACATCTCATCCAAGATGGAAGCACCCAGCAGCAGTCTCAGGGCTTTTGGATGGTAACACAAGGGAGGTTTTTACAAAAAAAAACATGCACAAAATGTTAAATGCAAATATGATGGGAAGAATTTTGTTGAAATAAATGGTTTGGGGACAGGGTTTCTTTAAGCATGAACTACATGTACCATCTGTTAGGCCACGTACACACGACCAAATAAATCCGATCAAATCGGTCTGACAGACCGACTTGATCGGATTTGTCTGCTGGATGTATTGGTTTGATCGTGTACACGCGATCAAACCAAAATCTCCGCCAGCAGACAGCGCAGTGACGTGGCGGTGACATTGACGCCGCCACGTCACCGTCACCAGGAAGTAAAACACTTCCGCGCATGCATCGAATCCAGCAGACATGTCGGACGGACGGGTTCCCAGCAGACAGATTTTAAAGCATTACTTTAAAATCTGTCTGCTGGAAAAACCCGTCTGTCTGCCCGTACACACGATCTAATTTGTCAGTTTCCAGCAAATAGATTCGATCGTGTGTACGCGGCCTTAGTGTGAAAAATATGTGTAATAAATAGATTGGCTACACAGACTTTGGCCAGGTAAACAATAAATATACCTGTATTTCAGCTGTATATTTGGCTGTTTACCTGGAGTTATGCATTAGTTTACATGTATCATAAAGTTCATATTACACTGGGATAAGAAATATTGACATAAAAAACAGTGACATAGAAAACAGTGCAAAGAGCCTAAGGTGACCAGATTTTTAAAATGAAATCCGGGGACATATTTATTCTTTACTAGTAATGACAACAATCAGCGACTCTCTGCCCGTCGCCGCCCGCCTCACAGCCTCTCAAGTCTTATTCTTCAGGCCCCAGCTACTACTGGATGGGGAGCGGAGGAAGATCACTCCGCCAGGGAAGGCAAGGAGATAGGCAGGTGGCTGGCCAGGATTTGAGCCAAGACAGAATAACATGTGACCGAAGCTGAATAGGCATGCGCCTGAAACTGAAGAAACATTCCCTCCGCACTGACCGGCACATGATCATCAGAAAGGGGCACAGATAATGGGAAAGATACAACCCCCCTATGCTAGTAGGCACGACGGAGCGGTGGGGGTGTAATTCTAAAAAAAATATATTTTTTATTATGCACTGACTTTCTTTGAAATTGCCCCTGCCCCCTATTAAATCCAATCTGGGGACAAAACCAGGGACAGACTTGGTCCAGGGACAGTGTCCTCAATCAGGGGACTGTCCCCTGAAACTGGGGATGTCTGGTCACCCTAGCCTATAGGGTTTTGCTAGCATCACAAGCATAAATGTTTCAAGGTCACTGGGCTACAAACAAATGGCAAGAGCTGGTACACTGCAGCAACATCAGAATTAAAAGCTTTAAAGTGGGAGTAAACTCCCCTGCATAATTGTATCTATAGGTAAGCCTATAATAAGGCTTGCCTATAGGTACTTTAAATATCTCCTAATTGTGCACCATTTAGGAGATATTTACTGTAGATGCAGCCGATGATGTCACACAGCCTAAGTCCGCAACCCAGAAGGAAGACCAGGTTAAGATAAATGCCCTGTCAGCAGTAACAGCGTGCCACTGGGAGGTTTTGTTCTAAGGTAAGTTTCACATAATGGGCCAGATTCAGGAACAGTTACGCTGGCGGATCGAGTGATCCACCAGCCTAACTGTGACTTTGAGCCGGCGTTTCTGTTTTCTGTAACCAGAAAACAAGAAACGCCGGGTTGAAGTTCCGATGCGAGCAGCGTAACTGAGTTTCGCCATCGCATCGTTACTTCAACTTAAAAATGGCGCCGGGGGCGTTCCCGCCGATTTACGCTCAAAAAATATGTTAATGAGCGGAAATCGGCAATTCACGATCGAAATCCGGCGCGACGCAATGACGATACGACGTTTCCGGACGGGATACGCGGCGCATAGATATACCTACATGGGGTTGGAGTATCCTATGTTAGGTATAGGCGTCGTCATCGCGTCGGGAAAAAAAAAAAAAAAACGTCGCTTGCGTAAAACGGTCATGAATGGGAATGTGACGTCATTGACGTTCATTCACAGATTTTGGAGCATGCGCACGGGGATGTTTTGACACTCGACGCATGCGCAGTACGTTGGCGGCGGGATCGCGCGTAGTTAGCATACTACACGCCCCGTACCCGCTAAATTTGAATTCCGCCGGCTCATTTGTGATGCGCTGCCGCAACTTTAGGAGCAAGTGCTTCGTGAATGACAGCACTTGCTCCTAAAATTTCGGCAGCGCAACGCAAATGAGAAGCGTTACTCCAGAGCAAAGATGCTCTGTACTACCTGAATCTGGCCCTATGGCTTTACCTTGCAGGTTGAAAAAATAAAAAAAGCTCAGTGGTTTACTAGTTCGTTTTATTTGATGTTTGCTATGTAAAAATAAATGACCTAATGTAGCACTACCCACATAGGATCTGCTAAAAATATGCCTTTTTTCCAGTAACTGCCCCGCAGCCAGGCCCACAATCACAGTCACTTTTTTGCTCAATGACAAGTCGAGGGGTGTTCTTTTTGGTGTTTTTATTTTTGAGCTAACTTGGATAGGGTTGGGGAATTTAATGGGATACTCCAAGAAAATGTACAAGATGAGGCCAGTAAACATCCTTCTGTTGAATATCCTTGCAAAAGCAGACCATGTACTTGGCTTTGAAGCAGTGGCGGTGACACCCCCTCTGTCCTCTCCACCACTCTATTGCCCTATACACACGAGCAGACAGATTTGTTCAAATCGGTCGGACAGACCGATTTGAACAAATCTGTCTGCTGGGGACATATTGGTTTTATCGTGTACACACGATCAAACCAAAATCCCCGAAGCAGACGGCGCGCTGACGTGGCGGTGGCATTGACGCCGCCACATCACCGCACCAGGAAGTAAAACACTTCCGCGCATGCGTCGAAACCATTCGACGCGTGTGCGAGAAGACATGTCTGCTGGTTAGCGTACTAACCAGCAGACATTTTGGGGCGGACGGGTTCCCAGCCGACAGATTTGAAAGCATGCTTTCAAATCTGTCGGCTGGCCAAATCCGTCGGCTCGCCCGTACACACGATCGAATCTGTCTGCTGGGACGGTCTGGCAGACCGTTTCCAGCACACAGATTTGATTGTGTTTACGCGGCCTATGACTAATGGATAGATTCATGCATTGCATGAATCTATATTTGGCTGCCGCTGCCCCCCTCCCCCTATTCAGGCATCCGGCCCTCTTTCGGGGTGCCTGAATTACAGCGGCAGGGGGTGTTTTTTTAAGCACCTGATTAGAGCCATAGGCACTAATAGGCTTTAAAAAAGGTGAACTCAGAGCACAAAGCATTGCGTTAGTGCCGGCAGACGGCGAGCGGGCGGGGGGTCACAGTGGCAAATTTTGATGGGCACAGTGGCAGTGTTCGAATGCACAGTGGCTGCAATTTATGGGCACAGTGGCTGCAATTAATGGGCACAGTGGCTGCAGTTGATGGGCACAGTGAGGCTGCAATTGATGTTTTTTTTTCAGAATTTTTTAGTTTGTTTGTGCCCCCCAAAAATTTTGAGCACCAGTTGCCACTGCTTAGCAGTAGTAGTAGCTAAAGGCACAAAAGCCTCCTTCTTTAGGCAATTAGAGCAGAGTCCCTTCACAGAGAATTAGTTAGACTGGGCCCTTCAGGACACTAGCGGATGTCCCCTTTACACACACATACAAACACACAACTCTCTAACACCAGGGGGGTGGCAGCAACTCACAGCCTCTATGATTTCTCACAGCAGTCTGTACTCACAAAATGTCCCTGGAAAGGTGGTTCCCTTGTTCCAACATATATGCGACCCATTTTTCCTGTGATACCAGACTAGATCTTCAAACGACAGCCCCTCACTCTGCTTTCTTGCAACTTCAGCAAATCAGGCCCTCAGGTCACTCACCTGAGGGCTCAACATCTCGCAAGCACAGGGCAGGATAGCCTAAGGGGCCAAGCAGCCCCCCTTAGGCTATGTTTCTTTCCTACACTAAATACTTAGAAGCTCTGTGTCTCAGAGTATTTCTACAGACACCCAGCAGCCATCTGGACCTCCCTCCCAGGAATTGGACAGGGTTGTATTAATATTCATGCTACCTATTTGCTCTGCTCCACACCTACAGTATGTTCCAGAGAGATCCAAAATTTTATAGAAAGCAGAGAGAACAATCAAACCTGCAGTAGGTGAAACACTGAACAGGCCAGAATAGCCAACACAGCTACACAAAGCAACAGCTCCACTGGATACAGTGAACCAGAACTAAATTTACCTAATCCTAGCATCGATCTAGAAAGGTGCTACACTCTAATCATGGGTATCCCATCATAACAAGTAATTGATATATATGGACGTACATACCTTATTTTATTTCTGAGGGTATATTACTACTTTAGGCACTGATAACCTACGCTGTGTTGCTTGTATGAATCTCAAGGCTTAATTTTCAACTTTGACTAATGCGAACCTTTCAGCTTACTATCATCAGATAACACAAGTTATACAAATATAGAGTAATACAAATTAGGAATGTCTCATTTTTCATCATCTATCCTGATAAAGTGGATACTGATCCGTGAAACACTCTGAAAGTGATGTATGATCCTCCGAGAAAGATCATATGATGGAGGAATAAATGAGATGTGGGAACAATTATGTCAATTATAAGTGGATATAACATGTTAGACATAAAATGTTTGATGTTCCATGAATGCACATGTGTGTATGTATATATATATATATATATATATATATATATATATATATATATATATTAATGCAGTGATGTACTTCCAATTTACAAGATACTTTTAGTTAGTCGTAAATAAAATAGTTCAGGTAGAAAATTATACTGTGCTTTATACATCCTCCTAACTGTGCTTTACCTTATAGCTTCTCTTAATCTTTTTTCATTGAAAAGCTGAAACCCAGAAGGTTTATCACAGTGTACCATTCCAAATTACTAATTCAAGCAACAGGTACAGACTGAATAATATTTAATAAGAAAAAATAATGTCAGAGGAAATAGTACTCTCTGGACCAGTGGGAATAATCTAGAGTCGTCTTTCTCATCTTTTTAACCCTTGAAATATCTTTCAGGTCTGTGGAAAACCTCTGCTAAAAATGACTATACCTTCAGTTCCTGATACATATGCATGATCAGTAAATTAAAGAAAGTTTTAGATAAGAGAATAATGAATGTGGTGTACCTGGCACCCATGGCAGATTTTTACAAACCACCTGCTGTATAGGATAAAATTATTTTAGAGAATAATCTTGAAATAAAAAAAATATTTGTAACAGTAATAATTGTCCCATAATATTAGTAGTCACCATAGAAGTGACCTCTTAGGCCGCGTACACACGATCAGATATGTCCGATGAAACAGGTCCGACGGACCGTTTTCATCAGGCATGTCTGAAGTGGTCTTTTGGTCTGATGTGCGTACACACCAAACCAAAATCCCCTCGGACCAGAACGCGGTGACGTAGAACACACCGATGTGCTGAAAAAAGGAAGTTCAATGCTTCCAAGCATGCGTCAAATCAATTTGACGCATGCGCGGGATTTTGGTCCGATGGTTGGGCATACTAACCATCGAACCTGTCCGACGGACAGGTTTCCAGCGGACAAGTTTCTAAGCATGTTTAGAAACTTTTGTCTGCTGGAAAACAGTCTGATAGGTCGTACACACGATCGAACATGTCCGCTGAAACTGGTCTGCGGACCAGTTTCAGCGGACATGTTCGATCGTGTGAACGCGGCCTTAGTATTATGGTCAGTCGAAAATTGGCACCTTGTATTGGCTAGTGTAGACAGGAGATCACTTCACCATTGCTCAAAGAAACCAAAGCAATTTCAGTAGGAACCTTGGGGTTCTACAAAACCCTGGTTAAGAAAGGCTAGCTTGGGGGCGTGGTCCGATGCCAATGTGAGCAAGTGTGAGTAACTCACCTGGTGCTCCTTCATCCTGAAGAGATAGACCCAATTTTCCTGTGAGACAGGCTGGGAATTGGATACTCACGAGTGGCGGAGGGTGCATGGAGTAGCGGTGCTCGGAAACCGCTGGTGCTGAAGTGGCTGGCACTGAGGCGGCTGGTGAGTCGGCAGGCCCATGGTGGATCCCCGGGAATCCCAATTATCATCAGGTAGCAGTGCTTTGTTTACAGGAGACACACTTTTCAAAAGATACAGCGCCTTGGCTAAAAAGTAGAGGGTTTTCCCAAAAGAACCATTTTGTATACATCTCATATTCAAGAGGCACAAGTATTTTAACAGGTAAAGATAGACGGAGGAGGAAGATTCATACTTTTATATTGTATGTTGGCAGTATCACCTCTGATACTTGTTCGATTTTATGTTTCTCCCACCTTTAAGCTAGAAGTAATTACTGTAAATGCATATTGGAATTTATAGCTGACAAACCAGGAATTCCCATGCTGATAATGGGGGACTTTAATATGGTGATAAATACCCAGGCTGCTAGGTTCCCCAAACAGAAAAAGATTGGATAAGACTCTATATACACCGTTATACAGAATATTTAACCTCCCTGGCGGTATGATTCTGTCTGGAATTACGTACCAAAAGCGGTACAATTATTTTGCATGGAAATTCTGCGTTTTATACTGTAGGCCTGCAATTTTTAGGAATAACTCACTTAAATTTGTCCAAACCAGAGTCTAGTAGACATCCCGGGTATGATAAAGTTTGAAACACAAAATCATAAAATTATAATATAATAAATAACTATAAATAATTATAACAAATAATAATGTAATTATAATACAAATTATTCACTAATGTAATCAAATCAAAATCACTGAAATTTGCTCAGTTGCAGAATTGTCGCTGTCATTACTTTTATTTTTTTATGACGAATTTTCCCACAAATCGCTATCGCTCAATTCTGCAAGTGATTATCATTTATTATCGCTGTTTTCTAGCTGCTCGAAAATCACTTTTGACATAAAGGGACACTTTTGGTTGCTATGGACAATCTACAGTTTGCAGGCAAAAAAAATGTTTTTATTATGTAAAAGTACATGTAGGACACTGGGCAGACCACTAGGGACAGGGGGGGTGTGTACTTTTTACATACAGTACTGTCATCTATAAGATTACAGTATTCTCATGTAATGTGTTTGTTTACTTTTTTGAATTTGCCGCCGGTCTCCGCCCCGTGCGCCGTTACGTCGCAGGGAACGGAGATCAGCGGCGCGCGGGCACTGTGTGAGTCGAATGGAGGACGCCACTCGCTCACACAGCGGGGATGCATCGCTGGATCCAGGGACAAGGTAAGTACAGTAATACCCAGCCTGGAAAAAGGTAAGCCAGCGCGCTGCAGGCTCTGCATATTCACCCCGAGCGCGACTCGGGGATATCGATTTTTACATAAAAAATCCACCCCGAGTCGCGCTCGGGGGATACCGGCAGGGGGGTTAAAGAAACAGGCCTGAGGCATATTTGGTGGGAACGTCACCCAATGGTACAGACATTTTCACGTTTCTCAGGTACACACTTAGTGCTCTCTATGATTGATATGGCAGTGGGTAATGATGCTCTTATCCCATATCGGTCACAGACATCAGAAATTAAGCTAGGGGGATGTCGGACCACCACCATTCTGACATTAGGATTAGGAAAGCTGTGGGAGGGAAGAGAGTAGAAAGTTAACCCCTTTTGGTTGCAGTTAATTGCACCTAAAGAACATATGTTAACTAAGATATGTGAATTTCTAGAATATAATAGAACCACAGCAGCACAGGGGGTGGTATAAATATGTGAAGTTGTGCTAAAATCTACCTGCTACTTATGAATCACAATAGGTAAAATCCAACTAATTAACGTTATAAAATCCAAGTGATCACAAACAAAATGCTAATAAGTGATCAAAAACGAATAAAGAATCAAGGAAAATATAAAAACCGTTCACAAACTGGTGTAGATGAGCTTGCCTGATGATAAGTAATCACTACAAAAGTCATGCTGTTTAGATGTAATCCTATTCTCAGACCAATTAATAGAGGATTCGGGGTGCTTTCACATTTGTTCCTATTCCGGGATTGCCTCATGTAGCATGGCTCTCAAATGAACCAGAGAGAATAAAACATGAGCTAATGCTGATTTCTGCGTCTGAAGTATACAAATTAACTCACATTCAAGGAATGAGACGATCAGATACAATGTAGAGCTCCTCAGTCTGTGTCTCCTGGGTAACGTCACTAGGCTCCTCGCCGACATGTTGCGTCACTTGTCACATGACTTTTTCAAGGGTGGGATGGGATACCCTTAAAGCCTATAGAAGAGGAATTATAATTCAGCAGATCTCTAGGAGGAAGAAGCTTACTAAGGATTGGGAGGTAAAAATAATGGGGAAAGTGACTGATATGGAAAGGGTATATGTTGAGAACCTATCGCCAGATAATCTAGCTAAATTGACTGAAGTACAGCAGTTGTATCGAATATTATCCCTGAAGAAAGATGAGAATAGAAGTTTTCTTTTAAGGCAAGCACAGCATGAGGAAGGAGAAAGTATCGGGCACATGCTGGCCCCTCTGGAAAGGTCTCAGCGCTCCTTGGCATCCACTATATTGTCTATTGGGACTCTTGCTGGAGAGGTGACCACGTGCCCTGTAGAAATACTACACTGATTTATATAGATCTATGGTGGGAGAGGTAGATAGAGAAATTAGGGACTTTATATGGGGCTTAACTATCCTGCATCTCTCAAAACATGATAGGGAAATGTTGGAAACCTTGATTACTATTGAAGAGCTACAAAAAGAGGTGTCAGAAGCACCCAATCTTGAGACACCCGGCCCAGATGGACTGCCAAACGAGATTTATGCTGAATATGGAGAGAATTACTAGAGGTTCTCAATGAGGCATTGAGAAGGGAAGAACTTCTGGCATCCATGACAGAGGCCACGATTATAGTTATACCTAAAGAGGGGAAGGATCCAGCACAACCTGCGTCATATAGACCAATTATTCTGATTTGTACACATGTAAACATTTTGACAAAAGTATTAGCAAACAGATTAAGTAACATAATCCATACTATAATTCACCCCAATCAATGTGACTTGATCAATGTCATTAAATATTAGGAGACTATTCTTGAATCTACAAATTCCTTTAGAAGAAAGAGTCCTAGTGCTGTGCACAGCGTCAAGTGGCAGTACCTTTGTGAGACCTTGTCAGCTTTTAATATCGGCCCAGTGTTCACAAAATGGGTAAAACTGTTGTATACGGGCCCAAGGGTGAAATTAAGGATCAATGAAGGAATATATAAATAATTCCCACTGGCTTGGGAGACAAGGCAGGGGTGTCCTTTATTGCCCCTCCTTTTTGCCCTGGTGGTGGAACCACTGGCCATAGCCATCAGAATAGCGGGAGATATCGGGGCTTCAGAAGGGTGGTGGATAAGGAAAATATTTTGCTTAATGCGGATGATATTCTTTTGTTCCTTGGAGATATGAGTCAATCATTGACAGCAGCAATGGATGTCATACAAAGATTTGTCTCATTCTTTGGGATCTCCATCAACTGGGAGAAATCGTGTTATCTCCCGGTGGATGGTGTAGTGCTGGGAATACCCGAGAGTGCTGGACACTTACAGATAATGGAGAGCTTTAAATACCTAGGAATGAATATAACAGCAAACCCCCGGCTGTACATAGCAGAGAACTTGGAGCCCCTGATAAGTTAATTTAGAACAAAATGTGGTACATGGTGGCGTCTCCCTCTGTCAGTGATGGGCCAGTGTAGCCTGATCAAAATGGTATGGCTGCCTCAGCTCTTATATATCCTCCATATCTCGCCGATTTGGATAACTGGAATGTGGTTTAAGAGATTGGAGGGCCTCTTTAGGGATTTAATTTGGAGGAAAAAGGGTACTGTTTGAGGGTGCTGCAGCTGCCAAGAGATAAGGGAGGTTTGGCTGTGCCGCACCCCTGGAGTTACTGTTTGGCAGCTCAGTTACAACAGGTGGGGGGTTGGGAGGGGTGTAACCCTGCCACTAGCTCTATATCACAAATATTGTTAACATGTACCCCACATACATCCCTGATAGAGGCGTTAGAAGCGGAGTCACTTGGGGGAGAAGACCAATGGCCTTTGGTAAAATTATTGCTGAAAGTATTGAACACAATAAGATCAGTTTTACAGTATTCGGTATATAATGAATTTACACCTATCTGGAATAATGTGAAGTTACTGGAGCTTGAGGGGTTAGAGGGTTTCTCCAATTGGAAACAGAGGTGGGTGGTTAGATTATCACAATTATACACAACAGGGTTTCTGAAGACATTTCAGGAGTTGAGGCAGGAATTGGGGCTTTTAAATAGAGACTCTTATCAGTATCTACAGCTAGGGCACGCTTTAACAGCACTGTTTAACCACTTCGGTTCCGCGCTATTGACAGAATACGTCAACAGCGCGGACCTGAGGCGCCGGGGTCACGTCTTTGGACGTGATTTACTTGTAATTCCCCGCACGTGCCACAGGGTGGCGCGCGGCGGGGAAAAACAGTCCCGACGCATCACCGAGGATTCGATGCGTGTACCCGGCGGCCGCGATGTCCGTCAGGTACACACGATCGGCGGTGACAGAGCAGGGACGTGGAGCTCTGTGTGTAAAGGGAAATGAGACAGATGCTGTTTCCCTTGTACATAGGGAGACAGCATCGATTACCTCCCCCAGTCACCCCCCACACAGTTAGAACACATCCAGGCAATACATTTAACCCCTTCCTCACCCCCTAGTGTTAACCCCTTCAATGCCAGTCACATTTATACAGTAATTAGTGCATATTTATAGCACTGGTCGCTGTATAAATGTGAATGGCGCCAAAAATGTGTCAAAAGTGTCCGATGTGTCCGCCGCAATATCGCAGTCCCAATAAAAATCGCAGATCGCCGCCATTACTAGTAAAAAAAAAATATTAAAAAAAAATCATAATTCTGTCCCCTATTTTGTAGGTGCTATAACTTATTATAGCAACAAGTAAAAAATATATATATATTTTTAAATTGTCGTTCTTTTTTTGTTTATAACGCAAAAAATAAAAACCACACGGACGATCAAATGCCACCAAAAGAAAGCTCTATTTGTGGGGAAAAAAAGGACGCCAATTTTGTTTGGGTGCCACGTCGCACGCAATTGTCAGTTAAAGCGACGCAGTGCCGGAAGCTGAAATTTCGCCTGGGCACGAAGGGGGTTTATGTGCCCAGTAAGCAAGTGGTTAAGGAGGAGAAACCAAAATGGAGTAGTAACCCTATATTTATAACCGTGGTGAATGCTCTCTTCCTAAAGGGGTTAACATCAAAACTGTATCAGAATATATATCTGAACACATTGGAAAAAGACTCTCAGCTATTAAGCAGTGTAAAATGGGAGATGAATGTGGGAAAACTTACAGATGTTCAATGGAATAGTATTATGGCCTCAATAGATCAACTTTCTCTCTCACTAACTTTATGGCTTACGCAGTTCTACATCTTACCCAGAAAAAATTTTTTTATGTTTGGGAGACGCCCAGACACATTCTGTCCCAGATGTGGAAGTACGTTGGGAGATATAATACATATACTCTGAAGGTGCCCCAAGCTGCATATGTATTGGAAGGTGGTGATATATAAAAAAAATCTAGTTTTCCAAACAGGCTTGGGTTTCGACCCGATGATATGCATTTGGGATACCTGAAGCGGAGTGTGGGACCCGGGGGCACTGAGAATAGCTGTTTTGAGATGCCTGTATCAAGCCAGAAAGGCAATTACCTGTACAGTAAGTGGATAGACTCTAACCCACCATCTATAATGGAGTGTCAGAGAGGGAATAATAACACAATAATAAGAGAGAGCCTGATTTATAGGAGGAGTGGAGATAGAGGTAGATTTAAAAAGTTATGGAATAAATGGATAGAAACTCCAGGTTTGATGCCTGAGGGAGCAAATCTTTAGAAACTTTTTGAACTTGACCCAATTTTAAATGACACGGGAATAAGGCGGGGAGGGATGAGTAGTTAAATGGGAAGATATGCCACTAATGTATGTACGAAAAAATTTCTGTATATAGAAATGCTTCTTTACTGAAAACATTTTTAAAATAAAGTAAAGTTGATTGAAAAAAAGAAAGGCTAGCTTAGAGAGTCAGTCTGACGTAGCAAACAGGTACCAAAGTTTATAATCATTAGTTTAATTTGTATACAGGTGAAACTCGAAAAATGTGAATATCGTGCAAAAGTTCCTTTATTTCACTAATGCAACTTAAAAGATGAAACTAATATATAAGATAGACTCATTACAAGCAAATAGGGGTGCAACGGATCACTGCCGATCCGTGATCCGAACGGGTCACCCCCTTCGGATCGGCACGCTATGCAATAGCATTAGGAAAGGCCGCGGCTTTGACCTAGCTCTGGAGCCACGGCCATCTTGGTACACCCGGCGGCGGCCCTCCTCTGTTTACACCCACAAAGGAGGAGCCCGCACTCGAGGCACACACACACGCCGCTAATGTGGTGACTGTGAAAGTACTACGGGTGGGGGTGACTGTGCTGTACTACGGGGGGGTGACTGTGCTGTACTACGGGGGGGGGGGTGACTGTGCTGTACTACGGGGGGGTCACTGTGCTGTACTACGTGGGTTACTGTGCTGTACTAGGGGGGTCACTGTGCTGTACTATGGGGGGGTGACTGTGCTGTACTACGGGGGATCACTGTGCCTGTACTACGGGGGGGTGACTGTGCTGTACTACGGGGGGTCACTGTGCCTGTACTACGGGGGGGTCACTGTGCCTGTACTACGGGGGGGGGTCACTGTGCCTGTACTACGGGGGGGTCACTATGCCTGTACTACGGGGGGGTTACTATGCCTGTACTACGGGGGGGTCACTGTGCCTGTACTACGGGGGGTCACTGTGCCTGTGCTACGGGGGGGGTCACTGTCTGCCTGTACTACGGGGGGAGAGAGATGTGGATATTACAGTGGGGGAGATTTTTTTTTTGCTGATCCGAAAAATGATCCGATCCGTGACTCCTGATCCGAGGAATGATCCGAACCGTGAGTTTTTTGATCCGTTGCACCCCTACAAGCAAAGCAAGATAGTTCAAGCCGTGATTTGTCATAATTGTGGTGATTATGGCTTATGCCCTATACACACGATCGGTCCATCCAATGAAAACGGACTGATGGATTTTTCATCAGTTATCCAATGAAGCTGTTAAAAAAACGATTGTGTCAGAATGCGGTCACGTAAACCACGTACGATGGCACTAAAAAGGGGAAGCTCTAATCCAAGGGCTCCACGCTTGGGGCTGCTTTTGCTGATTCCGTGTTACCGCGCGTTAGTAAAAGTTTGGCTAGAGCCGATTCACGCTTTTCAGTCTCTGTGCTTTGAAGATTGTTTTCTGGTGTTCAGTTCGTGCTTGTGGGTTTGTATCTGTCTTTCAGTGCTTGCAGTCAGGTCGTATCTGTTTTGCAGTGCGTTCCTGTCCGCTCGTTTTCTGTTTTTCAGGTCGTTCTTTATAGGCCTTGCTGTTCCTGGGTGCGTTCTGTTTTAAGTGCGTTCTGACCAGCTGACCGGTTTGAAGCCATGTTGGAAGTGTGTTCTCATTCTCGAGTTCGTGCTGCGTATGGGCTGTCTTCGGCAGTTCGTAATGTTACTGAATCTGTGGCCGTGAACAGGGCGAGGAGGAGTTCATGGGCCAAGAATTGGTTGGGCCAGCGTGACAAATTCTCTCATATGCCTCTGCTTAATGAAATCCAGGAGACTAACCCTGATGATTTCAGGAACTTTCTCCGTATGACGGACCCCATTTTTCACCATCTTTTGGATACTCTGTCCCCCTATATCACAAGGCAGGACACTGTGATGCGCCAAGCCATCACTGCTGAGCAGAGGCTCATTGCCACGTTGAGGTACCTGGCAACTGGGAGAAGCCTGCAGGACCTCAAGTTCTCAACAGGCATCTCCCCCCAGGCGCTTGGAATCATCGTGTTCTGCCATCATACAAGTGATGCAGAAGGACTATATTAAGGTAAGTTTTCTCCTTTAACATCACAATCTATGGGCCAGATTCTCAAAAGAGATACGACGGTGTTTTTTTCAGATACACCGTCGTATCGCAGTTTTTTTTCAATGGGTATCTATGCGAGTGATTCTTAGAATCACTTACGCATAGATACACTAAAGATCTGACAGGTGTAAAGCAATTACACCGTCGGATCTTAGATGTAATGACAACGCCGGCTGCTCGGTGGCCTTTACGTTGTTTTCTCATTTGCCTATGCAAATGAGCCTAATACGCTGATTCCCGAACGTTTTTACGCCGCCCCGTCGTCGTTTACGTAGGTTGCGTACGCGTAAGGTTACCCCTGCTGTATGAGGGGTATGTTTCCGAAGTGCCGTCGTTGCCATGTTAAGTATGGCGTCGGGTCAGCGTCGTCTTTTTCCGTCAGTTACGTCGTTTTACTAAGTCAGTCGCGAATAGGGAATTGCGTAAGTGACGATCACGTCGTTTTTGAAGTCGGTTTCAACGTCGCTTTCTGACGTGAGCTGGAGCTTTGGTCCCGGCCGGCGTATGCGCACTTCGTTTGACGCGGGGGCGCGCTTAATTTAAATACAGCACGCCCCCTCCTTCAGTATTTGAATTACGCGGCCTTACAACCCTGCATTTACGCTACGCCGCCGAAAATTACGGAGCAAGTGCTTTGAGAATACGGCACTTGCTCCAGTAATTTGCGTAGACATAGTGTAAATGCGATACGATACGCAACGCCGCCAGATACGCCATTTTTTGAGAATCTGGCCCAATGTCTTTAATGTATGCTAATGTCTTGTATTTCTTGCATCATTCCCTAATTACCATTATTGTAATATGCTGTGAATGTCCCCTTTGTCCCCATGCATGCTGTAAGCTTTTAATGCTCCTTTTTTGGCCTACATGCATATTTCCCTTCACTAACCTCTCCAGCATGCTATCCTAGGCCCAAACACACCTAGCCTAGTCTTTTTCAAACTTGTCTTTTGTCTGCTCCATTGTAGTTCTGCCCCCCCCCCCGTTAAAATGTGTCCCAATGTCTTTTTTCTCATTCAATTTAGGCAGAGTGCTAGAGGTTTTTTTTTTCTGGGCCCAAACACAGCTAGAACCCCCCCCCCCCCCCCTCCTTAAAATGTGTCCCAAAGTCTTGTTTCTTATTCCATTAAGTAAGACTGAGGCCGCGTACACACGACCGAGGTTCTCGCTGGAAACCAGCGAGAACCTCGCTGGAAGCTGCATTTCAGCGAGGACCTCGGCCGTGTGTACGCTCTCGGCGAGCGTTCCACACCAGTCAGGAGTTTCAGCTTTTCCTGACTGCCCACAACATCAAGCACAAGTTGACCGCACCTTACCACCCAGCTACAAATGGTCAAGCAGAGAGGTTTGTGCAGACTTTCAAACGCTATTTCAAAGCTACAGTGACTGCAAGTAAACAACAGTCTCTGTCACCCCAGCAGCTGGACTCCTTCCTTTCTGCTTACAGAAACACACCACATGCAACCACTGGTAAAACTCCAGCAGAACTCCTTCTGGGTCGGCAGCCATGGACTGTTTTGGATATGCTCCGCCCTCAAACAGTCCAGGAACATGTATTGCAGTCCCAAGACAAGATGGTCAAACACCATGAGCTTCCCGGATTCACAGCCCAACAAAAGGTATGGGCCCAATCTTATGGGTCTTCCAACACCCGTTGGCTTCCTGCTGTCATTGCAGAGACTTTGGGACCCAAGATGTACAAGGTCCGCCTGGAAGATGGTTCCATTTGCAGACGTCATGCGGACCAACTGCGTCCTCGTTCTCAACTGCCCAAATCCCTCATGCCGGCTGAACCACCAGTGTCTCAAGGTTCTGCTCCCAGCGGATCAGGATGCACAGAGACTGATGATTGTGGGGACTCTGAACTTTTGAACTCAGCTCCAACAGAGCCCTCCAGCTCTGGTCCGGAGGTCTGTTTACCCTCTGAGTTGGGGGATCCCTTCTTGGCCCCGCCGGTACCCATTCCGGCCAGCCCTGTTTCCTCCGGTCCCGAATCGCTGGATGCCCGGCCTCAATGACACTGTCGCCCTCCTGACCGGTTGCAGTTGCAAGAGCGGTTAGGAGACTTTCGACGGGGCCGACGGAAGTGATTCAATGACATATTAACCGCAACTGTCCCTGGAAGCTTGAAGTCCTGTAATTTTCCTGTGTTTGGAGGACTGTTACTGGACAGTTATCAGTTAATGTTTTGTTTCTGTTATGGTTTTATTGTGTTTTTTTTTTTTGTTTTTGTTTTTTTGAGGGATGGATGGAAGGTGTTATACCTGAAGGGTTCCACATGTACTGGCACTTTAAGGCTGGCTCCACCCAGCAGTGATGACAAGGGTCAAGGGGTACGGTGGCCATCTTAGAGTGTGCTCATGTAGGAAGCAGATAAGATGTACTGTCCTGAGATGCATGTTGCAATGTACAGCCTGTACTGAATAAACATCCATTGCTCCAGACCAGAGTCTTGTGTCTCTCACAACACACAGGACATCACAACTTCCCTAACTGCGGAGGGGCAATTGATGGCAAACACGTCCGCATAGTGCCGCCATCCCGTTCGGGGTCATACTATTTTAACTATAAAGGTTTTCATAGTATAGTGTTGATGGCAGTGGTGTCGGCACAGTACGAGTTTCTGTATGTGGATGTGGGGAAGAACGGCCGGATGTTCGATGGCGGAGTATTCGCGCAAACGGAGTTTGCCCAACGTCTCCAGACTGGTGGCCTGGCACTGCCACTGGATGAAGATAATGTGGAGGGACTCCCTTTTGTGTTTGTCGCGGATAAAGCTTTCGGGCTTAGACCACACCTCACAAGGCCGTTTCCCCAGAGCACCCTCACCCCAGGGAGGAGGGTTTTTAAATAGCGGCTGGCCAGAGCTCGGATGGTTGTCAAGAATGCCTTCGGGATAATGGCCAGCCGGTCCTGCCTGTTCCTGACAGCTATCCACATGGCAGAATACAAACTGAACAGAATAATATTTTGCTGCTGCATACTTCACAATTTTTTGCGCAGGCCTGACCTAACCTTGGGCCTGAGGCCAGACATTCTCAAAAACCTGACTGGCCTGGACACTGGCCATACTGGCTTGGCCCCCCGAACTGCTCGAGATGCCCAAAAAAGATACGTGGAGAACTTCACGGGTAGGGGGGCCATCTCTATGCCAAAGCATATTTAATTTAAAAAAAAACACCAAATTTGATCTTTGATAATCCAGTTTTGTCATTCTTGCTTGTGTTTCTTTTATCCGTCTCCCTGGTTCTCCTAGTGCACTTGTAGTGCCAAATGTATTTCTCTGTTTTAGTAAATAACCACAATTGTCACAGTAATCACTCACCTTTTAAATGTACAAACTGGTATTGAGCATAGAAAGAAGAAGCCACACAATTTTTTCTTTTTTTGGGGGTTTTATTCTGTGCACAACTTGTGCGATCTTAAAATTTTCAGGTCGCAAACTCCCTTTTTTTTTTTTGGTGGGTTTTATTCTGTGCACAACTTGTGCGTTTTTTTAATTTTCAGGTAAAAAAAAAAAAATATATATATATATATATATATATATATATATTTGGCCTAAAACCAGGCTTTTTTAAAACAAGCAAATATCTACAAACAATGGAACTTACAAAGTTCAACCTTATTAGAAACACATGTGATGGGGTGATGTCACCCCGGAACAAGCCAAAATTTGAAGATGCACACATTTTGTGCGGCAAAATGGGGATTTCTATCCTGATTCCATGCCAAATGTCAACATGTACTTGAGTAGCGAGGAAGGGGTTGCACCCACAAAGCACAGACATAGATATCCTGTGATGGGAGATAGCACATGTTGACACACTGGGCCAGATTCTCAAAGAAGTTACGCCGGGGTATATGGAGATGCGTGGCATAAGTGTAAATTTGCGCCGGAGTATCTATGCACCGTACCCACAGAACTAGATACGCACCAAAATAGGCTACTCCCGACTGGTGTAACTTGCCTACGCCTGCACATTTTAGGTGCATATTTATGCCGGACGCATCTGGCAAACCCATTTGATTTCCTATGCAAATATGCAAATGAGGGAGAAACGCTGATTCCCGAACATAGGACCGTTCGGCGCAGGCTACACGCGGTGTGCCTAAGCTGTTTAGCCGGCCAAAAGTTACCCCTCATAAAGCAGGGGTAACTTTGCACCAGACTTGCTCAAGTCAGCTGGAGAGCAGCTTCAGCAGCACCATTACAGGACAACATATGGCAGCTGTGGTCCTAGCACTACTAATGGGTCCCCCTCCACCAGGGCCGCCATCAGGGGGGTACAGGCAGTACACCTGTAAGGGGCCCGGGGGTCCCCAGGGGCCTGGATGGGAACCCCCTTAAAAAAAAAAGAAACCTTTTTTTCTTTTTTCTTTTTTAGGGGTCCGGAGGCCACCAGGGCCCCAGATGGCAACCTCCCTTTTTTTTTATATAAAAATAAATTACCAAATAAAGGGGGCTTTCCATCCGGGACCTCTGGGCCCTTTAATAATAATAATGATAATAATAATTATATATATATTTTTGTCCGAAAGGCACTGGCCGTGAACTTGTTCTGCATACAGACGGCAGAACTTTTTCAGCCAACATTCACGAAACTACGTCGTTTTTCTGCTCTTTTGTCCGATGGAGCGTACAGACGGTTTGATTATACGACAAAACGCGTCCATCGGAATATTCGATCGTGTGTGCGATCCTTTAGCCTGTAGGGTTCAATATTGGGTTGGCTCACCCTTTGCAGCTAAAAAAGCTTCAACTCTTCTGAGAAGGCCGTCCACAAGGTTTAGGAGTGTGTCCATGGGAATGTTTGACCATTCTTCCAGAAGTGTATTTGTGAGGTCTGGAAATGATGTTGGACAAGAAGGCCTGGTTCAAAGTCTCCGCTCTAATTCATTCCAACGGTGTTGAGGTCAGGACTCTGTGCAGGCCAGTCCAGTTCCTCCACCCCAAACTCACTCATTTATGTCTTTATGGTCCTTGCTTTGTGGACTGGTCCAAATCATTTGATGAAAGGGGGGTTATGGTGCGGGGTTGTTTTCAGGAGTTGGACTTGGCCCCTTAGTTCCATTAAAGGGAACACTTAAGGCGTCAGCATACCAAGACATTTTGGACAATTTCATGCTCCCAACTTTGTACAAAGCAAGGTCCATAAAGACACAGATGAGCAAGTTTGGGGTGGAGGAACTTGACTGGTCCTGACCTCAACTCGATAGAACACCTTAGAAATGAATTAGAGCAGAGACTGCAAGCCAGGCCTTCTTGTCCATCAAAAAAATATAAATAAAAATATATTAAAAAAATATATATTTTTTTATAAAAAAAAAAAAAAAAAAAGGGGGGTTCCCATCCGGGCCCCTGGGGACCCCCGGGCCCCTTACAGGTGTACTGCCTGTACCCCCCTGATAGCGGCCCTGGTCATAAGTCTCCATTGCTGTTATGAGGGCTGACATCTCCTGGGTGTTAAAGTTTTTTTTCCTCCTCTGCCTGTGGGGAACGGGAGCAGCCATCTCACAGCAAAAGTACCTTCCCTGTGGGGGGGGAATAAAACTGGATGTACTTTTGCATCGGCTGGGTGTAAGTTGGACCGGCGTATCTCTGTAAGTTGGGCCGGCATAGCTGTGAGCATGCTCACAAGGGAACAAACGTACTGAGCATGCTCCGTTCAAGATACGCCGGGCGTAAATCACTAGACCATTCATTTGCATAACTCCACACCCACTTGCAGTTGCACCGGCTTACGCCGAAGGAATTAAGATACGCCGGTGCAAAGTTAGGTGCAAGTGCTTTATGAATACTGTAGTTGCCTCTCTGAGTTACATCGGTGTAGTGTATCTGAGATACGCTACGCCCGCCTAAAGATAGGCAATTCTACGAGAATCTGGCCCACTGTGCGCATCTTCAAATTTTGGTTTGTGGATTTTCCAATGCAAAATTTGGCTCAAAACACAACATCGAAAAATGTTTGGGGGAGGGGGGGTCAGTTTACTATTCGCCCCATCATGTCAATGATGTTTTTATATTTTTGTTCAATGACATTCATCCTATTCCTAATAATGTCCATTTCACTACTGCATTCCATTATTTCTTGTATCACAATCTTTGCACTAGCACTGGAGAAAGGTGTACTAGTAGATGCTGTGACACCACCACGTTCATCCCCTAAAAACAAAAAAAAGGGTTTATTAGAAATATGCAGGCCTACATCTCTTGTTATCTGAAGCTGTGGTGACAGACACTGACCTGTTGTGCTGATAATCTCCACCTCCCCTTTCTTCACCTCTCCTTCTTCCATACCTCCTTCTTCCACATCTCTTTCTTCCACACCTCCTTCTTCAACCTCTCCTTCTTCAACCTCTCCTTCTTCAACATCTCCTTTTTCAACATCTACCTCCTCCATATGCTGAGGTTGGTGGTGTTTTTCATGTCTGTGCTTCCTTGCCTCCTCCGAATGGTGTCCTCCCATTCTTCTATCCTCTAATAAAGTGAAACAAAATGTATACTCAGCGCACAGATATTGTAGGGCAGAAATACTGCTGGAATACTGACAGTTTTTGTCAAAGTGACACACATGGAGGCACCCCAAAGTATCCTTTGTGTGAGACCCTAATTAAAAGTTTTTTTTTTTTTGGGGGGGGGGGGACACAGGTGCTCCTGAGTCCAGATGTGTAACCAGCTGCTTATTAACCTCTCCCTTACACTGAATGAATACGGTTTGCTTTTCACATTCTAGTAAGTTCGAACAAACACATCATCTTTACAACAATGTTTATAAACGTTGTTTTCTGCCAAATAGGCATGATCACGTGTGGTTTTCCTGGATCTGCGGAAAACATCGGATTTTGGAGGAACGATGTTTACTACGAACGTAAAAAATACTACACTTTGGCCACTAACCTATAAGTTGCCATGTTTACAAGTACAACCAGGCCAAACAAGCACATGGGTAAAAACATGCAATAATATCATACAGAACATTGCAAAAAAACACATGAAAAATATGTACTTTTGTCAATAATTTTCTTGATCTTCCTATACTGCTTAGGCTCGGGCAAATTTCAGGTCAGACCACCTTTTACGGAGCTGCTCCTTGGACCTCCTGACCCCAAATTTATGGTAAAGACTCCTCGCCACTTTGTCCATTATTTGGGCCTTCCTCAGATTAGGGGTGTGGTATGGGCCATGATCGCCATCGTAATCTTTCCTCTGCAGTATGTCCATCATCTCCACTATCTCTTCAAGTGACATATTTGTTGCTTTGTATCATCTGGGACTGGATCGTGACATTCCCGCCTCCGGGCTTTCCTCGTCGGTACGGGGTATACGACGCACATGTGACACTGCCATATTGTCGTTTCACACTGAGAAGGGGAGTGGAATAGAGGAAAAAGTCTGTCATGGGCGGGCGAAAAGGGCAGCATTTCACTCATGTGCAGCATGTATAATGAGAACGACGTGACTACGTTGGTTACGCAGAGTAAGTACGAGCGGAAGTGCCGACCGACTGAAACAAAGGTAAAAATGAAAAAGGGCCAGCAGTGGCCTATATATACTTGAGTCATGATATTAAGGCAGGGATGGCAGGTTTATGTTGATTGGACCCTTGACCAATTTAATCTTGGGGCCCCCCATGCAATTTTGCTCTCCATCTGCTCTGAGATATCTACAATATATATATATATATATATATATATATATATATATATATATGCGAGACTCAAAAACAGATTATGTTACTGTGTATCAGATCAGGCAATGATTGTGATTCTTGGACAGAGGTAATTAAGTAGTGTATCATCTCATCAATGCAGAGGGGCATGATATATACACATGAATGGTGCCTTGATGAATGCTCTCATTACTTTAGCCTATTAATGCCACTTATTTATTTAGATGTAAACACAGGGTCTGCAGGAAAATCAACATTACACAACAACGGGGCAGAGCTGGGCTGCATGTAGTGGCAGCAGTAGACACTATGGGCCAGATTCTCAGAGGCGCTACGACGGGGTATCTCGTTTTTTTTCCTGGGTATCTATGCGAGTGATTCCTAGAATCACTTTGGCATAGATACAGGTGAAGATCCGACAAGTGTAATTGTATTACACTTGCGGATCGTAGATGTAATGACAACTCCGGCCACTAGGTGGCCATTACGTTGTTTTCTCATTTGCCTATGCAAATGAGGCTACTACTCCAAATTCCCGAACGCTTTTACGCCGCCCCATCGTCGCTTACTTCGTTTTCGTCTGCGTAAGGTTACCCCTGCTAATATGAGGGGTAACCTTACGCAGTACCATCGGATGCCGTCGGGTGCCGTCGGATGCCATGTTAAGTATGGCGTCGGGTCAGCGTCTGCTTTTTCCGTCGATTACGTCGTTTTACTAAGTCGTTCGCGAATAGGGCATTGCGTAAGTGACGATCACGTCGTTTTGACGTCGGTTTCAACAACGCTTTCCGATGTGAGCTGGAGCATGCGCACTGGGCTTTTTCCCCGGCCGACGCATGCGCAGTTCGATCGACGAGGGGGCGCGCTTAATTTAAATACAAGCTGCCCCCTTTGAATTACGCGGCCTTACGCTGGGCCATTTACACTACGCCTCTGCAAACTACGGAGCAAGTGCATGGAGAATACGGCACTTGCTCTGTTAAGTTGCGGCGGCGTAGTGTAAATGGCTTACGCTACGCCAGCGAAAATGTATGAGAATCTGGCCCTATGTTTAAAGGTCTAGATTGTGATAAGATTAGGACAATTTAAGCTGACCTAGTGTTTATATGTTTTTGGTTTTATCTTCTAGAAATTAGAGTATGGATAAATTACTTGAGCCTGAAAATATGATGAGGTTCATCGAAAAATACAGAGAACTCAGAAACCTGTGGGAGATTAAAAACAAGCATTATTATAACAATAATGTTAGAAGGGCAACAATTGAGCAATTGGTCATTTATATGCAGACATGGATCCCAGAGATAGATTCCACCATGATAAACAACAAACTAAATAACACCAGGAATGCTTACAAGAAGCGATTTAAAGAGGTTCGCGCTGACTGCCTGCAGGATGTGAGTGCAAACTGTGCTGCCATGGTGACATGCATGGGTGACCAAGCCCAGACCCTGGAGGCCATGCGTCACCACATGGTGGCAGGGGGTCCCTCCCCATCTGGTGACCAGGGCTCCAATGTGCAGGCCAGCCTGGAGCATCATACCCGGGAAATTGGGGAGCTGCAGGCCACAGCAGCAGGCCCCACGGCGGAGGTGAGGAGCCTGGGATTGGCTGTCCAGGCCAATACTGCTGCCATCAAGGCGGAGGGAAGGCAGACCAGGCGCCACCAGCGGCAGACCACCACCCGCCAGCTACGGATGCAGGCGGAGACGAACTCTGTCCTCCCCCGCATTGCCCTTGCGTTGGAGGGCATGCAGCCAACATCTGCCAGGAGTGACAGACCAGGGGATGAACCTCCTCCTGATGCCCCACCACCCCACCCGAGGCTCCCCCCAGACAATTGAGGAGCTGTTCCTGTGGTACCAGGCCTGGCCCACGAGAGGGCAAATGACTGCTCTCTTTTTTTTGTGCTCAGATTATGAGCTGTTATTTTTTTTTTTAGGTTGGACGAGGTGCCATACTCCTGTAAGGGCATGCCATGTCGGACAATGGCATGATCACTTATTTGTTTGTAGTAACTGCACACGGTTAGAAGTGCAGGCTACAGTGTGACTGGTGTGTGAATGTGTGGGTGACATTCCTGCCAGCACGGCGTGTCACCCTGGTTCGTCGGGGGGAGGTTATCCCCGCGACCGTGTGAATGTGGTATTAATGGACAGCAACATCATTGGGGCCTTGGCGTGGCATTGCTGTTCTCAAGTCCCGCGCGGTGGACTTGGGCTAAACCAATGTGAGGTGGATGTGGTGTGTGTAAGCTAGGGACCACAGTGGTGTGCATGCGTGCATTGTCTGTGTGCCATGCTGAAGTGTTTAACCTCCCTGGCGGTATGATTCTGTCTGGAATTACGTACCAAAAGCGATACAATTATTTTGCATGGAAATTCTGCGTTTTATACTGTAGTCCTGCAATTCTTAGAAATAACTCACTTAAATTTGTCCAAACCAGAGTCTAGTAAACATCTCTGGTATGATAAAGTTTGAAACACAAAATCATAAAATTATAATATAATAAATAACTATAAATAATTATAACAAATAATAATGTAATTATAATAAAAATTATTCACTAATGTAATCAAATCAAAATCACTGAAATTTGCTCAGTTGCAGAATTGTTGCTGTCATTACTTTTATTTTTTTATGACAAATTTCCCCACAAATCGCTATCGCTCAATTCTGCAAGTGATTATCATTTATTATCGCTGTTTTCTAGCTGCTCTAAAATCACTTTTGACATAAAGGGACACTTCTGGTTTGCTATGGACAATCTACAGTTTGCAGGCACAAAAAAAATGTTTTTATTATGTAAAAGCACATGCAGGGCACTGGGCAGACCACTAGGGACAAGGGGGGTGTGTACTTTTCACATACAGTACTGTAATCTATAAGATTACACAATACTGTATGTAATGTGTTTGTTTACTTTTTTGAATTTGCCGCCGGTCTCCGCCCCCGTGCGCCGTTACGTCGCAGGGAACGGAGATCGGCGGCGCGCGGGCACTGTGTGAGTCGAATGGAGGACGCCACTCGCTCACACAGCGGGGATGCATCGCTGGATCCAGGGACAAGGTAAGTACAGTAACCCTGCCTGGATACAAGGTAAGCCAGCGCGCTGCAGGCTCTGCATATTTACCCCGGGGATACCGATTTTTGCATAAAAAATCCACCCAGAGTCACGCTAGGGGATACCGGCGGGGGGGTTAACCACTTAACCCCCGGACCATATTGCTGGTCAAAGACCAGAGCACTTTTTGTGATTCGGCACTGCGTCGCTTTAACTGACAATTGCGCGGTCGTGCGATGTGGTTCTCCCAAACAAAATTGGCGTCCTTTTTTTCCCACAAATAGAGCTTTCTTTTGGTGGTATTTGATCATCTCTGCGGTTTTTATTTTTTGCACTATAAACAAAAATAGAGCGACTATTTTGAAAAAAATTCAATATTTTTTACATTTTGCTATAATAAATATCCCCCAAAAATATATAAAAAAAAAATTTTTTTAGGCCGATACGTATTCTTCTAGAGTTTATTGATTGGTTTGCGCAAAATTTATAGCGTTTACAAAAAAGGGGTAGTTTTATGGCATTTTTATTAATATTTTTTTTTTTACTAGTAATGGCGGCGATCAGCATTTTTTTTCAGCACAGAGACATTATGGCGGACACATCGGACAATTTTGACAAATTTTTGGGACCATTGGCATTTTTATAGCGATCAATGCTATAAAAATGCATTGGATTACTATAAAAATGCCATTGGCAGTGAAGGGGTTAACAATAGGGGGCAGGGAAGGGGTTAAGTGTGTTCCTGGGTGTGTTCTAACTGTATGGGGGGGTTGACTCACTAGGGGAAATCACTGATCTTCTGTTCATACATTGTATGAACAGGAGATCAGCGTTTCCCCCGCTGACAGGACCGAGAGCTTTGTGTTTACACACAAAGCTCCCGGTCCCCGCTCTGTAACGAACGAGTGCTCGTGGGACTCAGGGGACGAGCGGGGGTGCGCGCACGGGCCGACGGTGGCGTGTGCGCGCCCCCTAGCGGCCGCTAAAGATAGGACGTAGAGCTACGTGCTCTAGCGCAGCAGTGCCACCGTCCCGCCGTATAACTGCGGTGGGCGGTCGGCATGTGGTTAACGTGCAAAGATACTTTCCACGAGGCAACTCCTGACTGCTGTTCCTTCAGCAGATGGGGTAGCCTCAGGCAGGGGGGTCAGGTCATCACATATATCAATCTCCAGTCCCTTTCTCATGGCATAGTTGTGCAGCACACAACATGCACCGATGATCTGGCACACAAAGTTTGGGGAATACAACAGGGTCCCCCCGGATCTTATCCAGGCATCGGAAACGGGACTTCAGGATGCCAAATGTGCGTTCCACAACTGCACGGGTGCGTATGTGTGCCGCATTGTATCTTCTCTCTCCTCTGGTTTGGGGATCCCAGTATGGAGTCAGGAAATGGGGCCCAAGTGTATATGCCGAGTCACCTGGAAGGGAAAAGACAGGAGGATGTTAGCTGTGCATGTGCCCCTCGTGATGTCTGCATCATGGGGTCGGACAGTCATGCCTGACTCCCATGTCACTCACCAACCAGCCAGCTGTCCCTGTACACGTTCTGTTCGAATTCCATTGGGATGGTGCCTTGACGGTATATGTAGCTGTCGTGGCTGGTCCCTGGGTGTTTGGCACGGACGTGCTATATGAGGCATTGGGCATCGGCTATCCCCTGTACGTTGATGGAATGCCACTGCTTACGATTGCGGTATATGTGCTCTGTGGCACGGGGGGGGGGGTGGCGTAGTGCCACATGTGTGCAATCAATGGCCCCGATGGTGTGTGGGAATCCAGCAATTCTGTAGAAATCCTGCATTGCCTTCTGCCGCAGATGCTCAGGGGTGGGTTTGATGATGTGGTGGGACATGCATGTGAGGATTGCAGGGACAACCTGGTGCAGACATCTGCTCATGGTGGATTGTGACATCCCAGACACGACTCCACTTGTACGTTGGAAAGATCCACTGGCAAGGAAATGGAGTGTTGCCAGTAACTTGACCAGTGTCTGCACTGCATGTGAGCGTTGTGTCTGGCTGGTGATTTCATCATGCAGGGCTGTGGCTAATTCCAGGATGGCATCAGGGCTGAATCGGAAGATGCGATACACCTCCGATTCCCCCATGCCAAAGACATTCATGCTCATTCGGTATATCCTCTCCCGTGCCCTCCTCCTCCGTGCCTGTGGACACAGTAGTGCTATGACCATGGCTGCCCCTGGCATGTTGGCATACGGATGTGTTGTCCTGCAAGTGTGGATGCTCAGCTCGTCCGTGACGGTGCTGCTGCAGCTGCTCTCCAGCTGACCTGTGCACGTCTGTTGCTGTTACACCTGCTTAATGAGTAATAACTTTGCGCCGGGCATACAACTTACGCGCACATCGCGTAGCCTGCGACGGGCGCATGTACATTCGTGAATGGCCGTATCTCCCTCATTTGCATATTTTAAATACAAAATCAATGGGAGCGCCAAATACATCCAGCGTAAATATGCGCCCACTATACGCCGGCGTAGGCAAGTTACGTCGGTCGGATGAAGCCTATTTTCTGGCGTATCTTGGTTTCTGAGTTTGGCGCATAGATACGACGGCGCATATTTGCACTTACGCGGCGTATCTGTAGATACGTTGGCGTAAGTGCTTTGTGAATCCGGGCCTATGGGCCAGATTCAGGAACACTTGCGCTGGAGTATTTCGATATGCGCCGCGTAACTGTGATGATGCGCCGTCGTTTCTATGTGCCCGTACCCACCAAACTAGATGCGCCCAATAACGGGTCATTTGCGACCGGCGGAACGTTCCGACGCCAGAGTATCGTCAGCGCTTAATTTCGCTGGGCGCAACAGTCGCGCCTATTGATTTCCCCTGCAAATATGCAAATGAGGGAGATTTCCCAATTCACGAACGGATTAGCACCATACGCTGGCTACATGCGCCGCGCGTATCTCGTCTGTCCGGCGCAAAGTTATTTCTACAAAAGGCTGCTTTATCTTTACTCCAGACGGTCACAGGTCAGCAGGAGAGCAGCTACAGCAGCGTTACCGACGATAAGAGCTAGCTGAGCACCCCCACTTGCAGGACAACACCTCTGTCCATGCTTGCCTGTCAAATTTTACAGCCATGGAGGAAGACATCATAGGTCTCCATAGCCGAGATGACGGCTGACAGCTCCTGGCCATTAAAGTTCAGCTTTCTCCTGTGTGTTTGCGGGGAACGGGAGCAGCCATCTCAGAACAAAAGTAACATCACTGCGGGGAGGGGGAGCAGGATATACTTTAGTGCCGGAATGGCGCTTCTACGGGCGCATTTAAACGCCCAACGGAAGGCATTGCGCTGACGTTTCCCGTGAAGTGGTGCCGACGGAAGTTGTGAGGTTATGAGATTTTGTTTATTTTATTTATCAGGATATCATGACCTGAGTATGTCCAAATCAAAAATATAAAAAAAAAAAAGGCCTCATCGGGGATGCCGGGGGCTTCTTCTGGGGGCCCCTCTCTGGCTCCGCAGCTGCCTGGATGGAGTGGGTGGGGGTGGGGGAGCATCTGGAGGTGGCTGATCCCCAGGTGGGCCACTCCTGGCAGGTGTGGCCTGCATGCCCTCCAAGGCCCTGGCTATCCGTCCAAGGTAGGAGTTGGTCTGGGTCTGCATCCGTAGCTGACGGGTGACCTGGTAGTGCTGGGCCCGCCGACTCAGCCTTCCCTGGTCCCGGATGGCAGCACTGTTGGCCTGGACGGCTGCAGTAAGGTGCTGGATATCCCCCTGCACCTCCCCCAAAGTGGTGACCACTGCAGCGCAGTTGCAGCTTACATCCTGCACTGCGTTGCTGAGGTTGGCAACGGAGCCCAGGCTGTCAGACACTTTCTCCAAGTGCACCGCTATGGCCCCCATCTGTTCCGTCTGCCTGGCGTGATCCCTCGCCAACTGGTCCTGTATACCATCAGACACCCCCCTGGTCTTCTGGGTCGCCTTCCTGGGGCCAGAAGATGGATGTCCTCGGGTGGAAGGAGTCGCCCTTGAGGGGCTTCCAAGGATGGGGGAGGGGACGACAGACGGCCCAGGAGAAGGGGAGGAGACAGACAACACTAATGAAAAGTCCTGCTCTGCCACAGCAGGATCCTCCACAACCACCTCGGCAGGTGTGGTGTGGCCACTCTCCTCCTCCACAACCTCTTCACCACCCAGTGGCTCGGGCACATGATGGCGTGGGGGGGATGGGGTGGAATGCAGGCTGACAGATGCTGGCCCAGCTCCGTCATCTGTGGATGACACAAAGCAGACACATGTTGGTGGTCCCACACACTTGGCACATGTACCCTCCCCCCCCCCAAATGCAAAACAACAAATAGGGGATTATAAAACACTTACCTGTCCTTGTGCCTTCCTCCACGGAGTCATAGCCTGCGACCCCCTCCACCTGCTCCCTCTCCAGGCAGCGAGCAACCACCTCCTCCTCTGCGGTTAGGGTGACAGGACATGGGGGACCACCACCTGTGCCCCTCTCATACCTCCTGATGGAGGCCACCTTGTCCCTCACCTTGCGCCGCAGGTCATTAATTTTTTTTTGTATGTCCCCAGCAGTCCGGGTGGAGTAGCCCAGGACATTGACCCTGGCAGCAATCGACTCCAGGATGCCCTGCTTCCTCTCCCGGCTGGTCTTCCGGCTTTTTTTGCCATGGAGAAATTCATTATCCGTCTCCATTGCCGAAATGATCACTGAGACCTCCTGGGCATTAAAATTCAGGTTCCTCCTCTCTCTGGGGGTAGCGGGAGCAGCCATCACAGCACAAAAGTATCTTCCCTGGGGTGGGGGGAAGCGGAACTACTTTTGCGCCGGAATGGCGTTTCCGCCAGCGCTTTTAAGCGCCCAGCGGAACGCATTGCGCTGACGTTTCCCAGGAAGTGGTGCCGACGGAAGTTGTGAGCATGCGCACAAGGGGGGCGAGTGGAGCCGCACTCACTGCGCATGCTCCGTGGATGATGCGCTGAACGTAAGCCTCTGCGCTGGGCTCCGCCCATCATTTACATATGATCACACCCACTTCCACTTGCGTCGGGTTACGCCAGCGCATTATCGTTACTCTGGCGCAAGTTTACGCGCAACTGCTATGTGAATTACAGGACTTGCGCTGAAAGGGTCTTCAGAGTAACGTAAATGAGAAGCGTTACTCCAGAGGAAAGATACTCTCATCTACCTGAATCTGGCCCTAATTATTTGCTGCATGTTTATATTTTTAAAGCTGGTGGGGACCATGTTTATCCTTTTGCACATAAACTGGAGTTGGGCTTAACATATCAACATGATTTCCCTCTATAAGCTTTGAAATCATATTGCAAATGCCATTATGCATACTTTCACAACACTGAAAAAAAAAATCTAAAGATATAAAATGTTTAAGAATTTCAGTCTGTGAAACTTTTAAATTAGATATCATCTATTTAATCTGCTTGCATTTTTAGTAAGGTCTAAAAACTTCTTTGAAGAGCTACATGACCTTATTTTGTTTTTTTTCCAAAAAAATACTTTTCCCCCTTTTGTTCTTTCAGTATCGAAATCCATTGCGCCTTCCCTGTTTGTTTATGCATCTCTTTTGTGAAGAGAGTTTCATATTATCATACTCTAATACAGCCAATGTTACATCTTACCCCCTCCTCCTGTAGTGGGGATTTAGGGATAACAGTTTAAGCAGTGTAAACCTATTCAACTGGAATAAAAAGTGTAATTTCTTTTTTTTTTCCTCACAAACAATATATTACAAGAGTAAATCCACAATGTGCATTGAATATAAAGCATTTTCCATTTATGATTTGCTCTGTGGGTTACTTCACATCATGTCTAACTGCACCATTATTAAGGCTGAACTCTAGGCAGATATTAAAACTCACTAATGAATGCAGTTGCGTATTTATTCCAAATCATAAAATGTGTATTAACTGAATTTGTTATGATATCAATAATTAGTAACCCTCTATACAAAAGCACGGGGAGGGCCAGTCCAAGTTGCTAATAAGACTGCGCTACAGTGCACATTTGCTGACAGTGAGCATGCCAACAAAAGGAGAGTGAACAGAAACCAGTACTGCTGCTTCTTTATCCCGCAATCAGCAGGCTGGGGGTGTTTGTGACCAAGCTCATGCTTTGCTGCTGCAGTGGAGGGTGAGACTATGCTGTTAAAAGTGTCTGGATCATAAAGCTAGCTATGTAAAATTAGAAATCACTATGCAGGTGAACCTATTACTACATATGTATTCCAAATGTGTATCTAGCTGTTTGGCTTCTTTCAGACAGGGAGCAATTATTACCGCCCTCTAAAAAGTGATCTGCAGCAGATCGCTTTTCAGAAGGCAATATAGCAGCAGTTGGCAGGCCAAGGAGGGTTTTGTGGTAAAAAAAAACTACACTGCAATCATGAGCCAAGCATTTGGCTTGCAGTGAGCTCCCAATGAACACAATGGGCTAGTTTAAAATAGTTCCTTTTCCCTTCCATAGTTTGCATTCCTCAACACACCTAATTTGAATCATTTAAAGCATTAATGTTCTAATTATGGGCATATTACATGTGATGACTCCTGTCTTTCTTCTCCAGCTCCACCATTATGCTGTAGGCAAACTTTAATGGTGCTCATTCTTCCAAGTGTTGTGAAGTTGTTAGAAATTCTGCATTTAGCCCTATAGAACAGACAGACAATGCACAGTCCACATGGGCTTTGCTGCTTAGCTGCAGACATGAAACAGGAACTTTATTACAGTGAAAGGACAATTAGTAATTTAGAACATTAAATGTATACAGAGGAGAGCAGAATTATTGCAGTAATTTTAAAAAGAGGTTGTTTGTATTGGGTCCAAGCGACAGATGATTAGCAGGCAGAACCCCCTATCTGAAAGCTGACTTATTTTAAAACTCCAGACAAACACCTAAATACACAGTTGAAATAAGGTATATTACCCGTCAAAGGATTTACATTTTTATCCAGTCCTGGGATTCACACAGCCCTGATGGCCTGACTTTTTTTGTGCTGCAATTAAAATGATACAACATGGTCCTCTCTCTGCAGCCTGTGATTAAACAGTGAAGTCATCATCCTTCAACCTTCCAGCTTGTTCATTGTGTAGCACTACCCCCGGAGGAGCTGCTGGTTGTTTTGGGTGGCACATTTACCTCATGGCTCCCCTGAATTCCTAGGGGTGGATGATGCGTATTGCATTTGGTAGAAATAAAGGAATGTCCACAACAGGTGCTCTTTGCTGTGCTCTTTATTACCCAGCCGGGTAAAAACAATAAACTTGTGGTGAGAAAAGTAAAGTTGAAGAAAAAAGGAGAACAGCAGATTCAGGCGTGATGGTAGCGAAACAGTCCTGCTCCCAAGCGTAACACTTTCTGCGCCACTCCTATGTGAGTGGGTTTAGTGTACCCGGACAGGCCTCTTAATTGTGATCTCAAAATTTTAACCAAGTTACTGGCCACTAGACTTACTAAAGTAATAAGAGAGAGGGGTGGCTGAGAGAGAGAGTAAGAGGGAGAAAGTGAGTGGGTGAGAGAGAGAGAGGGGGTGTAAGTGAGAGAAAGGGGGGATGGTTGAGGCAGAGAGAGGGGGGATGGGTGAGGAAGAGAGGAAGAGAGAGGGGGGATGGATGAGGGAGAGAGAGGGGGGATGGATGAGGGAGAGAGAGGGGGATGGGTGAGGGAGAAAGAGGGGGGTGGATGAGGGGGAGAGAGAGAGGAAGGTGGATGAGAATGGGGGATGGGGAGAGGGGGATGGAGAGAGAGAGGGGGATGGATGAGGGAGAGAGAGGGGGAGAGAGGGGGAGGGGTGGATGAGAGAGAGAGGGGGGGATGGATGAGAGAGAGAGGGGGGGATGGATGAGAGAGAGAGGGGGGTGGATGGAGAGAGAGAGGGGGGGATGGATGAGAGAGAGAGAGGGGTGGATGAGGGAGAGAGAGGGGGGATGGGAGACAGGAGAGAGAGGGGGATGGATGAGAGAGAGAGAGGGAGGGGGGGATGGATGAGTGAGAGGAGGGGGGATGGATGAGGGAGAGAGAGGGGACAGATGGAAGAGAGAGAGAGATGGATAAGAGAGAGAGGGGGATAGATGAGAGAGAGAGAGGGGGATGGATGGGAGAGAGGGGGGATGAATGGGAGAGAGGGGGGATGGATGAGAGAGAGAGAGAGGGGGATGGATGAGAGAGAGAGGGGGATGGATGAGAGAGAGAGGGAGATGGGATGAGAGAGAGAGAGGGTGGATGAGAGAGAGAGGGGGATGGATGAGAGAGAGAGGGAGATGGATGAGAGAGAGAGGGGGATGGATGAGAGAGAGAGAGAGAGGGGGATGGATGAGAGAGAGAGAGAGGGTGGATGAGAGAGAGAGGGGGTGGGTGAGAGAAAGAGGGGGATTGATGAGAGAGAGGGGGATGGATAAGAGAGAGAGGGGGGATGGATGAGAGAGAGAGAGGGGGGGATGGATGAGAGAGAAGGGGGATGGATGAGAGAGAGAGGGGGATAGATGAGAGAGAGAGAGGGGGGTGGATGAGAGAGAGAGGGGGATGGATGAGAGAGAGAGAGGGGGGATGGATGAGAGAGGGGGGATGGATGAGAGAGAGAGAGAGGGGGTGGATGAGAGAAAGAGAGGGGGATGGATAAGAGAGAGAGGGGGTGGATAAGAGAGAGAGGGGGGTGGAAGAGAGAGACAGAGGGAGATGGATGTGAGAGAAAGAGGGGGGTGGATGAGAGAGAGAAAGAGAGAGAGAGGGGGTGGATGAGAGAGAGGGGAGTGGGTGAGAGAGAGAGAGAGAGAGAGGGGGGTGGATGAGAGAGAGAGAGGGGGGATGGATGAGAGAGAGGGGGGTGGATGAGAGAGAGAGGGGGGGTGGATGAGAGAGAGGGGGGATGGATGAGAGAGAGGGGGGATGGATGAGAGAGAGAGGGGGGATGGATGAGAGAGAGAGGGGGAGAGGGGGTGGATGAGAGAGAGAGATGGATAAGAGAGAGAGGGGGTGAGTGAAATTAACCCCCCTAGTCTGGCATGCAGTCCCTCCTGTCCCAGCCCCTGTTTGTGGTGGGTGGGTGCGATGCACCTACCTCCCGCCCATCCTCATCCCCTGGGCACTCGGCCAGACGCCGGCCAGTCTTCTCTTTTGGTTCCGAGGCAGTGAGTCGGGCCGCGCGGGTGGGAGGAGGAGGAGCCTGCCTGGGCCCTGGAGGAGGTCGGACCGTCGGAGATGTCGCGGCCCGGGCCTGAAATTCACTGCAGTGCAGGGCAGGCAGCAGGAGGTCGGGACAGACCGGGTGCAGCTGAGCAGCGGAGGTCACTCACTGGGCTGCTGCTTGGCAGTGGGGTGGAGCCGTGGAGGAGGTCGGAGGGCTCGGTCTGCGCCGCGGTAGGTGACCTGTCTGACAATGCTGAGCTGCTCTCTCTGCTGCAAGAACCGCGGTTGGAGGAGGAGGAGGAGAGGAGGAGGTGGGGGTGGAGTCGGAGTCTCAGAGAGAGCGGGGCACGGTGACGTCACTGGTTGCTACACGCCAAGCGGTGTGGCCCTAGCAACCAGTGATTTAGAATTATTTAATTACAGCGCAGTGAGTGTGGCAGGCATTCCGGGATACTCTATTGTCCCAGATTGAAGGCTCCCGAGACACGGGACAAAAATTTAAATTACGGGACAATCCTAGGCAAACCGGGACACGTGGTGGCGACCTGCCTGGCGTTGCGGGGGCCACATGGCAAGGTCTAGCAGGCCCGATTCGGCCCGCAGGCCTTGTGTTTGCCACCCCTGGTGTAGTCCAATTCATATACAGTATTGTTAAGCAGGAGGTTACAAAAACACAGAACACAATAACTTATTTTAAAATCTGCCAGTTGGCTGTGGTGCAAGATTGTCAGAATATGTTTGCAGTGACCCAGGGATGTCAGTTTGAAGTCAGACATCTTGTGGATTAGGTATTTTAGGAAAGCAAGGGAATTCCTCCTCCGCCTCCTCTCCTCATTAGTCAAGATTGCACAGCGATAGATACACTGGATCAGGGGAATGTGTCCATCTCTCCTTCCAGCATTAGGGATTCTGCGAGGTGAACAGAGCCAGGCTTTTCTGCAGCATCTGACACTTTGACAGCTGTGCTGGGGATTCATTGCTCTGCCATTAAATCAGGAGTAGCACTGTTACAAGTCTTGTATGTACTTGCACAGAATGGAACACCGTATAGATTAAATACAGTGAGTTTACAAAAATCTGTGTTTAAACGATAGATCTAGGCTAGGAGCACAGAGAGATGTGTGCAGGCATAGGACAAAGCAGAAAGTTTCAGTACAAATATTATATATAGAACAGGTTATCAGACAGTTTTTGTACAGATGAGGAATACAGTACAAATTAGGGAAGTATACAACGCAGGCGCTATATATAGGTGAGTAAACAAATAGGTTAAGGTCATGAGATGTTGTATGTGTGCAGTTTACATGAGAAAGCTACCATCTAGGGGTATAGGGTATACATAGGAGACTAGCAGCTTGAAGAGGATCTGGCTCCAGATACATTTAGTGGCTACTTTATTAGGTACACTTTGCTAGTTATGAGTTGGACCCCCTTTTGCCTTTAGAACTGCCTTAATTCTTCATGGCATAGATTCAACAAGGTGTTGGAAATATTCTTCAGAGATTTTGGTCCATATTGACATGATAGCATCATGCAGTTGCTGCAGATTTGTCGGAAGCACATCCAAGATACAAATCTCCTGTTCCACCACATCCTAAAGGTGCTCTATTGGATTGAGATCTGGTGACTGTGGAGGCCATTGGAGTACAGTAAACTCATTGTCATGTTCAAGAAACCAGTTTTAGATGATTTGAGCCTTCTGACATGGTACATTATTCTGCTGGAAGTAGCCATCAGAAGATGGGTACACTGTAGTCATAAAGGGATGGACATGGACTGTCCAATCATTGTTGGTGTAGGGTCACTCACTGAGAAAATTAGCGGGTACATTGACAACATTTTGCAGCCATTTGTCCGAATAATGCTCTTATGTAAGAGATACATTATATTTGCTTACACTATTACATGATTTTATGTTGACCACAGACACCCTCTTAGTCACATTGGATATAGAGGCACTTTATTCATCTATACCGCATGCCAGGGGATTATAGGCTGTTAATAAGATTTTAGGCAGTAGACCTATTAACAAGAGGGCTCCCGGGACACGGGACAAAAATTTAAATTACGGGACAATCCTAGGCAAACCGGGACACGTGGTGGCGACCTGCCTGGCGTTGCGGTGGCCACATGGCAAGGTCTGGCAGGCCGGATTCGGCCCGCAGGCCTTGTGTTTGCCACCCCTGGTGTAGTCCAATTCATATACAGTATTGTTAAGCAGGAGGTTACAAAAACACAGAACACAATAACTTATTTTAAAATCTGCCAGTTGACTGTGGTGCAAGATTGTCAGAATATGTTTGCAGTGACCCAGGGATGTCAGTTTGACATCCCTGCTCTTATGTAAGAGATACATCATATTTGCTTACACTATTACATGATTTTATGTTGACCACAGACACCCTCTTAGTCACATTGGATATAGAGGCACTTTATTCATCTATACCGCATGCCAGGGGATTATAGGCTGTTAATAAGATTTTAGGAAGTAGACCTATAAACAAGAGGGCTCCCGGGACACGGGACAAAAATTTAAATTACGGGACAATCCTAGGCAAACCGGGACACGTGGTGGCGACCTGCCTGGTGTTGCGGTGGCCACATGGCAAGGTCTGTTAATAAGATTTTAGGCAGTAGACCTATAAACAAGAGGGCTCCCGGGACACGGGACAAAAATTTAAATTACGGGACAATCCTAGGCAAACCGGGACACGTGGTGGCGACCTCACAATAAGTTGGTAAAATGATTGAAATTCTTATTAGCTAACAACAAATTCCAATTCAATGGGAGGTACTATCGACAAGCCCAAGGCTAATACCAATATTTATTTAGGTAATTGGGAGACCTGGCTGTTGGATGGAGGGGGGCGTTTTCGGTGTACATGTCCAGAATTTTATCCTGGTACAGGTACATCAACGGCATCCTCGGGTACTAAAGAAGAATTGAAAGCATTTATGGATGCCTCTGGGAACAATCCTTATAATTTAAAACATATGAGTTTCATTGTGAAAGAGTTACTTTCCTGGGCTTAACGATTACATTTGGGACATTAGAAATACATATATGAGATTGTGACATAAAATCTCAAGGCCCCCATAGCAAGCCAACTCTGCTCGCAACATAACAGAGATCCCAGCTGTTTGAAGTGCTGGGTCGTGGAGGTAGTCCCTAGATGGTAGAGGAGGGAACTTGATTAGCTAGTTTTCCAACATGAGGCCAGGTGGATATGGGAGCTGAAGGCTACAAAACCACCTGGCCTGAATGACAGCCTTTGTTTAGTGCCCTTTCTCAAAGATAAGAAATGTAGCAACAGTATATATATACAGTATATATATATATATATATATATATATATATATATTAGGGCTGTTACTGATCAAAATTGTTGTGTTCGATTAATCGTTTTTTTTTTTAATCGATTAATCGACTAATTTCGATTAATTATAACGCACATACAGATCCAACTACTTTTAGCTCATCTCCTTGCAGGCTGATTCCCAATGCAGCTCCCAACCACTGGAAAAATGGAAAGCAGGATACAAAAAACACACAAAGGCAGCGCTCGATGGGAATAGCATTAAAACATTTATAGTCTTCAAGTAGGTAACCAAATAAATATTGCACTGGAGATAAAATTGATGTAGCTACATAAACTGTAAAATGGTGTGAGTAATACCAAAAGGTACCAAAAGCAGTCATAAAAACATGTAGCCAAGTATGTTATTGGTATAAAAATGTGTACAACCATACCATGGCTAAATCCAGATGAGGAGAGGTTAACATCAGTCCGTCGGCATGTAGATGTCCTGTGAAGGGAACTATCACAACTCCCAGTGGATGGCAGGTTGATAGAGGGAAGTGATAGAGGGAAGTGTAACAGACCTTGCGTGTGGCAGATAGTAAGGTCCCGCCGGCATGCAGATATGAAGGCACAGCAAAGGAGCCCTTCAGATGGACACGGCAAGCCCCGTCAGTGTCCGTGACGTTACCGAATCTCCAACAGAACTCCCTGAAGGCCCAGAAGCCAGCGGAGAGGTGAGTACCAATCAAAAGAATTTTAATCGATCAAAAAAATTAAAGATTAATCGATTAATTAAAAGTTAATTTGCACAGCCCTAATATATATATATATATATATATATATATATATATATATATATATATATTGTATGTTTCTCCACAATTTTTGTCTATATACTATACTTATTATTTTAGAACTCCCTAAAATACCGGATAAGTAATAAAGGAGCAAAATTTGTTGCATTTATACTTTCACAAAGTACATTATATATTGAAGGGGTGGGGCATTATGTCAACATGTGTAAGTGTTTAATTTATTTTAATTTTTTGATTGAGATGAATTGGGACAGCCCTTACAGTGGGAATGATCAATTTATTGTAATGCACGGCACCATACTCTTTGCACTACATTCCCCCTTGGTGGACCGATGCATTTTTTAATATTTGTATGTTGGTTGTCACCACGGGCTGACGATTGTCACAATGACATCATTGTATTAAATGTGTTAAGGCGCCGCCGCATCAAGGGTGCACAGAGACGTCACGGGGCAAGCACTGTGGCATTGGCGCACACACGTATGCTGTGGTGTTGGTGTGGGAGCATGAAATGGCGGCCATTTTAACTAAAAAAGAAACACATGGTGAAAGACCTCAGATCCTGAACAGCTTCTGAATCAATGGGCAGAGGTCCAGCGAAACCGGTCAGGCTTTAGCACCATCATTCCACCTGCTCAACTATGACCAAATAGTGACAAACTTGGTAAAGGATGCTATGAATAATGGACTGCTCATCAATGGATCCAATATAGAGACCACACTAGCACTCGGCCAATCAGGATGCAGAACAGACGCGATGACCCAGAGTTGCCCTGCCCCCGAACCAATCAGCGGGCGCATTACAAGCAGGCGGCGTGTGTGCCAGTGTTTTGTCCGGAGCCGTGTGTGAAGGGAGAAGGCGTGCTGCGGAGCCCGGGGGAGGAGGGGGAGGCTGAGTGTTTGTTTTTGTTGTTCCTCCCTGTGTTCCTGGACAGGGGAGGATTCTCTTTGGCATCACCAGCACTAGCAGCCATTGGGGTCAATTCACAAAGAGAAACGTTATTGGTTTTCTTCAGGTGTTAAATTAGCACTCCTTATTTAACGCTAGCAAACATGGTATTCACGAAAGCTATAATCGTTATTTAACATAGTCGTTATGGTTTTCAACTGACTCTTTATCCAATCGTTATGCTAACTACTCAGACGTTATTATTAAGATTCGGGACGTTAAAATAACTCTTAAGATCGTTAAATAATGCTGGAGAGATGCATTCTGGGAGCAGAAGGGGAGGAGAACAGCTGCATGTGGAAAAGAGCAGATACAGAGAGAGAGAGAGACACAAGCAATACACATGGAGATTGAGTATGTGGTGTGCAAAACTTCTAGTGTGTGTTTTTCTAAAGCCTTGTGTATTTCCTTATAGAGAGAATAGATCATGGGAGATGATAATCAGAATTTAGCTATCACCTGGGTTTCAGAAAAGTCATCCAAAATAGTATGTGAAGGGAATACACGTTTATAAATCTGAACAACATTCTAACGTGTTCTTCTTCGCCTCTGGATAATTTTAAGTTCAAATAGAGCACGGTTCTAGCTTGCCCAACACTACTAAAAACTTCACTACACTACAAAAATCGCCAAAAGCTTCCTCTAACAACAAAATATCGCCTGGGAAATGTCATAACGCCACCCTGAGGGAGGTGTTAATTTAACGATTGCTTAACGATTGATAACTGTCAAAAAAATCTTTGTGAATTGCACTTCTGACTCTTTAAAATACATATTTAACGATTTGATCCACACCTTAAAATACTCGTTATTTGATGATTTTTTTAAAATAACGATTCGACTCTTTAAAATAACGATTTGACTCTTGGACGAGGACAAGGTAATAAGGATCAAGTTAGAGTATACACACCTTCCAGGGGCGGAAAATATGGGGCCCCCGGGCGGTTGGGGCCCAGGGGCTGTGGCCACCACGCCAGGAGGCAGTGCAGAGACAGGGCAGCTAAAATCTCTGATTTTCACATCAAAAACGTTATTTGATAAAAAAAACACCGATTTTTCACTGTCCCTGGTTTTAAGCGTTAAATCGTTTAGTGAATTGTCATCACACAACTAGAAACCATCATACCCCACTTCAATAACGTGCATATAAAATCAACACAAAACTGAGTTTATGTGTTAAAATAACACTCGCAATCATTTAATATTTAGTTAAATGTGAAAATGAGCTGTTCTGTCAAATAAAGCTTTGTGTTTTTAAACTATAATTGATACAACCACCACCCCATCAGAGAGAGTTAATTCATCACAACCTCTAGTGAATATGGTGGGCTCCAGATACACACAATATACAAGCACAGAAGTCTGTGCTTGGATGGACGAGGACCCTGTTTTCCCCTGAGGTAGTTGGTTAAGGAATAAACTACTGACCAGTTGGTTATCAGAGAGAATTAACCCCATCTCTCTGAACTGAGTGAGAAGTGGTGGTTTTCACTATAGTTTAAGCCAAGTTAGAGTATACATTGCCAGTATGAGCCTGAACTTCAACACATAAAGGGGCAGCACGCCCAGGGGCGGACTGACAAGCCTTCTCTCAAAATAGATTGTGATGGCTCTTAAACCTAGGCCCCCTATGTTAAGGGGCAATAGAAGAAAATTAAAACATTATGAAAATAATCCAGGGCTGGAAAACCAGGGGCTTATTTCTGGTTCAGATGTTCCCAAGCCACCACGGGTTCCCAGAGAGAAGCCAGGAGACACCAAGCAGTGCAGAGACAGGGCAGCTCCAACACCAAAATCTGCCCACAGCCCAACCCAGGATGATGGATTTTCACATAGAGAGAGACCGGAGGAGAAAAGCATGTCGGTTTTCGCCCAACTCGATCGGCCAAAGATATCAGGTCTTTTTCCTGACAGATGTAGTGTTCCCGAATCCTGTGTCTCCAACTTCCTGTGTCTCCAACTTCCTGTGTCTCCACACCGATTTTTACACTTCCTGTGTCTCCCGTTTACTGTCCCTGGTTTTACTGAGTCTCCCGCTCCTGCCTGATGTCTCACCAGGGCCCCCTATTGGCAGGTCTTGTCTGGTCCCCAAATGACCCTCGCACATATGCCTCAAATGGAGTGCAGGATTTACAGAGTGCCTCAATGCACCCCCTACCAGAACTTCAAAAATTTCAAAGACCAGTCAGACCCCGTTGTTGGAACGTTTCCCCATGGATTAGATGAGAACCTGTATGGCTGGACACATCCCGGATGATGTCCCCTAGTGAAGAGGGTAGTTTCCATTGATGACACCGTGTACGGAGGGCCTTTGAGGAGGGGATATGTGTCATCACACAGGCGTGGCCGTGCTCACTTAGGGTGGAATTATGGGGAAACCATCAGCCACTGTTGAATTAGAAATACCCCATGGTGGTGCAATAATCACTGATTTCATTACCTTCCACACAGGTGGCTTAACCAGGCCAACCTATAAAGCCCTAGAGAGCAGGGTGTTCATTTTGTATCTCCCTGTCTGTGCTCCGCTTATATATTAATCATACCCTTGGCTTTGCTTTCTACTGCTGTTTGCCTTTGACCCGGCACAGTTATGACCACGGCTTTCGGATTTATCTCTTGCTTTCCCTACACGCCTGCTGTCCAACCCCTTTCAACTGAGCTTATGGACACCACAGTGCTACACCCCCTAAATACAGTATTTACCTTACATGCTTGCTTGTAGATTTGTAGTAATGTGACAGAACACCTTTGATAGGGGAATTTCACATTTAATATTTATCTCTCTGATTACTCTTAAATGTGAAAATCAGAGCTGTTCTGTCACATTAGCAAGCATGTAAGGTCAGCAGGTTTGCTGCGGCTTTTAAAATTGAACATGTAAACAGTCCATCAGATTTCCATATACTGTATTTAAGCACATAAGCTCCGTTATGTGTTGAAAATAACTATAAAATATAAAACTCCGGTGGGTGTAACAAGATTTGTCTTTTTTTTTTGCTGATCCGAAAATTATCCGATCCGTGACTCCTGATCCGAGGATCGATCCGATCCGTGAGTTTTTTCATCCGTCGCACCCCTAATAACCGTGTATATTTTCTGTCCCCTCTAAATAACTCAACAAACAGCCATTATTGTTTAAACTGCTGGCAACAAATGTGAGTACACCCCTAAGTGAAAATGTCCAAATTGGGCCAATTAGCCATTTTCCCTTGTCGTGGAAATATGGCTATACGCTACGCGTAATCCATATCTCCTGTGCTAAAAAGCACCCTTTCCGTCTAATAGTATAATGCATCTTAATGGCACTCTATTTCCCCGCATGTCTCCAAGTAAACAGACATGACCACAGTTTACGTCCTCAGTACCAATCGCTTCTCTCCCCTACCGAGCACAGAACTTGGTTTTTATTCAACCACAACAAAAGAAATGACAAACAGGAAGTCATGGTCCCAACAGCCAATCGCTTCCTCCATGGGACATGACATCACAGGAAATGCCAACACAGGTAATGACCTCACAGAATATGACCTCACAAGATATGACAGTCAGCATGGATCCCATTCAGTACTGTTCATTAAGCCAGTATTTAGTGAGGATCATTCTCTTTGTCCTTGCAAACTTGAGAAGATCTGAAAAGAGATAGCTACTTCGATTGACAATATACAGTACAAGTAGACCGACAAGGCAGATATCAATGTCTTCTCATAAAAGCAGATATGTATCCAAAAGGGATAGCGTATCAACAACAGAGATATAATAGGTTTATCTTGTTATGCAGACTTTACTTCTCTAATGTGCATAGACATTTCAAGGCAAGAAGCCCATTGCATTGCTTGATACTTACAAACCGGCAAACGTCCACACACACAAAGAACACTTCTCCATGAGAAGGTTTTCATGCTGACGGTTTTACCGTTGGTCTCGATTCAACCCAAGTGCGCTCTGCTAGAGCACTCTTTGATTAAATCAGACACAGGGAGACAAATGAAAATCTATAAAACACACATAATAAAATTTCCACAACACCCTCCTGATGTCATGTGACTCATTAGTGTTACCAGGTCTCAGGTACGAATGGGGAGCAGGTGTGTTAAATTTAGTGTTATCACTCTCACTCTCTCATACTGGTCACTGGAAGTTAAACATGGCACCTCATGGCAAAGAACTCTAAGGATCTAAAAAAAAAGAGTTGTTGCTCTACATAAAGATGGCCTAGGCTAAAAGAAGATTGCCAAGACCCTGAAACTGAGCTGCAGCATGGTGCCCAAGACCATGCAGCGGTTTAACAGGACAGGTTCCACTCAGAACAGGCCTTGCCATGGTCCACCAAAGAAGTTGAGTGCACAGGCTTGCGTCATATACAGAGCAGGGGTTGTCTTTGGTAAATAGATGTATGAGTGCTACCAGCTTTGCTGCAGAGGTTAAAGGGTTGGGGGGAGGGGTCTGCCTGTCAGTGCTCAGACCATACACTGCACACTGCATCAAACTGGTCTAAATGGCTGTCGTCCAAGAAGGAATCCCCTTTTAAAGATGATGCATAAGAAAACCTGCAAACAATTTGCTGAAGACAAGCAGACTAAGGACATGGATTACTGGAACCATGTCCTGTGGTCTGATGAGACCAAGATAAACTTTTAGGGCCAGATTCAGGTAGATGGGCGAATCTTTATTCTGGCATAACGTTGCTCATTTACGTTACTCCGCCGAAACTTTAGGAGAAAGTACTGTATTCACAAAGTTCTTGCTCCTAAAGTTGCGGGCCGGCGGAATTCAAATTGGGCGGGTAGGGGGCGTGTAGTATTTAAAATAGGCGCTATCCCGCGGCAAACGTACTGCGCATGCGCCGGCTGTCAATGTATCCCAGTGCGCATGCTCCAAATTATGACGGTGTTTTCGAAGTGAACGTCAATGACGTCAATCCCCATTCACGGACGAGTTACGCAAACAACGTTAAACTTTTTCAATTCGACGCGGTCACGACGGCCATACTTACCCCTTACGGAAACGTCGTAAAGTGACTGCGTCGGGCCCGTTTGTGAATTGTCGTATCTCGCTGATTTACATATTCTCGGCGTAAATCAGCAGGAACGCCCCCGGCGGCCATTTTAAAACTGCCTTTAAGATCCGAAGTCGGATCTTTGCAACAAACCGTCGTATCTTGTTTTCTGCATACAGAAAACAGATAAGCCGGCTCAAAGTGTGAGTTATGCTGGCGTATCACTGATACGCCGGCGTAACTCTACCTGAATCTGGCCCATAGTGTGTGGCGGCAACCAAGTGAGGAGTACAAAGACAAGTGTGTCTTGCCTACAGTCAATCATGGTGGTGGGAGCACCATGATCTAGGGATGCATGAGTGCTGCCGACACTGAAGAGCTACAGTTCATTAAGGGGAATATGAATGCAAACATGTACTGAAGCAGAGCATGATCCCCTCACTTTGGAGACTGGGTCGCAGGGCAGTATTCCAACATGATAACGACCCCAAACACACATCCAAGAAGACCACTGCCTTGCTAAAGAAGCTGAGGGTAAAGGTAATGGACTGGCCAAGCATGTCTCCAGACCTAAACCCTATTGAGCATCTGTGGGGCATCCTCAAATGGAAGCTGGAGGAGCGCAAGGTCTATAACATCCACCAGCACCTAGATGTCTTAATAAAGGAGTGGAGGAGGACTCCAGTGGCAACGTGTGAAGCTCTGGTGAACTCCATGCCCAAGAGGGTTAAAGCAGTGCTGGAAAATAATGGTGGACACCGACCAGCTAGGCCAAGGCACACCTCAGGCCTTGGTTGCTAGGGTGATCACATTCCATACTCGAAGACTCTGACCACAAGTATTAAGGCTTGCCGTAGGTTAGCCTGTATTTGTGGGAGGAGTCTGGTGAGTACTTAAGGCTCCTCCCCACATCAGGTTCGGGTTGGCGCCATTTCTAGTTTCCCACCCACCCGTTCCCCCAGTTTCACACACCATTTCTCTTTGTACTTTTTCTCATTCTCATATTCAGGGTATGCCCTCTTCTAGGCATACCGACCAGCTAGGCCAAGGCACACCTCAGGCCTTGGTTGCTAGGGTGATCACATTCCATACTCGAAGACTCTGACCACAAACAAAATATTGACACTTTGGGCCCAATTCGGACATTTTTCACTTAGGGGTGTACTCACTTTTGTTGCCAGCGGATTAGACATTAATGGCTGTGTGTTGAGTTATTTTGAGGGGACAGCAAATTTACACTTTTATACCATCTGTACACTCACTACTTCACATTGTAGCAAAGTGCAATTTCTTCAGTGTCGTCACATGAAAATATATACTAAACTATTTACAAAAATGTAAGGGGTGTACTGACTATATATATATATTATATTTTATATATATATATATATATATATATACACACAGTATATACTTTTTTTTATATTGATCAAGTTTCGGTTGTAGAACCTGGACTGCTTAATTACATCATTGGGGATATCAAGCCCTAAAAGTGCAGTTTGGGAGGATTGTGTTGCTCTTACCTACAGTGTGAGGGGGTGGTCACAGCATTACTAGACAATCTCTGACAGAACTATACAAGCATTAACTATGTTGTCATAGCATAGCCAGTCGGTTCATACTACACTAAGCTTTAACCAGGGCCCCCCTCTAGACCACTGAAACCGTTTATGCATTATTTATAATTATACCGGTATCTATCTCAAAGTCAATCAGACTTAATAACACCAAGTTTGGATTTTGAACTATCCTATAATCTTCAATTTCAAAATGGCAGACCCATGATACATGATCACCAACATATGTGATAATTCAATTTATGATCTGGATAATATAAGTCCATTGGATCCTTTGGGATCATTAGGTCACTTTATCCTTAAGAGCTATGCTTTTCAATTGTTGGAACTTCTGGTTATTGGCTGATATTGCTATTGTTAGTGAGGTTGATGTTTGGGTTTTAATAGTTTGAGTGTGTTTGTGAAACGTGGTACCATTTTTATTTTTTATATATAGTATATGTTTTTGTAATCAATAAAATGTTTTCCATTTAGTTAGGTGAGTTGAACACAATCCTCTTTTTTGACATTTACCTAAGGGTTGGCGGAGTACAATCTTTTTTTTATTTCTCAGTTATGGCCATTGGAGTACAGTGAACTCATTGTCATGGTTAAGAAACCAGTTTGAGATCATCTGACCTTTGAAACATGGTATATTATCCTGCTGGAAGTAGCCATTAGAAGATGGGTACACTGTAGTCATAAAGGGATGGACATGGTCAGTAATAATACTCATGTAGGCAGTGGCATTTAAACAATGCTCAATTGGTACTAAGGGGCCCAAAGTGTGGCAGGAAAATATCCCCCACACCATTACACCACCACCAGCCTGAACTGTTGTTACAAGGCAGGTTTACACCAAATTCTGACCCTACCATCTGAATGTTGCAGCTGAAACTGAGACGTATCAGACCAGGTAACATTTTTGTTCAATCTTCTATTGTCTAATTTTGGTGAGCCTAAAAGTATTGAGTTGATGCCATGCGATTGGCTGATTAGCAATTTGTGTCCCAAACAATTAAACAGGTGTACCCAATAAAGTGACAGGTGAGTGTAAATTTTCTCCAGGTATAGATCCCCACATAAGTATGTATATGGCATACCGCAGTGAAATCACTGTCATAGTCCCCACTACCACAGACTTTGCCGCTGTCTTCCAGGTCCCTTCCTGAGCAGCTGCTCTGCTGCATAGTAAACACAGAGGGCCTTGTGTTTTTCTCAATGAATGCAAGGCATACTTTGATTGGAATTGGAAAGGCAGGGAATTGCAGCCACAATCTTTACTTCGTCCGGAGAACACTTTGCATTCATTGAGAAAAAATGCGCTCTGTTAATGCTGCCCTTGCTGAATGAGTGACTCCCTGTGGTTACTATGCAGCAGGGCAGCCGCTCAGCACAGGACCTGGAAGACAGTCACTATCACTGTAGTAATGGCGATTACTGCAGTGATTCTCCACTTCCACAGTGGCCCCTCAGGTATGTATGCATTTGCCCAGTTAAATATTTGTTAAAATCCTTACCCCAGCATTTGCAGTGTATAACTTTCAACCCAGAACTCCTGGTTTTCACAGGAAATAGTTAACAGTGGACAGTGCAATCTGCAGTCAGTCTGTTAGCTTGGAGAAGGTGGAAAAGGAGGGAGGGGGAGGTGAGTGCTTTGCCATCCTAGGCTGCTGGGCTGTGCCTTTCTTTTGATGCAGACAGGGTAGAAAGACACATGTCTTGTCCCTGCAAGGGTTGCTCCAAAGGACACTGCCAGAAAAAGAAGCTACTCTGTAACAGGAAACCTGGGGCAGCATTCATAGCACCAGCTTAAAATGGAACATGGGCAAGGAAAAAAAAAGCTACAGAAGCTGCATACTAAATAAGTTATCAAGTCAGCAGCTGAAAGTGCTTAGAAAATAAGGAGTTAATATGACTTTAAAGAGGAACTTCAGCCATTTTTTAATCTTTCCATGTATTAAATCCTCTGCCCTTGTTGTTTTAACTTTTAGCAGTAAAAATACCTTATACAGCCCACTTTCTGTTTCTTGTCTGGAAAAATGACATTGAAAATGATACAGAGCCACCTATAGATATGAAACTGGAAACCTGAGCCACATCCCAAATTAGAGAAAAACACAAAAGTTCAGTTCTTATTGGGCTCAGTCTCTCCAGCAGCAGATAGTATATTGTCCTAGCAGTCCTAGCAGCAGTACACCAGCCCCAGAGATATTGCAGCTCACCATCCGGTCACACACAGCAATTAGTCTACTCTCTGCTCTGAACCCAGGTCGGCACTCTCAAACTCGGCACTCCGGATCCTGATGCTGACATGCAGCAGTGTTCAAGTGCACATATATACAAACAAGGAATATGTCAAGGGGCATTTTGATTGCTGTAACTTTTAAGCAAAAAAAGAAGGTTCAATTATAGAGGAGAGGCCGCACCCCCAATGTGGGGTTATTACCGTAGCCAGCACAAGTGGATAGAAAAGAGGGGGGACTATCAAACAGAGATCTCCAAAGGTAGAGGGGATCTCTGATGATAAAAGAAGCTACTATTGGCAATAACGGGCCATACTCAAACTTATAAAAAATATATATAAATGTATTTAGAAATACATAAGAACCTCCCCCAACCTAATCAAGGGTGGCTGAAAACAGCTAATGATACATTGGTCTCTTTATAGACAAACAGTGGTACACCAGTGAACAACCAGTCCACTGAGTACGTGTTGGTGACCAACACACAACGACAAATACAAACATAAAACAACAATAAAAACAAGTGTCCGGACGTAGGTGTACGCACTGATTGGAGTTCCCAGCGGTAATGCACCGCAATGAATTAACAATCAAATATGAATAATTGGGAACAAAGTCCAATGAGTGCGTCCCCGTGGGGAATGGAAATAGCAGAGGGTGGTGTCAAGGGGGACTGGGGCAGCAAAATCCCGTGGCTATGAGGCCGGCATCATCAAATATGTGGGTACTAGTAGTAGTAAAAGTCTCAAGTATGGAAGATGATTATGGGTTGCTGATCAATTGAATCATGGTGTGGTCCTATTTGTAGTGGATTCCAAAAAATCAATCAAAAATAGTTCAAAAACATGGAACTTGGTGATCCACTAGGGTGTCTGTATGAAATGAGGTTATGAATAGACACACATTAAGCAGAGATAAAGGTAGTTCGTTGTTTGTTGCTAGTTTCCTTGTACAGGATACCTCTCCAGAAAACTCTGTGATGCAGCTCAGATGTGAGCTTTACAGAAGTCCCTGTATAAACCAGGTGTATGTCACCTTACCGTGTCCGCCGTTATAGGGATGAAGTAACTTGTGATTTCTTTGTTCACGGTGGTGGCTTAAGGGGTTTTCCGTGTGTCACGGGGAGAGGTGCTCCAGTTGTATGGTTGTAGCCAGAGAGGTATGAAGGTGAGCGTGTGCACCGCCTGTCACCCCAAGGGGGGTGTGTCTGGTATACGAGCAGCTGCCGGCTGGTTCAAGTGCACACTGGACAGCTAAGTTTATTCTCCGGGCTCCCTCATGGCAAGAGGAAGCCGTGTCCTATACAGCCTGAGAAAATGCAACTCTTCCTTCCTTCTGGCAATCTTTCTCTGGGAAAATACAGTACAAAATCTCTTGGTTAAATAGAGTCTCTCTCCTTTGGACTACAGTTCCCACAGTGGAGTGCTGCCTGACTCATTTAATTGAACTCCTTCTGCTAAGCAGCTCCCCCCTCTTGCTGATATAGCTGTTGACCTGTTCACCACTGCAGGACAGCAGCTACAGAGAGTAGCTGCAGCCAGTGTATTTCTCACTTTCCACTCTTAGTCAAGCAGCTGGATATATTATATAAGAGCTGTATCCTGTAGGATACCAAACCATTCTTTAACCACTTGCTTACTGGGCACATATACCCCTCTCCTGCCCAGGTGAAATTTCAGCTTCCGGCACAGCGTTGCTTTAACTGACAATTGCGCGGTCGTGCGACGTGGCTCCCAAACAAAATTGACGTCCTTTTTTCCCCACAAGTAGAGCTTTCTTTTGGTGGTATTTGATCATCTGTGCGGTTTTTATTTTTTGCGCTATAAATAAAAAAGAGCGACAATTTTGAAAAAAAAATTTTACTTGTTGCTATAATAAATATCCCAATTTTTAAAAAAAACTCATTTTTTTCTCAGTTTAGGGCGATACGTATTCTACATATTTTTTGTAAAAAAAAAAAAAAAATCACAATAAGCGACTGGTTTGCACAAAAGTTATAGCGCCTACAAAATAGGGGACAGAATTATTATTTTTTATTATTATTTTTTTTACTAGAAATGGCGGCGATCTGTGATTTTTATTGGGACTGCGACGTTATGGCGGACACATCGGACACTTTTGACACATTTTTGGCGCCATTCACATTTATACTGCGATCAGTGCTATAAAAATGCACTAATTACTGTATAAATGTGACAGGCATTGAAGGGGTTAACACTAGGGGGTGAGGAAGGGGTTAAATGTATTCTAACTGTGGGGGGAGGGGGGGTGACTGGGGGAGGTGACCGATATGTGTCCCTATGTACAAGTACACAGATCGGTCTCCTCTCCAGAGACAGGACGCTGTCTCTGTGTAAAACGGCAATGAGAGATGATCTCATATGTTTACATATGACATCATCTCTCATTGGCCGCTCAGATCGCATCGCAAACGGCCACTCTGGTTGGCCGTTCACAGCGATCTGTGATTGGCTGTGTCCAAGGGACACGGCCAACACAGAATTTCCCCGCAGCGCGCTCTGGAGCGCGCACAGGGAACGTGCTAGTGACAGGCCGTCATTTGACGGCCTGTTGGATATTTAGATCCATGCTGAAGCCACAATTCGGCTATAGCGCGGATCTCAACAGAGACTAATGCCGCGTACACACGGTCGTTTTTCAGCATTTCCAAAAAACAAAGTTTTTCCAACTTCATCATTAAAAGCGATGTTGCCCACACACTATCGTTTAAAAAAAATGATGAACAAAGCGCGGTGACGTACAACACGTACGAAGGCACTCTAAAGGGGAAGTTCTGTTCGCCTTTGGCCTGCTTTAGCTGATTCCTTGTTAGTAAAAGACGATTCGCGCTTTTCTGTCTGTTACAGCTCTCAGTATTGCCCCTTTTAGACAATACAGAACCAAATATAATTTTGTTGTGCTAAGTAATTTCTATGAAGTGTGTAGACAGGCAGTAAAATCAGATCCACTGCAGCCAGTAACAATAGACCCCCCCAGCAACAGTAGATCCCCACCAGCAGCAATAGATTCCCTTCATTAATAATCATATGCGTTACTGTTGCATAATCAGAGATATCCAACTGGGGTTAAACCCACTCCATCAGATGTACCCTGCCTCAATAGGCAAATCTACAGCCACCGATTGTCAGCAAAAATTATCCTCTTCTTTAGATGTTCTCCAGTCCTCTCCCCCACTCCAGCCATAAGCAAACAAGGCAGAAAAGGTTTAAGGCAAAAGTTTAATAGTGCTTAATTTCTTTAAAACTTCAGTGGCAGAAATGCTGAGTTGAAACTCATATTTACATCTATAAGCCATTGCTTCTCAATGTTTACACAAAACATATCATCATACAGTATCAGGTTTGCTTAGCACAACTTGCATACACTCGCCTCAGACAGTACTCCCAGCATCATCAATTAGGTTCGGCTCCTATGCGTTTCGTCAGCGATCCCCTGAGGAAGTCACTTGATCAGTGATTCAAATCAAGGATAAGACACTATGAATATTTTTCTCTCTGCATATGGAATGAGTGGAAGTAAGAGTGAGAGGAAAAGGTGTCACGTATAGCATAATATTAAAGACACGATGTACATTTTTATTATGTGAGTAGAGTATATGAATGAATACAAGGTTTACTTAAAGGATAGGGCACTATGTGGTTTTCATTTTATTCACATGTAAAATTGAGGAGATGGTGGAGGAGTTGTTTGAAGCATAAGTACATCAAAAACTGGATCCACCATTTTATGACAATAATAGGAGGATGCATATGATTAAAAGCGAGATTTGACCCTACTTAATTGTAGGGTCAATAATTCCACGTGAGAGAACAACTTAACTAGTGGAAACTACACATGACTACTTGGTTCATAGGCCTATGGTCCATACCTGTCCATAGGCTGCCCGTCCTGTTTCCAGTACCAGTAGAACACTAACAAACTCATGGTTCAGTCTAGAGGCTGTTTTAATATTTATTGCAGGTCTCAGCCAAAAAATGCAGGAGGAGGGTTGATGGTGTAGGATACCCAAAGCACATGAAGAAAATTTGGAAGACAGATTAAAAAAAAATCTTATCCCAGCAGTATTAGGCCCTTTAGTAGCAGCCTCAAAAATGCTGATGGAGAGGGGACAGGCAAGCAAATCTATGACCCTATGAGAGCAGTTACAGTCCTTCTGTAGCACCTACTGATGTCTTACCCTCAAGGAGTACTTCTGTACCTGGATATCTAGTCAAAAGGTCCCTCCTCTTCAACCCAACTTCCACAAGTAAGTTTCCTCAGGCTTCAGTAGATAGCACCTACCGAGACCTAGTAGTTGCCTTTCTGTAACCCACACCTGGTTTCTGCCAGGTAAAGCCCCAGGTGTTGGGAAGCACAATATATCTTAAGGTTTAGATATTTATGGACTGTTCCATAGAGGCTGTCTCTGAAGAAGTGTGATGTGTGCCCTTCAGGCAGAAATCGGCATATGCTGGAAGGCAACATGTTTTAATATCCTACATTTCTTGATTTATAATGCCTGGTGGATAAAGCCATTTTGGCTTATGTTGAAAATCATTGTCTTGGAATGCCAGTACAGCAAGTTTAGGTGTGTATAACAAGGAGTCACAAAAGGGAATTCATTTCCTAACAGGATGTTTTCGCATAGGCCTCCTGATGTGATGTATAGGGGTAGAAGAGCATCAGCTACGACCCCCCTGGGAAGGTGCAAATTAAAATGACTAATTTCCTGAGTTACAGCAACATCAAAGACCAACTGTTGCTGGAGTGCTGACCTGGGTCAAGAAGTTGGTGATCTAACAGTGCTAGTGGAGACCACAGCATGCTTTCTGGAAGATGGATGGGGGAAGAATATATTTCCTGGTGATTAGGACGGACAGTTTCTTGTGGAGTTTCATTGGCCAGTGGACTATACAGACAAAATGAGGGTGTTTGTGTGGGGTGTGTCTGAAGGCACTTTAAAAGGTAATGGTCAGCTAGAGTTCTCCCTCTTTTCCTTTTGAGCTCACCCGAGACAGCATCTTGAGGATGCCCATACGTAAAGTATCATCTATGCTCTTATTGTCTTATATGCTCTTTAGTCTTCTTTTAAGCCCTGTACACACGATCGGATATCTGATGGAATCTAATACGATGTATTTTTTCGTCGGATATCCAAAGAAGCTGACTTTCATCAGTCTTGCCTACACACCATTGGTCAAAAATCTAACCGTGTCTAAACGCGGTGACGTAAAACACTAAGACATGCTGAGAAAAATTAAGTTCAATGTTTCCGAGCATGCATCGACTTGATTCTGAGCATGCGTGGATTTTTGCCCGATGGACTTCCACAAAGACGATCATTTTTTCCATCGTTTTTCTATCCATAGGAAATTTTTAAAACATGTTCTATTTTTTTCACCGATGGAAAACAAACCGATGGGGCCCACACACTATCGGTTTGTGCGATGAAAACGGTCCATCGGTCTGTTTTCATCAGACAAATTGATCGTGTGTACAGGGCTTTAGTGTTTTTTGTTAGCATTCCTGCTTTCTTTGTAAATAAATGAGACCCTTGCTTATTGCAGTGTGTTTATTTGTATAGCCAACATTGTTATTGTATCCTCACTGTTACCTTATCAGAGCATTGATAGTCTAGCTATGTCAGAATCAGAGGCTAAGGCCATCAGACACATAGCTACACAGAGGAACTGAGACCAAACTAAGTATTTATCATTAAAGTGATACAGTATTTATTTACAGTGAACACACACCAATAAATATACACAGCAACCAGTGAAAGCATACTGTAAACCACTCCAGCAAACAAGAACAAGAATAACTAATGAACCTAACTGCTATCTATATACAATATCTACAACATAAAGGACAATGGCAACAGGGATGCAAGGAAGAGGGCACGACTGGGTACAAGGGCATGGAACAAGGCAGAGGGGTGCAGGACAGATCGGGACACTGGAAGGTTAAGGAACGTAATCAGGCACAAGCTGGTAGCAAGGAGGCAAGCAGACAGAATAGTGACTCCCTGGGGGAGGGGAGGAGCAGCCTTAAATATCCACCTGGCAGCTGAAGCCAGGTGTGACTGTTCAGAACCTGCTGGCTTCTGGGAGACACCTGCTGGTAAACACTGGAACTGCAGCCATCTGTAACGTGAACCCCAGTGCCACCAGCAGGTGAACTCAACCCTGACACGCTAACTATAGGAATAGACAAGATAATACATATTTATAATAAATAGGGGGAAATCCAAAAACACCCCAAATTTATTTTACCAGGAGAGAGTGAGAAACCGATCATATTCCCACAAATATTACCTTCTCCCTTGCCACGCCTTCTGGGGATTGCATAGGATCCAATACACATTCAGAACTCCGGTGATTGATCCTCCCATTCTATTTGCTGGAATATTCTTCCAGCAGCAGACGACAGGAACATCCAACCACCAGGTGTAGGAAAAAAGATAAAAGATAAATCCCAATTCAGCTGGCTACAGCAAAGCCATATTACTAAATGTTGCAAGGTAATACACCAGCGTTAGCTGAGCTTTTCATAGTAAGTTACCTGCATTTAAAAAAACAACCATTTGTCTATTAATGGGGCAGAAATCACATATTTGCAGGAGGTAACAAATACATACACACATGTAAAATAGTTGGTAATATACTTATGTTTCTGGCAGCCTGAAATGCTGCCTCTTCATTGCTCTCTGGTCGCTGCATGTATTAGATTGGTCAAATAGGTTAAATATCTGTTTTCCCCACCACAAGCTGTGGTTCTTACTGTCTGCTTGTATGTCCTGTAGTGACGTAGAAGCGAGTGGAAAACATTGCAAACAGACCGCTGGAAAGGTATATGCTTTTACATACAAGGTGACCCTGTCAGGGTCACTTTAACTCACCCATTCAACTTTCATTGTTCTAAAATTATCTGCTGCAATGGTTTTTTACTTCAACAAATTTGGACTGACACACAGCTGAAGATTGTGAATATTTGTCTTTGTAACAAGAAAGCAGAAACCATAACTTTTAAAGCAAATACAATATAAATACATTATTGAATTATAAACTGTGGTGCTGAAAGTCTTGTGAGTCATGGGTACGCTTAACAGGCTTTCACAGGATGGGGGTTAACTTGGTTTTGTTTTCAAAGGAAGAATGTTTTGTGAGGGTTATGAAAACCTTTAGCTCTGCCACTGCTTGGTAGATTTACACAAGAGGTGATTTCTGCTTTTAGCAACCTTTTATAATCTACATTTTGCAGGAGGAAAGTAGGTGGTAAATTGGGCTGCTTTTATGTAGCAACATACAGGCAGTTTGCTCTACTAGTAAATCACAAAACAGTATTAAAAGGTGCTTTTAATTAGACTCACCCCTATTCCCCATTTTGGGGAACCCACAGTTCGGCCCGGGACTGAAAAGGGACCTTTTAGTAAGGTGTTAGAATAGGGGCTGTTTCAAGCCTCCCATTTTATGAGAGCAGGAGCATGGCCTACAATACAGGAGAAGATAACAGGTCCCACACTCTACCAACTGGATTTTTGAGACATTTCCTTGATACTTTGAGTTTACAGAGTAGATATGAACGAACGTTAACAAAGTTTGAGGAGTACTGTAATGGGAGTGGTATACTGCGTCATACTCTCTTCAAAATAAGTGAATTGTTGAACACACCCGCCGAGGATTTCCGATTGTCCTTCTTTAGGAGGTGGGAGATAGAGCTAGATAGGTTGTTTTTCGGAGGAGCAACAGAATAAGATAATACGCAATATGTTCGAATTCTCAGTCTGCTTAAGAATGCAGCAGACTAATTTTAAGATCTTATTGCAGTGGTACTGTACCCCGGTCATTCTAAATAGATGTTACGCAGACATACCAGATAAATGCTGGCAGTGTGGGGGAAAATGAGGGACATTAATACATATTTTTTGGGCCTGTCCCAGAATAAAGAGTTTTTGAAAGGAGGTCCGGGAAATTGCTCAAAAGTTTAGAGAGCAGGAGATCCCGGAGGATCTGACTTTTTTTTACTACGGGACTCTGATACCGCGGTTAAACGGTATTCCTTTTTCTAAACGGTATAGGAAGTCGACCCTTTGTCATCTCCTAAATGCAGCAAGAGCATGTATCCCAGTAATGTGAAAGCAGACCCATTCTCCTTCAGTAGGGATGTGGATTAAACAAGTAGAATATTTGAATATGATGGAGGATTTGGTCTGGACTTCCCGGCAGAGACGGGGGGTCTATTTGGAGACATGGTTTGCATGGAATATTTTTAAATACTCTGAGGAGGGAAGAACCCTTATAGATGTAAACTGAGCAGATGCTACTGAGGGACTCGGGGGTGCAAAGGAGAGAGAGCGGGGATTTGTTTTTGATTTTTTTATCCATATTAGGGGGGGGGGATAATGGGAACATTTTAAACAAAGAGAGTTGCATGAAGATAGGATGAATAGAAAAGGGACAAAAAGTTCCCCCTAGCTTGAGGACAAGATGTGGGGCCCAGAGGGGGAGGGGGACCGGAAGCTCAATTGCGGGTGCATGAAAAAACAAAGGTTCTGGACTTGAAGTAACACGAGTAAGGTTCAGGGCGATAGGTGATTATTAAGAATATGAAGATATAGGAATATTGTACATTATGGTCTATTATGCATAGCAGACAAAAGAATGCGATGCAAGAAGTATATGTAATGTACCCTGTCATTTTTGTTTTTGCTTTCTGTTTTGTCCAAAACAAAATAAAAATGTTTGAAAATTTAAAATTTTTAAAAATTAAATAAAAAGGTGCTTTGTGTCAGAGGCACTTGCCGTAGCACTTGGAAGCATGGAAATATACCTAATGATCTGCCAGAAATCTAATGTGCCTCGAAAAACTAAAATTCAAACAAGTAGGGTCAGGCCTGCTTGCTGCACTGCAGAACTTTGCATATCACCCAAACCCTTACTGACCCCTTTTACATACATACAGTATATACATTCCCCCCCCCCCCCCAAAACAATGCTGCTGCTTTGACTCCCAGAAGACGATTTGCGCATTGTGTGTAGGTAAATGACTCTTAAAAGTGGTAGTTCTGGGGGGCTGCGCCTACATCAATTGGAAGTGATCTCCCAGTAGTCACCCCTTCAGACCTTCAGAAATGTTACAAGCCAGGTGATGATATCACAAGGAGTAAAAAAAGCTTGGGGTAAATTTTGGTAATACCTGGACTTACACTTTATCTGAGCCCCACAAACTGAAAATATTATTTATTACATTATAAACATTCAAAGCAAACTTACCCGTCCATGTCTCATAGGCTTTATTTTGTTGAGAAATCACTTTAAAAAAGTAGCACCATAAACATTTTAGCCATGGCCATCTTGTAGCATTTACTTCCTGGAAGCCTATCCCAGACGACATCCTTTCGATGACGCAACGTATAGTTGTCGCCAGCTGATTCAACGCCATCACGCCTCTTTACACGGAGTCACACTGACACGGGGCTTAGCAGACAGGAGAAGCCTCGAGGAGACCTGCGTCCCTTCATGTCATATCCACAGCGAATTTTAAACAGCTTTATTGTAAGTGCAATACTTTTGGCAGATTAAACTTTGTTAAGCATTATTATGCTATGGAGTCTCTTTTTGTTTTTCATCTCTCGAGACATTAAGAAACCACCCTGAGCTTACCAACCATCTACAGTGAGTCTTTTGGGATACTTTAAAACCCCTGTGCCTAGAGAGACCGCTGTGATAGCAGTCATCTATCTTTGGTAAGGAGACTACAATACCACTATTTGAGTGTCCTATTGGTGGAAGAAGATCCCTCTTTTCACAATATTCAACTTTGTGCACCGTTATGAATAACACTATAAGGATTGTTTCTGTTATGGTTTATTGATTCAATCATCAATGTGGGACTATTTATTCACTTTTAAGCATTTTTCTTTTCATCACCAATTGCTTTGAATACATCTTAACACATTTATATACTATACCTGTGTTCACTTATCAGGTCTGTCACGATTTATTTGTTTAGCGCTGTACCTTGTTTTATTTACTTCCTGGAAGCCACCTGCCCTTAGCTCAAGTGTGCAGTCATGATAATGTTCTTAGCTGAGAAAGCCCCCTCCTACTCTTCTCCAGATTAAAGTATGACGTCATTTGTCCTAGGCCAGAAACCCGGAATCAACTGAAGAAATCTAAAAAAAAAAAAAATACCTTCCTATCGATTTATTAATGCTAGCAGCAAAATGATTAACATTTATAATGTTGATTGATAGAATTTAGATTCACTTTAAGATTGTTTCCACCACTTTGGTTTCTAGAAGCCCTCTCAAGGTCAGGAGGACCCTGGAGACACCAAGTGTCCCCTGGGCATTTTGGTAACAGTGTGTGCAAAGTAAGGATCAAAAGCTACTGAAACTACAGAATGTAAAGTCAAGGTAGTCTTTCCCTTTCCCCTGCCAATATAATGGACAGCCGACAAGAAAGTAACATTTCTGTGGCAAGTCCAATGTGTAAATCTTGAGTTATTCCTGTCATCCTATCAAAGGCCTACATCAATGAGAGAGTTCAGCGTATACGTATTTGGTAGCAAAGATAAGTTATACCAAGCCTGATGGACTTTTTTCATCAGAAATTCCATGCCCCATCAGACTTTTTTCCATCTGTGTTTAGAAATAGAACATGTTTTATTTTTTTCCGATGGAAAAAAAAATCTGTGTGCATGCTCAGAATCAAGTTGACGCATGCTCGGAAAAAATAAATTTTTCTCGGCTCATCGTAGTGTTTTACGTCACCGCGTTTGGGACGGTCGGAATTTAGTCTGACAGTGTGTATGCAAGATTGATGGAATTCAGCTTCATCGGAATTCCGATGGAAAATTCCATCGGAAATTCCGATGGAAAATTCCATCGGAAATTCCGATCGTGTGTACGCAGCATTAGAGATGTAACCTGCAACCAAGTGCTACCAGCAACTAAAAGACACCTTACAACACTCTAGTCCAGCCCTCAAAATTTACACTCGCCTGCTCGCAAAATGCGAGTACATTTTGAGGGCAGGCGAGTGTGGGCTGCCTGGGAGCAGGGGCGGCGAGCAAGGAGAGGAGAGTCCCTGCTGCCACTGCCGCTGCTGTTTCCGCCGCCGCCTTATGGTCCCCTCCACACTATTGCAGACAACCTTTGCTGGGTATGAGACGAGCCGCCGTGTTGTTCAAACCACGGGGAACATGACATCTTTCCATTCAATAGCTGCGTTCTTCCCCGCCGACGCCGTGCGCGTCATACAGCCCCTTCCCCCTTGTCCGGGAAACTTTGATAGACAAATCACCCATCCCATCCATGGGATGGGTGATCTGTCTATCTACAATAGTGGTGTGGGGGGACTCTGGCTGCTACAATAGTGGTGTGGGGGGACTCTGGCTGCTACAATAGTGGTGTGGGGGAACTCTGGCTGCTATAATAGTGGTGTGGGGGGACTCTGGCTGCTACAATAGTGTTGTGGGGGAACTCTGGCTGCTATAATAGTGGTGTGGGGGGACTCTGGCTGTTATAATAGTGGTGTGGGGGGACTCTGGCTGATACAATAGTGGTGTGGGGGGACTCTGGTTGCTGCAATAGTGTGGAGTTGGGACGACGACTCTGGCTGCTGCAATAGTATGGAGGGGGGGGGGCGTTCTCTGGCTGCTGCAATAGTGTGGAGGGGGGGACGGACTCTGGCTGCTGCAATAGTGTGGAGGGGGGGTGACTCTGGCTGATGCAAAAGTGTGGAGGGGGGACGACTCTGGCTGCTGCAATAGTGTGGAGGGGGGAGACACTGGCTGCTGCAATAGTGGTGTGCGGGGACTCTGGCTGCTGCTATAGTGTGGGGGGGGCCACAACTCTGGCTGCTACTGCAATAGTGTAGGGGGACTCTGGCTGCAATAGTGTGGGGGGTGACTCTGGCTGCAATAGTGTGGGGGGGACTCTGGCTGCAATAGTGTGGGGGGGGACTCTGGCTGCAATTATGTGGGGGGGGGGGGGGACTGTGGCTGCAATAGTGTGGGGGGGGGACTCTGGCTGCAATAGTGTGGGGACGACTCTGGCTGCAATAGTGTGGGGGGGGGACGACTCTGGCTGCTGCAATAGTGTGGAGGGGAGAGACTCTGGCTGCTGCAATAGTGGTGTGCGGGGACTCTGGCTGCTGCTATAGTGTGGGGGGGGCCACGACTCTGGCTGCTACTGCAATAGTGTAGGGGGACTCTGGCTGCAATAGTGTGGGGGGTGACTCTGGCTGCAATAGTGTGGGGGGGACTCTGGCTGCTATAGTGTGGGGGGGGACTCTGGCCGCTATAGTGTGGGGGGGGACTCTGGCCGCTATAGTGTGGGGGGGGGACTCTGGCTGCAATAGTGTGGGGGGGGGACTCTGGCTGCAAAGAGGGGGACATTTTGCTCCCCTGGGGACACATGCTGCATTTTTGGGCATGAATGAAGTTGTTGTTAATATTTATTTTTATAGGTTAATTCTGCATAAAACATTTAAGTGTCATTTCATGAGATTTATGAGGGTGTGTCTAGGGGCAGGATTAGGGGGCGGGCATGGTAGGGGTTGGGCGGGGCAACTGTTGACGAGTACGCCTTGAGGCCTGGCTAGTAGCTCAGGCCTGCTCTAGTCTATACGTAAGCAGGTCCTGTGAAAGAGAAGCTCATCTGAGGAAAACAGGGCATGAGCCATGAGCGAATACAACAGAAGGCACTTTAAGTGTATGAGAGGCCTGGAGAACTGAGGACAGGTGTGATAAACATGTTTGCCTGAGTATGGATGTTGAACATATAGATAATGAGAGTACCTTTATCATGAAGTATGTTCATTGCATATGTAACTCATACAACTCGCAGATTGCTTGTGCCTATATAGTGAATGGTTATATACATAATGTTCTGGTCTAATGATAGCTAGTCAAGTGTTAGGTGTGAATAAGTACACACTTATAAATTCAGAATGACAGAATGATCCATCTTTATTTACAACTCTTGGCCTATGAAGAGCTCAATAAGACACTAATTATAGTTTATGGATTCATTTGTCTCTACGTGAAGTAACACAACCACTGCTATCTGGAAGTAAAAATAGTACATTGAACACAACGATCTGGGCGTTTCAGGTTTAATAAAGATTGAGAGCATATTAAATGTTTTTGAGATCTGGCATGCTCTTCTATGAGGTAAATATGTGCCCATATGGAAGGGAGAGATCTTGGTTCAGATGAGAGATATAGACAGATGTATAACATATCATATCACTATCTCCTTCTGCAGCGCTCACTCTCAGTCAGACTGTGCTCCCTTCTCTCTGCCTCTTCATGTATGTGCTTCTCATTTATCTACAGTTTCATGCCAATTTCTGCCTGTCTTCATCATTTCTATATACTCCTGCCATCTCTTCCAGCTTATCTACCTGCTGTTCACCACCAACCCCCCTGCTTCTTTTCCTGTCTTGCTTCTATTAATATGGATCCATTCACATGCTTCAAACCAATAACACGTTAAACAATCATTGCCTTTCTTTAAGGGTATATGTGAGCATGTATCATTTTATATTTGAACAATAGTGGTGCTCAATCATTTTGACTAGTGTTGTCAGTTTTCTATTTAACAGACCCCAAAATAGAACATTTCCAATAAAATTAATCTTTGTTTAGCTCAAGTCAATGGCACACTCAGTCGCAGCATTGGGTTATAACCTCCCAAGAAAGCATTTTCAATTCTAGGTGGCTGGCGGCTTAATTACAGTGAGTTTATGTGCATGTAAACAAATGAGCACAATAAATTGTACACTTTAAAACATACTAATCATTCAAGTCATGTACGGCTTCCTAACAAAACACTGTTATTCAGATACGATTTTGCGGTAACTGTTTCTGCAATCACCTGAAAGTTCACTAAAACAAAAGAGCTGAAAGAACAAAAACACAGACTTTTGATGTATTTTCCGCTAATAAAGATGTATAGGCTATATTGATTTGTCAGCATAAAAGGTAATCAAGAGTCGTATTGATTCTGAAACTATAAATCACTATACACTGGCAATTCAGCTGTAATTTTTTTTGTTTAACATGAATGCATAATCTTTTCATTGAATATGTAGTTAAAAAAAAATATGTTTATTCAAGTTTTTCAGAATACAAAGATTATAAAAAGCACAAGAAGTAGTGAAAAGTCATCAATATTGACATCCCACATCAAAATTTCCCAAATAAATTACAATCCAAATCACAAAAAGAAAAAAATACCTGAGAGAAAATAATGTCAATTTTTTCCAAAGCAGGAAGGCATAATAAAAGAGAGATGGTAAGAGAGAAGCAGGGGGTAAGGGGAAACTTTTAAAATGATATTACAGCCCCCTGTTTTTTTTTTAATTAAAATATTAACCATGTTATACTTACCTGCCCTGTGCAATTGTTTTGCACAGAGCAGCCCCAATCTTTCTCTTCTTGGGTCCCCTGCTGGTGCTCCTGGCCCCTCCCACCCACAGGAAGCCCCTATAGAAAGCCCCTTTCTATGGGGGCACTCATATGGGCTTACTTCCAGGCTGCATTAGGGTAAAAAAAAACAGATAGCTTGAGTTTTTTCAGGATCATTGCTGTCTGCGGCCACTAGATTTTCAACTGTCATAATGTTGTCAGTGATCTGGGATATCCAAAATGTGTGGTGAGGTGGTATATTTCCAGCTACCTGTGTTGCCATAAAGCAGTGCCTCAAAATACCTTCTTAGTCTTAGAAATGGATCCAGAAATCATTGAAAGAGGGGCCACAATGAGTGGCATCTGCCCTTTCTGTCACACCTAATTGAACCCCTATGTACCCACTCAAAGGTTACACTCCTGCTGTGCGGAGACTCAAATATGGTTCTGAGGCCCCCTCCAGATCCTATAGTGACCTATTAGACAGCTTCAGGCTGGTGGATATTTGGAGGGATCTTCACCCTCTGACCAAGGACAATATATATTACTCACACCCACATGCACGATACTCCTGCAACAGTAAATTTACCAGGTGCTGTCCAATAATATCTTAACTGTCCCTTGGTCTGACCGTGACCTGATTTTAGTTACCTGTAATTCTCTCGTACTCAGGCCTCTTTCATCTTTGCGATGTCTGAACGATTCCTAATTGTAGGGGAAGAATTGCGGCTTCGATCAGCTGAATATTTTTGGCTGATCAAAGGTTCGGTTTCATCCCTGGTTACTTTGTGGGAGGCTTATAAGGCGATAATCTGAGGCGACTTGATTCAATCTGTTTTCAAACGGCCACAACGCTCATAAAACAATACCACTCTAACTGTAACAGAGCCGAAGTGGAACGCCTTCATTGAGATCTTGAGCTGTGTTGACTGAGAGGGCTTGTGGTGGAGGTGGACTAAGCAAAAAATCTATGTTAACAGTAACAAGTCAGGCAAGCTGCTGGCGAATAAGCTGAAGTCCTTTGCCCCCAGGCAATTCACCATCTCTCTCAGAACCAGATTTTAAGTGTGCACCTCCACCCCTGCCAAAATTCTAGATGAGTTTCAACATCATCTGGAACAACTTTCCCTCAATCTTAATTCTTTCCTAGATGGAATGGCTCTACCATCTCTAAAGCCTGCTCACCAGGTGCCTTAGGAGCTGACATTACAGAAAGAGAACTTCATCAAGGACTTCATCAAGGCGCCGATAGATTTGCGATCCTCTTCTATAAAAAACTGTTACACATGATCATTCCATTGAGTTGAGGTTAGGACTCTGTGCATGCCAGTCTTGTTTCTCCACCCAAAACTCGCTCATCCATGTCTTTATGGACCTTGCTTGTGCACTGGTCCAAATCATTTGGTTGAGGGGGGATTATGGTGTGGGATTGTTTTTCAGGGGTTGGGCTTCACCCCTTAGTTCCAGTGAAGGGAACTCTTAAGGCATACCAAGATATTTTGGACAATTTCATGCTCCCAACTTTGGGTGAACAGTTTAGGAATGTCCCCTTCCCGTTCCAACATGACTGCTCACCAGTGCACAAAGCAAGGTCCATAAAGACATGGATAACGTGAGTTTTAAATGGAGGAACTTGACTTGCCTGCACAGAGTCCTCACCTCAACTCGATAGAACACCTTTGGGATTAATTAGTGTGGAGATTGCAAGCCAGGCTTTCTAGTCCAAAATCAGTGCTTAACCTCACAAATGCGCTTCTGGAAGATGATATTGCAGAGGATATGTTGATGTACATTACATCTCCACATGTTACGCTTCCCAATTCAATTACTCTCTTGAACGGTTTTGTGTCTCTTTCTGGTCTCCATGTCAATCAGACCAAATTCTGTGCATTAAACATATCCTTGGTGGATGATACTTTCCAGATAGTGCAGGACCAATTTCCCTTCCAATGGTCTGCCTCCAATCCATACTTAGGAATCTCCCCTATGTCAACATATTTGGCCCTTGTATGCTGCCAATTACCCCCTCTTATCCAGACTTTGACCCAGATCTCCCATCTATGCAATCACCTGTATGCTTTTTGGAGTTGTAACGTAATATGGTGTATCAATTTATCCACAAAGCACTTCCTCTGTTTTCCATTCTTTCTTTTTTTTCCCTCTCTTTCTCCCCTCTCCTTTCTACTTACCTTTCTACTTATTGTCATGGCTCCCGCTTCCTGGGGACCATCTTTGTGCCTGTATGACTAAGTGTTACCCATAACTGGTTCTATGGCTGACTACACTATCGTACATATATCTAAATCTGTTCACTGGATTTTCTGACAGGATCTCGTGAGAGATGAGTGTACACCACATTTTCTAGTACCACTCTGCTCTCTGATTGCTTATTGCGTTAATGCTGACTGGACTGGGGAATAGACATTTATGTTTACTGCTTAATGCTCAATATTTTTATTGCCTTGTTAGAGGAGACAATCTCCCTCCAAATCTATTTCTAATCCTTTCAATTGTTCTTTCTTTAGCAGTTAATGTGCCTTCTGTTGTTGTTCTTCTTATCATTGTTATTGCATAACACATTTATGTTCTGTAAGCAACCATCTCGGTTTTCAATAAAATCTAAGTACAAGAAAGAGAGGCCACTTCAGGAGAGGCCACAACATTAGCAATAGACATCTTGTTGTATGTGGTAAATACATTCTGCCAAAAAATTACTATTACTACCTTACCCTCCAAACATCTCCAGAAATATATATATATAGTTTTTTTTTTGCCTGAAAATAGCAAGACATTGATAATCTATGTGTAAAGATAAAGCATTGTTGCCATTTGTCAGCAGAAATGCTTTGTTCAGATATTGTTTTAATTTCAAGACAAATTAAAACATGTCCCTGGAAGTCCTTTTTCTCAACATGTAGTATAATTGAGAAACTGGATATAGTGGGGTAAACTCCTGGGCCAAGCGTAGTCTCTAAGGCTACCTTGAGGAAATATTGAAAGTTATTTTTTAATCTCAAGAAGAAAACAGGTTAATTGGTTAGATGTCAACCAGTTGTGAGAGTATGGTTGTATCCCAGGTGAGGGGTCATTGAGCCTGAAGTATCATTTTTTGAAGCCAATCACTGCTACTGTATGGGATTTTACTTTATGTCCAAAGACGGGGTTGTCATAGATGGATGTGAGAAGTCCAGAGTGATGTGAGAGCTTTTTGGGAACAACAAACTTGTCCCAGATTTACAGAGGAGACTGTACTTTGTTTTGAGGTGTGGTGAAACCAGTCCGATATTCTGTTAAATTAGAACTATAGGCAAAAAAAATGTTTCATTCTGGATATAAAAGGGAGGATTATAACTTCTGTCAGATTTTTTTTTTCATCATCTGCATCCCATTGTGGAGGTTTACCTTCACTTACTGTCAATTACTTTTCTGGAGACAACCCATAGTTTGTCATTTTCTTTTACTTACAATGAAAATGAAAAACAGGACAAATAGAGAGGGTGAATCTGCCTAACATGGGCACAGACCACAACAAAAACCCAATAGGTGTTATAAACCTATTCCACTTTATCCAAAAAAAAAAAAAAAAAGTTTTGCCTTTAGTTATACTTTAACTTTAAGGACAGCCACTTTGTAGTAAAGTTTGAAATCAGGGAGTGTCACATCCCCTTCTTGTTTATGCTTAGTGAGAATGAAGTATGATAGGAATCGCATTAAAAACGTATAGGAGATGGGGCAGCATGCCCATTTATATAGTTATATAGTCCCAGGCCCGGAGTGGCCATAGGGCAAACCGGGCAAATGACCAGTGCTGCCCACGAACGGTCCTCGGCGGCCAGCGGGCCATATGTCACGTCTCCCCAGGGGTGTATGCCACCAACACAGCGCCAGATAGAGAGAGATCAGCTGGGGTATCAAAGCCAGCTCTGACACTTCTTCCCTCCTCTTGCTGCCCCCACAGCCAGCCTCCTCCCATGTCTGCCCTGCCCACTCTCCCGACAGACACTGTTCTGCTGCCTAAGGGATGTGGGCGGGAAGATTTAAGCCCAGCAAACAGAAAGGAAAGATGGAGTCTTATTTCCATCCATCCAGTCAGTCCCTCCTGCCTCTGAGTGAGTACTGTGAGTACTGTACACTGATGTATGGGGTGCCCTTAATTCCCTTCTCTCTCTCTCTTCACCTTTCTTTCTCTCTCTTTTTTTTTCCGTTTGCACCCCCCCACCAGCCGCCACTGTAGATAGATAGCTAGATAGATAACAATCTATCTAGCTATCTATCTACAGTGGCGGCTGGTGCTAACATTTTTTGGGGGGGCGCAAATGAGAAAAAAAAAAAAAACAATTGCAGCCTCACTGTGCCCATCAAACGCAGCCACTGTGCCATCAATTGTCACCACTGTACCATGCCATCAAACACAGCCACTGTGCCATGCCATCACACACAGCCATTGTGCCATGCCATCAAACACAGCCACTGTGCCATCAATTGTCACCACTGTGCCATGCCATCAAACGCAGCCACTATGCCATCAATTGTCACCACTGTGCCATGCCATCAAACGCAGCCACTGTGTCATCAATTGACACCACTGTGCCATGCCATCAAACGCAGCCACTGTGCCATGCCATCAAACACAGCCACTGTGCCATGCCATCAAACACAGCCACTGTGCCATCAATTGTCATCACTGTGCCATGCCATCAAATGCAGCCACTGTGCCATCAATTGTCACCACTGTGCCATGCCATCAAACGCAGCCACTGTGCCATGCCATCAAACGCAGCTACTGTGCCATCAATTGTCACCACTGTTCCATGCCATCAGACGCAGCCACTGTGCCATCAATTGTCACCAGTGTGACATGCCATCAAACACAGCCACTGTGCCATCAAGTGTCACCACTGTGCCATGCCATCAAATGCAGCCACGGTGCCCTTCAATTGTCGCCACTGGGCCCATTGTTGCCACTATTCCCTTTAATTGTTGCCACTGTGCCCATTGTCGCCACTGTGCCCATTGTCGCGGCTGAGCCAGAGGGGGCGGCGCTCCGGCGCCCTCTATAGACGCACTGTCACTGTCTATCTATCTATCTTTCTTTCTTTATCTATCTTCCTTCCTTCCCTTCTTCATCTATCTATCTATCTTCCCTTCTTTCTTTATCTTATCTTCCTTCCTTCCCTTCTTTCTTTCTTTCTATCTTTATCTATCTTTCTTCCCCCGGGCTGCTCAGTCTAAAATGCCCGGGCCTATTTTTTGTCCCAGTCCGGGCCTGTATAGTCCTGTTTCAGTTAAAAGGGATTTTTATACATTGACTTTAAAATTACAAATTTAGTGAACATTTAAACATGATCAACTTGATGTATATCATCATATTAGAATGAGTTTTGTTAAAAAACAAAAAAACAAAAAAAAAAAACCTTGTTTGTAAGTATGCTTTATAATTACATATATACATTTGGGCAACCATAATTAAACATTATGGGCCAGACTCAGGAAAAAGATACGACGGCTTATCTCCAGATAAGCCGTCTTATCTCTGCGTCTGAGCCCTCCTATCTATGCGACTGATTCATAGAATCAGTTACGCATAGATTTCCATTAGATCCGACTTGCGTAAGTCTCTTATGCCATCGAATCTTATTTTCATATTTAGGCTGGACGCTAGGTGGCGTTCCCGTCTAAAATATGCAAATGAGCCTATACGCCGATTGACGAACATTCCCGAACATTTTTTTTTACGTTGTTTGCGTTAGCGTAGGTCCATCGTAATGTTACCCCGGCTTTATGAAGCACAGGCAATGTTAAGTATGGATGGCGTGCCGGCGTTTTTTTCCCGTCGTTTACGTCATTTACGTAAAACGTTCGCGAATAGGGCTTTGCGTAAGTGACGTTTACGTCGTTTACATTGCATATTGACGTCGTGATTTGCAGCATGTGCACTGGGATCAATTCACGGCTGGCGCATGCGCAGTACGTTCGGCGCGGGATCACGCGTTATTTAAATAATACACTCCCCCTACCCGCCCAATTTGACTTAAGATGGGCCATTTACACTACGCTGCCTCAACTTTACAGGCAAGTGCTTTGTGAATAAAGCACTTGCCTGAAAAAGTTGCGGCGGCGTAGTGTAAATACCATACGCTACGCACGTTTAGAATTACGCCGCTCCTACCTGAATCTAGCCCTATATTTGTAGCCTCTGCTTCCTCTTTATCAATGCTGAACAGTGGTTATGTTTTACTGCTCTTTCTTATAATATAAGACAGGAGGCAAAACTTCACTCTGCACAGAAGACTGAATCACATACAAGGAATAAAAAAAAATGCATTTTTTTGCTTGAACGTGATTGTTTATTAAGCTCTGAAACAACTGCACTTACAACGTGCACAGTAAATTCACCCCTATGAGTCAGTCAACTCAATAAAAACAAAAAACACTCCTTATTTGTAAGAACGGATAAAGATGGAAGCTTGTGCAGCAGTAATAGAGCTTTAAGGTAAGTTTTTCATAATGTGCTAGTATAGTGCATACTAGTACATTATAATATTGGCTTGCAGGGTGAAACTTTTTGTTTTGTAAATATAGACTTTACTACCGCTTTAAGGTAAAAAAAAAATTAAAAAATGTTTTGCCTTTAGAAAAACTTTTATAGAACATCAATCCATATGTGGCTGTCCCTGCGGGCTGAACGAAAAAACTGAACCATCTATGGCCAGCTTTATTTTAGTTAAAATTTTAGAACAAAGTTTTGCTCTCAGTTCTACAGTTGATAAGCAGCAAGCAAAGTGATAACATTGTGCTACTAACAGCCCTCTAGGGACTGATCTATGTCTCCACACATAATACAGAAATATGATTGAGCAAGCATGTACAAATGTAAAAGTCACAATTAAAATACTTTAAAGAATAGAGTGAAATAATACTACATTTTATCAGCGAACTAGGAATGCACAATACATTCTTTAATTTCTTCTGTACAAAAGCCTGCCTGGAACATCATAAATTCCTAAGTTGCAAAAGAGTTTTCAAACTTTATTTCTTTGTTCATATCTGTTCAAGGATTATCCCCAGCTGAGAAAAAAAAAAAGAATTCTAGCAGTCATAATGACCACTGTGGTTTTCCTGATCACAAAGTGGGGTGTATTATCCATTCCCTGATAATGTATACCCTTGTTAAAAAAAAAATGTGTATAAGCACTAGATATAAAGATCACTTCCCTCATTTGCTCTGTTGGTGTCCCCTAAACAATAGGATAGCTTTATCTTGAACTGTATTTCTCAATCCCAACTCTTAGGCCGCGTACACACGATCGGTCAAAACTGATGAAAACAAACTGAAGGACCATTTCATCGGTACAAACCGATCGTGTGTGGGCCCCATCTGTCAGTTATCCTTATCCAAAAAAAAGAGAACTTGCTTTAAAATTTGACCGATGGACGCCTGACCGATGTGTCAAAACCGATCGTTAGTATGCAAAAGCATCGATTAAAAGGCCGCGCATGCTCAGAATCAAGTCGACGCATGCTTGGAAGCATGGAACTTGTTTTTTTCCTGCACGTCGTTGTGTTAAAACACGTAAACGTTACCGTTACCATTGTAGGCACATAAGACCATCAGTCAGCTTCATCGGTTAACCGTTCCCATCGAAAGGACTGATCGTGTGTACGCGGCCTTAAAGAGAAAGTTTGTTGAGGAAAAAAAAATCTGGGGTGTCCATGGACAATGCAGGGATTTCAACAAACTTTGTGCCATATTCCTACCTTTTGTTATTATGAAGAAATAGCTACTTGTTTGTGTTTGTCTAAAGTGAATATGGCAGTGACTTTAGACCATAGGTCTTCAAACTATGGCCCTCCAGTTGTTCAGGAACTACAATTCCCTTCATGCCTAGTCATGTCTGTGAATGTCAGTGTGTTACAATGCCTCATGGGATGTGTACAGCTGGAGGGTCGTAGTTTGAGGATCCCTGCTTTAGACAGTAATAATCAATCAGCTGCTGCACTAGCATTTTTCTAATGAGGAAACTGGCAGGGTCGGAATCCCTTTAGATGTGGTTTCCCTTTGGGAAAACTGAAATTTTGTTGCAGAGGATGCCCATGATCTGACTTGTATCTCAGACTTCTGGTAAAATCAGTAAGCCAACCACACAATCAGGAAATTACATTTCTAGGGGACATCCATATACACCTTCAGGTTGCCATATTTCTTTGAATGTTGTTTACTGCTTACCTTCCCCACATGACAATACTGGAAATGAGAAGAGTTTTGCATCAGCCAACCTATTCTCATTGCTGTATACATTATATCTTTTTATAATATTTTTATAATATTTTTTACAGCATAAAATATATGGAATAAAAAAGATATGACAGTATAATAGAACAGTAGTAAATTGTATCAAAAATGCACCGGAACTGTAAGCAAAATCTTAACCCGGTACGTATCCGGAGTTCATTTTAATTCTAATGCCCTGTACACACGATCGTAATTTCCGATGGGATAAAATCCAATGGAATTTTCCATCGGAATTCCGTTCAAACTGTCTTGAATACACACTGTCAGACCAAATTCCGACCGTCCAAAATGCGGTGACGTAAAACACTACGACAAGCCGAGAAAAATTAAGTTCAATGCTTCCGAGCATGTATGTTTTTTCCACACAGACGATCGTAATTTCCAATAGGATTTTTTTCCACCGGAAAAAAAAAAACAACATGTTCAATTTTTAAAATCCGACAGAAAAAAGTCACACGGTTGGAATATCCGATGAAAAAATTCCATCTGACTTTTTTCATTGGAAATTACGATTGTGTGTACAAGGCATAAGGCTGGATTCACATCCATGCAGTTTTAGTGCTTTTTGCATTTTGCAGATTTTACACTGCAGTCCATTTAACATGGTTTCTTATGGAACAAGTTCTGTAGTGAAAATCTGCAAAATGCAAAAAGCATTAAAACTGCATAGGTGTGAATCCAGCCTAACCTTGTCAGATACAGAATATAAAGGGCCAGATTCAGGATGGAGAGCGGATCTTTGTGGCGGCGTAACGTATGTGATTTACGTTTCGCCACCGCAACTTTACGCGCAAGTGCTTTATTCACAAAGCACTTGCCTGTAAAGTTGCGGAGGCGTATCTCAGTATACTGCTGTTTCTCCTCCTCCAGCTTTTATGCAGCTGAGAACAGATAGAATGTGATCACTTATAAAAAAAGGAAAAAATAGGTATTTGTAATGTTTTTCTTTATATCTATACACAAATGTTTTGCCTTTCATTTCTTTTTTTAACTAAATGGGTTGTTCTACAAGGTGATCGTTTATCACTTAAAAGCATGTTTCAACCCAATCAATAAATGTAATTAAATATTAACATGTTAATGTAATTTCAAAAGTTTCTTTCTGTAAATATGTAACTTTTATCAAAAGAATACTTTATGATCCTGGCATGAAGGTTCTTGTTCAGGCAATTCCTGCTACGGTTTGATGACTGTCTCTTAGGTCGCGTACACACGGAGGGACATGTCTACTGAAACAGTTCCCCTTGGCCAGGGAACGCGGTGACGTGGCGGTGACGTTGACACCGCCACGTCACCAAACCCGGAAATAAAATGCTTCCAGCGGACAGAACTGTCCGCGCATGCGTCGAATATATTCGATGCATGCGCGGACAGTTCTGTCCGCTGGTTAGTGTACTAACCAGCGGACAGATCCGACGAACAGGTTTGTAGCGGACAAATTTCTAAGCATGCTTTGAAAATTGTCCGATGGACAAACCTGTCTGCTCGCCCGTACACACGATCGTGTGTACGCGGCCTTAGTTGTGCTCCTGCGTTGCATCCCTTTTGCTGGGTGAGAGTTAAACGAGCCATTCCGATGCACATTGCTCAGGCACAGTCACTATCAGGAAGCCTGTCCAGCGCATTGACATGCATCCAATGGTGGAACAAAGTGCATGTAGACTGGAAGTCGTTAAAAAAGGCTGCATGGAAACAAGAGCAAAATAGAATGAAAAAGATAAGATGTCTTTTATGAAAAATATACATGGCAGTGGTTGTTTGCTACCCAGTGATTTAGCAAACACAATGTCATACAATTAACCCATTAATGGGTCAAAGCAAATCTTAAAAGGGTTTTAAATCCTTAAGTTTTTTCACCTTAATGCATCCTATACATAAAAGTGAAAAAACTTCTGTCACCGTTTTACTCACCTGAGTCCTGTTTTGCCCCCACTGGAGACATGCTCGTCCCCTCTGCCCAATGTCTCGGCTCTTGATTGGATAGATTGATAGCAGTGCAACCATTGGCTCCTGCTGCTGTCAATCAAATCCAATGAGACTGGCGCCAGACTGAGTCCTATATTCGGCGTCTATGGACGCTGGATGCTGGACTCGGGAGCACGCCCGCAAGGTAACCCCTCAGGAGAGTGCTTCTCCTAGGGGGCTTATACAATGCAGGGAGGAGCTACCAGCGCCGCCGGGGGACCCCAGAAGTCAAGGATAGGGGCCACTCTGTGCAAAACGAACTGCACAGGGGAGGTAAGTATGACATGTTTGTTATTAAACAAAAAAACTAAGCCTTACAATCTCTTTAATGCCCAAACCCAAATGTGCAAAATTGACATGTGGTAGAACAACTGTACATATTAGGCCGCGTACACACGTCTAAACAAATCCGATGAAAACGGTCGGGCAGACCGTTTTTATCGGATATGTCTGCTAGGCTATTTTGGTTTGATCAGTGTACACACGATCAAACCAAAATCCCCGCGGACAGACATCGCGGTGACGTGGCGGTGACGTTGACGCCGCCATGTCACCACTCCAGGAAGTAAAATACTTCCACGCATGCGTCAAATCCATTCGGCGCATGCGGGAGATTTTTGTCCGCTGGTTAAGCGTACTAACCAGCGGACATGTCGGACGGACGGGTTTCCAGCAGACAAGTTTTAAAGCATGCTTTAAAACTTGTCTGCTGGAAAAACCTGTCTGCTCGCCCGTACACACGATCGGATTTGTCTGCTGAAACGGTCCGTCGGACTGGTTTCGGCAGATAAATTTGATCGTGTGTACACGGCCTTACTGTAACCACTTAGCATATCCAGGTGGATTATATTTTTTTCAGGACCGATTGGGCTTTTATTTGGTGAGAAATGCTACTGGGTAGCTCCTGATTCTGTTTTATTATGAAAAAGAAACTAGCTAAAAAAAAAAATATATATATATATATATATATATACATATATATTTCCAATTATTAGCCTTCTAAAGCCTATAATTCACAGGGGAGGAACAATATTAGGGCAGGATACAAGGTGAATGATCACTGTGATGGCCAATCAGAATTTAGCACAGCAATCATGTGATCCGGATGTGGTTCTCCAGGGTCCCGATTGTGCTGGGAGTGCTTGAGCAAGCGTGTTCTTAGCACAAACACTAGAACACATATATGTGGCTCCCAGGTTTAAACCCCACTACCTTAACGCTGAAAGGGTTAAGCTTTAGATCTATTTCAAAATAAAGAATAATTTTAGGAAGGCACACAAATTATAGTTTAACTAATTTCGGACCAGCTGCCGCAGTTATACTGCGGTAGGCATGGCCGGCTGGCCTACTGGGATATTGGTAAATTTCTCGGTAGGTCGCCTGCTCTGGGGCCACTTTGAGTGTTCTGTCACATTAGACAACCCTGCAACATCTTGTATCATGTCCTCAGTCTCTAGCCATCTCTTCTATTCTGTCCTCAGTCTCTAACCATCTCTTGTACCATGTCTGCAACCTCTGACCATCTCTTGTCTTATATCATGTCTGCAGTCTCCGAAGGGGAATCTGGAGAGGAGTTAAGAGTGGGAGTGTCGTCAGGATAGGGGTCAAGGGAGAAGTCAGACGTGTGTGGACTGTGGAGAGCAGACTATGGAATAAAACCAGAGCCACCAACCTGGAGCCGTCTAACTGAGCCCGGCACAGTGCACCTGAGCAGAGGCGTATCTAGTGAAAATGGCGCCTATGGCAAGCACTGAAAATGCGCCCCTGTAGAAACATTTGAAACCTTTCAGATAACCAGGGACAGAGAGAGACACAGTGCGATGAGGACAGAGAGACACACTGGGGACCACTGGAGGCTGGTGCTGAAAATTTGGGGGGCGCAAACAAACTGAAAAAAAAAAATCAATTGCAGCCACTGTGCCCATCAAAAGCAGCTACTGTGCCAATCAAATGCAGCTACTGTGCCACGGGTGTTTTTTTTTCGTGTGGGGGTAGCTTTTTGCCGCCATCAAAAAAAAGTTCTATTTATGGGAAAAAAAGGATGTAAATTTTGTTTGGGTAAAATATTGCATGACCGTGCAATTACCAGTTAAAGCAGCACAGTGCCAATTTGTAAAAAAGTGCTCTGGTCATTTAGCAGCCAAATCTTCTGGGGCTGAAGTGGTTAAACATTATATATACACAATGTTTCATTTAGATACAATGGTATGAGTACAGATCTGCTGGCAGGACAATGCTTAAATAGTTATTATCCATGAATTACTTTTTACTGCAATTGTGTTTTAATTCAATAACTTCAGCATCTGGGACTCCAAACATTCCTACTTCCCAAATTGAGACATTTTGATCCATGCTGATCTTGAAGGGAACTGCTTCCAAATCAAGATTCCAAGCCCACAGATAACAAAGCCACACTTGATTATGACAGCTGGAATCAGTATTGTCCAGCAATGAACAGACTGAACTACGAAACAGCTCTTCTAATCCATGGAGCCATAGCCTGTGCATTGTGATAACATTGACAAAACTGCTGGCTGGCAGCTGGCTGTTGTCAGTAGGGATAATGAAGCTGACATTCACCCTGTACTCATTGAAGTTGTAGTATTTAATGCACTTGCTCAGCCTACTAAAATAGATTATTTGGCTCCTTTCCTCCACCTATCAGGGAGTAACCCTAAGTTGACATTTGACCCCATTGAATCTGAGTCAAATCTCACAAAATGGTGCAGACCTAGCTCGTCACAGCGTTATAGTTAAATAAAGAATGGATACTTTACCCTAAAGCCCAATTTCATTTTCAGCAGAAATCCCTGAGCACAAAGCAGCCTGTTGACATTGTATAAACCAATCCAGCTTAATATCTAAGGGACACCGCAGACAAAGCTGTCCAAGAAAGAAGCGATCAGAAATTCTAGTATGACCATTTTTATTTTCAACCTTGTTATCTAGCTGAGATATCTGCAACACGCCTACACCACCCCTCTCCATAGCCCTAGCAGCTAGAGGACAGTCAGATATTGACCACTGGATTGGATTTAAATCAAGGTGATTTAAATTGCGATTTAAATCACTAGAAAAAAGGCTTGATTTAAATCACCTTGATTTAAATCATCATTTTTAAAGAGCAACTGTCATCTCTGTCCCGCAGTGGATCCTCCTCTGACCCGCTGTTGACTCACCGACAGTCCCATTCACTGGTGATGCGGCAGTGACACAACAAGGTGACAGGCGCTGTCATGATGGATCTGAAATGACAGGTGTTCTTTAAATGTAAGGCCTCATTCTTACTGGTAGTTAGAATCTTTAATACTTGCAAACAAAATGAAGGTTTACTATTTAGAATAATAAGCAGGTCAGGTTAGTAAAACAGCGATATCAGAACCGATTCAATCATACAGTTTGTAGTGTATGTAGATTTGCAAAACAATGGGATAAAGGAATATTTCTGAACTTTGATTTAACTTATGGTTACTGTGAAATTGTGTGACTGCATCAATGCAATGCATGTTATCTCGGCTTGCAGAGCTTGGATTCATTGAATGATTTTTACCAAAAAATGTAATATTGCAGAATATACAGCCTCATGCTACATAAGTAAACTCCACTTCATGCCGAATAAACAAAATTATTAATGTATCTTAAATATAAAACTATATTTAGATAGCTTTTTACTGCAAAAGCATTTTATTAAAATTATAATTTTAAATAAAATAAAATCTAATTTGAATAAAAAAAAAATCTGATTTATTTTTAAATCATTGATTTTTATCCACCCTGGTCTGATGTCCATGTTGGGTTTAAATGACATCTTCACTTTTAGTGAGGCCATACTTCTATGGAGGGCTGTGTCTGCATAAGTACAACCTCCCCATCTGCGAGGCAACATGCATGCACAAAAGATGCAAGGCCCGGCCAGCACTATTTACAAACTAAAGGCTCTACGACATGGGTGCTCAACCTGTGGCCCTCCAGCTGTTCCAAAACTACAAGTCCCATGAGGCATTGCAAGGCTGAACAGTTACAAGCATGACTCCCAAAGGCAAAGGCATGATGGGACATGTAGTTCTGAAACATCTGGAGGGCCACAGGTTGAGCACCCATGCTCTACGATGATAGTCAAGCCTGCACAATTAAGATCGCCAGAGTAGGGCTGTAGTTAAATATTTAACACTGCTGGGTGGAGTTGGGGGGGGCATATGAAAGACAATTGTATTGAAAGGGCTATTTGCACTTTTGCTGTTAAAATGCATGTGTTTCTATTACACGTTTTATCGTGAGTTCTGTAGTAAGAATGAATGATACATTTTTATGTCATTTTATGTGTTTTCTATATGTTTTCTCCAGGGGGAGGAACCCTTCTGCATAACTTTATGAATTTCATTGCAAATAAACACATACAGTATATGCTACATTTTCTATGCAGTACTATTCATTGCTTTTCCAGGAAGCTCCATTTATATTAAAATATGCAGATTGGCCCCTTAAGAAAATCCCACTGCAAATTTATTAAAATCAGCAATCCTTTCTATGTAAAAACACGTACTTGCCTTATAGCAGGGGTCCTCAAACTACGGCCCTCCAGCTGTTCAGGAACTACAATTCCCATCATGCTTAGTCATGTCTGTGAATGTCAGAGTTTTGCAATGCCTCATGGGAGGTGTAGTTCCACAACAGCTGGAGGGCCGTAGTTTGAGGATCCCTGCCTTATAGCATATATGTAACATGTACAGTACATGTCCTGCAGCACCTATAGAGGACTACATATGTGCCATTTTTTACATTTTTAATAATATTTCTGAAGTTCTTTAGTTTTTTTGTTTTTTTTGGATAGAGTAGGGAATGTTAAAAACTCCTGTAATTTTCTTTCCCATGTGTCCCTTCACTTTATGCCCTGCAGACATGTGAGGAACTGTGAGTGAATCTCTCCAAAATGAGGAAAAGTTGTCACTGAAACAAGTGTACTCAAATGGTCTCATGGTCTCGGTGGCAATGGTCACAAGTCCAAATAGACAGCGTAGCCGGATATTATAAAAAAACAAAAGTTTTAAATTCCCCCCATCCTACATAAAACAAAAAAAAAAAGGTTTTGGCTTTAGATACACATGTTCTCTTTTTTTTATTCATAATGTACATAATCGAACCAATCTAACACATCACTTCACTCACCTATACCTTTCAACAATAACATGTGTTCATGTAGGTATTTTGTATATGCTCTAAGCTTGTCTCATTGGATTGCTTTCGTAGACAGTTGTAATATATCCCTGCTTTTACGCCCTACCAAAAAAGCAGTTGCTGTGCTAACCTTTGTATCTAAGGCTTGTCTGAGGCCCCGTACACACCATTAAATAAATCTGTTCAAATCGGTCTGACAGACCGATTTTATCAGATTTGTCTGCTGGGCTATTTTGGTTGATCGCTGTACACACGATCAAACCAAAATCCCCACCGGCAGACAGCGCGGTGACATGGCGGTGACGTTGACGCCGCCACGTCACCGCACCAGGAAGTAAAACACTTCCGCGCATGCGTCGAATCCATTCGACACATGTGCGGGCAGATATGTCTGCTGGTTAGCGTACTAACCAGCAGACATATCGGACGAACGGATTCCAAGCAGACAGATTTTAAAGCATGCTTTAAAATCTGTCTGCTGGAAAAATCTGTCTGTCCGCCCGTACACACGATCGAATTTGTCTGCTGAAACGGTCTGTCAGACCGTTTCCAGCAGATAGTTTCGATCGTGTGTACGCGGCCTGAGACAGCGTTGAATCAACAGCACACATATATGCCAGTCCTTTAGGAATTAGAACCAGAAACCACTATAAAAAGACTGGAGGGTGATCACTAAAGGCTTAATTAAGAAGCCACAGGAAATCCATCTGAAATAAATAATGGTTAAGTTGCATGAGAACTACTAGGCCAAGAAGCAAGAAGCTCAAGCTGTTAGAGAAAAACATTCCTGTATTTCCAAGGTCATACTTATCAAATATTCTCTAACTTGAGATCATATATGATGAAGATGCAAAAAAGCTCTGTTTATGTAAAATCCTCACAAAAAAAAAAAAAAAAAACAGATTAAAAAAGAATTTAGGTTGCAAATCAGAACCCACATCGATCATTCATGCCCTGGAGGATTTTCTACAATTTGTTGACGTCTTAGCTCCTTAACTATCTTAGCCCTTGTGGCAAGCCATATATCTCCCTGTTACTAACTCTAAGCTTTCTCCCCAAGAGCATAGACTCCCTAGGAGAGTATCAATTAAAGATCCACCAACCATGCATTTTACCAGCTTGGGTAAACATACTGTATAATATTCTCACCTGGTGTGATCTGCTTTTCTACCGGTCTTTATACTTGGCTCTTAAAGAAATAGCTTGCCTATCGTTGCACATTTAAGGGCATAAGTCTGACTGATATTCACTTTTGCAAAAAAGCCGGAGAGAAATAAAGCTTCAACAGACCACTGTCTTCTGCATGTGTCAATGTCTTAGAAAATTATATCCACGTGTCTTAGCTACATTTTTCTAAGCATCTGAAAATAGAGTTTGATCCAATCATCTGACCTAGAGATGACCTGGACTTACATATACCTGCACAAAAACCCTGTATTGTTGATTGTTAATTTGTTTCACCTGCTTACTGCACATACTTTTTATACTTGACTTTAATAAGGGGTGCATGTAGAACTTCCGAAAGTATGCTAGAATGAGAAAGCAGTGCACCAAAAATGTATTTTATGTACTTTTCTTGGGTACTTATTCAGTGATACTACCAATATCAATATCTAAACCATATATCCAGTAAAGGGATGAGCTTCGAGTTCGAGTCAAAACTCATCTTCGACTTGAACATTGCCTGTTCGGCGAACAGCGAACAATTTGGGGTGTTAAAATCTATGGAAGAAATCCAAAGTGCTACTTTTAAAGGTTAATATGCAAGTTATTGTCCTAAAAAGTGTTTGGGGACCTTTTTACCTGTCCCCAGGGGACATGTATCAATGCAAAAAAAGTTTTAAAAACTGCAGTTTTTTCAGGAGCAGTGATTTTAATAATACTTAAAGTGAAACAATAAAAGTGAATTATTATTTTAAATTTTGTACCTGTGTCATTTCTGAAGGAAAAAAGGTAATTTAAAATTACTTGTGGCTATAATGAATTGTTGGCTCCTGGCAATTTAGAGAAAAGTCATTCATAAAAAAAAAAAGCTTTGGGGGTCCCCCCAAATTCAATTACCAGGCCCAAATATCCATTCCAGACCCTTCAGGTCTGGTGTGGATTTTAAGGGGAGCTCCACCCCAAATAAAAAAAAATGGCGTGGAGTTCCCCCAAAAATCCACACCAGACCCCTGATCCGAGCACGCAACCTGGCCAGCCGCAGGAAAAGAGGGAGGTTGAGAGAGCGCCCCACCTGAACCGTACCAGGCCACATGAGGGCTTGAGTCTGTGACCATGTCCCCATGTTGATGAGGACAAGGGCCTCATCCCCACAACCCTTGCCCGGTGGTTGTGGAGGTCTGCGGGCAGGGGGCTTATCAGAATCCGGAAGACCCCTTTAACAAAGGGGACCCCCAGATCCCAGCTTCCCCCCTATGTGAATTGGTAATGGGGTACATTGTACCTCTACTATTTCATTTAGAAAATTTAAAGAATTGTAAAAATAAAACACACACCGTGGAAAAAGTCCTTTATTAAATTTTTTTTTTAAATCCAGCGGTAATACACTCTTGGTCCCTGCTCCAACGTTGACGGTATCCCCTGGAGACAGATCTGCGAATGACGCGGCTTGAGCCAGTGACAGCTCTTATATAGGTTTGGGGTGGAGTTCCCCTTAAAATCCACACCAGACCTCAAGGGTCTGGAATGGATATTTGGGGGGAACCCCATGTAATTTTTTGGGGACATGGTGCTTTGAAGGGTCACAGACCCCCAAAGCATCCTCTCAATGTTGAGGTCATGTGGCCATGTGGCCTGGTACGGTTCAGGAGGGGGGGCGCTCTCTCGTCCCCCCCTCTTTTCCTGCGGCTGGCCAGGTTGCGTGCTCGGATAAGGGGTCTGGTTTGGATTTTTGGGGGAAATCCACGGCATTTTTTTTTATTTGGGGTGGAGTTCCCCTTAATATCCATACCAGACCCGAAGGGCCTGGTAATTGAATTTTTTTATGAATGACTTTTCTCTGAATTGCCGGGAGCCAACAATTCATTATAACCGTGATTTTAGATTTTTCGTTTTTTTTTTTTTTCTTCAGAAATGACACTTTGTGCAAAGATAGTTCTAAGCACGGAAACATGCGCTGCTTCACAGGCATACTATACACCCCCCCCCCCAGGGTACAAAGTTTAAAGGAATATTTAACTTTTATTGTTTCACTTTATGCATTATTAAAATCACTGCTCCCAAAAAAACTTCAGTTTTTAAAACTTTTTTTTTGCATTGATACATGTCCACGGGGGCAGGACCCAGGTCCCCAAACACTTTTTAGGACAATAACTTGCATATTAGCCTTTAAAATTAGCACTTTTGATTTAAAAAGTTTGAGTCCCATAAACTTGAACAGGGTTCTAAATTTCACAAACTTTTGGTCTGTTTGCAGGTTCTGGTGCGAACCGAACGGGGTGGTGTTTGGCTCATCCCTAATCCAGTCTTGGGTGGGCCTTATCTTGGTTTGTGAATCTGCTATATTTGTAGTGCTTTTCCTTGTGCTTTATTGCTTAATCTTCGAAAAGAAACTATCATTTATTCCATTAAATTGAAGGATTTGGTGACATTCTTATTGAGTTTTAAATATCTAACTCAATATGCTAGTACTTAGAAAGTTCCTTTGTTTAGTATATTGCATCAGTTTCATTCCTGTTCTGCTAGCTTGTATCTACAGGGCATTAACTACAAAGTCATTAGCTTTCTCTCACTATAAAAATTGGTCTTTTCATTGCTGCTTTGTTATAAAGAGAACAAGTGTCACCTACTTTGCCTATCTCAAAGACACTTCTCGGCAGGGCCTGCTTTTAGATTATCCTAGCCTTTGGTGACTTCCGTCTTTACCTATAACTCTTAGGTTGTAAAATCTTTTGTTTATTTTTATATCATCAATGGCAAAGATTATATATATCTACTGGTTTATAAACTAGAAACTATAAATTACACCTATAACCCTGACACAATGATACAGGACGTAATTACCCAAGTCATCTGTATTTCCTGTGCTATCTATTTTGCAAAGAAGAATGGGCAAAAATGTCACTCTCTGACATACCCAAAAAGACTTGTAGCTGTAATTGCAGTGAAAGGTGGTTCTACAAAGTATTGACTCGGGGGCTGAATACAAATGCACACCACACTTTTCACATATTTATTTGTTAAAAAAAAATTGAAAAACATTTATAATTCTCCTTTCACTTCACAATTATGTGCCACTTTGTGTTAGTCCATCACATAAAATCCCATTAAAATTATACATTTATGTTTTTGGTTGTAACATGACAAAATGTGTACAATTTCAAGGGGTGTGAATACTTTTTCAAGGCACTGTATATAGGTCCTAATAATGAATACTGATTTTAGTCTTCTATAAATATAATGTATTTTTAACTACAATACACAACCAAGCAATTGTTACAAATCGCTCTATGACTTGCGAGGGTGTTAACCTGACTAAAGCCCTGAGTTATTCCTCTTTGGGAAATTCTATATTCAAGTATAATGAGTCCCTAGAACATAAAGGTATACTGTGAGATGTAGGAGATGTATAGTGTTGTTAGTTTAATAGTTTAACCATTAAAATCTTTTAATCTTATATATATTTTCTAAGAGGTCAATTTATCAATGTTTTCCACATATAATTCTATTGGAAAACTGTGTGAATCTATGGCAACTGTTGTGTAAATCTTGGGTGAAAATATGGATAAATAGACTCTATGGGGTTTATTTACGAAAACTTAAAGTGGATGTAAACCCCAAAAAAATTTTGATGTCACAATGTAGAGCAGGAGTTTCCAAACTACGGCCCTCCAGGTGTTCAGGAACTACATTTCCCATCATGCCTAGTCATGTCTACGAATGTCAGAGTTTTACAAGGCCTCATGGGAAGTGTAGTTCCACAGCATCTGGAGGGCCGTAGTTTGGAGATCCCTGATGTAGAGTATACAATTTCCTATCATCTGTGCCCAGTCTTGCCACACAGAGTTAATCCAGCACTGAGTAATCCTCTTAATGTTCAGTGCAAATTAACAGAATTCCAGATAAAAACCAGGCCACGGGACAGAGACGGCTCTCCTCAAGATATGGGATGATGCTCTCGAAGCAGCAGATGACGGAGAATCCTGTCTCCTAGTGCTGCTGGACCTCAGCGCAGCCTTCGACACGGTAGACTACAATACATTGCTCACGCGACTCAAAGAAGTAGCCGGAGTCTCAGACTCGGCCATGCCGTGGTTCGCATCTTTCTTAGAAAACCGCACTCAGACAGTGAAAATTGGAGGCTTTACATCAGAAACACGGATCATTACATGCGGAGTCCCGCAAGGATCACCTCTTTCACCTGTACTCTTCATCATCTACATTCGCCCGCTCCTCAAAATCATCAGCAAACAGGACCTGCGCTACCACTCCTATGCCGACGGCACACACAGCTTTACCTTCGAATCACCAACAAAAAAGACCAATATCATGAACTAGGAAAATGCCTTACACTGATCGACAATTGGATGACCGAAAGCTCCCTCAAACTCAACGGATCCAAAACAGAACTACTCATCCTTCACGCAAATCGGAATTCCTATTCTAGGACCACATGGACACCACCCACCATCCTCGGACAAACCATCGCGCCAAGCAACAAAGCCAAAAGTCTAGGAGTCATCTTTGACTCAGACATGACGATGGATGCACAAATAGGATCAGTCGTCAGCGGGGCTCATCATTTGCTCCGCATGCTACGTAGACTCGTCCCCTTCATCCCGGAAAAAGACACCGCAGTAGTGGTGGGAACAATCATCAACTCACGACTCGACTACGCAAACTCCCTCTACTTAGGACTACCAAAATACCAGATCTCACGTCTTCAAGTCGTCCAGAATACGGCAGCCAGACTGGTAGCAGGATAAAAAACGTGGGAATCAATCTCCCCTGTCTTGAGGGCCCTCCACTGGCTGCCCGTACAGGACCGGGTGACTTTCAAGACACTCTGCCTAACTCACAAATGTACACAAGGACACGCCCCCCAATACTTAAGTGAGAAAATAAAACCCTACGTCACCAACCGCGTGCTCCGGTCAACCAACCAAAACCTTCTCCAAATCCTTAAATCCCACTACAAATCTAAGGGAGAACGCAGATTTGCAGTCCAAGGACCTCGACTCTGGAATGCTCTACCCACGACCATCCGCCTGGAAGAAAACCATCTGGTTTTTAGGAAAAAACTAAAAACCCATCTCTTCTGAAGGATCAGGACGTCACTGGAAGGAAAGCGCCTTGAGGCGATTAAGTTCGCAGTTGTTGCGCTATACAAGTTACTCACTCACTCACTCATATCAGGTTTTTAACTGTTCAAAAATTGATTGTCTTCATTTTTAATAGGAGTTCTGTCATTTTTTAGGTTGTCAGTAAAAATGTAGCTCTGTCAGTAAATGTCCCAAATTTTGTCATTAAAAATCGCTGTGGGAGGTTTGTAACCCTGGTAGGTAGGTAAACCTTAATTTTGTTGTCAAAACAGCTGAAGTTTGACTTTATAGGGCCAGATTCAGGTAGATGAGAGTATCTTTCCTCTGGAGTAACGCTTCTCATTTACGTTACTCTGAAGACCCTTTCAGCGCAAGTCCTGTAATTCACATAGCAGTTGCGCGTAAACTTGCGCCAGAGTAACGATAATGCGCTGGCGTAACCCGACGCAAGTGGAAGTGGGTGTGATCATATGTAAATGATGGGCGGAGCCCAGCGCAGAGGCTTACGTTCAGCGCATCATCCACGGAGCATGCGCAGTGAGTGCGGCTCCACTCGCCCCCCTTGTGCGCATGCTCACAACTTCCGTCGGCACCACTTCCTGGGAAACGTCAGCGCAATGCGTTCCGCTGGGCGCTTAAAAGCGCTGGCGGAAACGCCATTCCGGCGCAAAAGTATTTCCGCTTCCCCCCACCCCAGGGAAGATACTTTTGTGCTGTGATGGCTGCTCCCGCTACCCCCAGAGAGAGGAGGAACCTCAACTTTAATTCACAGGAGGTCTCAGTGATCATTTCGGCAATGGAGACGGATAATGAATTTCTCCATGGCAAAAAAAGCCGGAAGACCAGCCGGGAGAGGAAGCAGGGCATCCTGGAGTCGATTGCTGCCAGGGTCAATGTCCTGGGCTACTCCACCCGGACTGCTGGGGACATACAAAAAAAAGTTAATGACCTGCGGCGCAAGGTGAGGGACAAGGTGGCCTCCATCAGGAGGTATGAGAGGGGCACAGGTGGTGGTCCCCCATGTCCTGTCACCCTAACCGCAGAGGAGGAGGTGGTTGCTCGCTGCCTGGAGAGGGAGCAGGTGGAGGGGGTCGCAGGCTATGACTCCGTGGAGGAAGGCACAAGGACAGGTAAGTGTTTTATAATCCCCTATTTGTTGTTTTGCATTTGGGGGGGGGGAGGGTACATGTGCCAAGTGTGTGGGATCACCAACATGTGTCTGCTTTGTGTCATCCACAGATGACGGAGCTGGGCCATCATCTGTCAGCGTGCATTCCACCCCATCCCCCCCACGCCATCGTGTGCCCGAGCCACTGGGTGGTGAAGAGGTTGTGGAGGAGGAGAGTGGCCACACCACACCTGCCGAGGTGGTTGTGGAGGATCCTGCTGTGGCAGAGCAGGACTTTTCATTAGTGTTGTCTGTCTCCTCCCCTTCTCCTGGGCCGTCTGTCGTCCCCTCCCCCATCCTTGGAAGCCCCTCAAGGGCGACTCCTTCCACCCGAGGACAACCATCTTCTGGCCCCAGGAAGGCGACCCAGAAGACCAGGGGGGTGTCTGATGGTATACAGGACCAGTTGGCGAGGGATCACGCCAGGCAGACGGAACAGATGGGGGCCATAGCGGTGCACTTGGAGAAAGTGGCTGACAGCCTGGGCTCCGTTGCCAACCTCAGCAACGCAGTGCAGGATGTCAGCTGCAACTGCGCTGCAGTGGTCACCACTTTGGGGGAGGTGCAGGGGGATATCCGGCACCTTACTGCAGCCGTCCAGGCCAACAGTGCTGCCATCCGGGACCAGGCTGAGTCGGCGGGCCCAGCACTACCAGGTCACCCGTCAGCTCCGGATGCAGGCCCAGACCAACTCCTACCTTGGACGGATAGCCAGGGCCTTGGAGGGCACGCAGGCCACACCTGCCAGGAGTGGCCCACCTGGGGATCAGCCACCTCCAGATGCCCCCCCACCCCCACCCACTCCATCCAGGCAGCTGCGGAGTCAGAGAGGGGCCCCCAGAAGAAGCCCCCGGCATCCCCGATGAGGCCTTTTATTTTTTTGGGGGTTTTATATTTTTGTTTTGGACATACTCAGGTCATGAGTTTATTTTTTATTTTTCTCAGGTTTTGAGATTTTGTTTCTTTTAATTATCAGGATATGATATTATTAATTTATTTTTGTACTGCACACGGTCAGGAGTGCAGGGGACAGTGTGAATGGTGTGTGAATGTGAGGGGGTGGCACTCCTGAAAGTAAGGGGTGTCACCCTCGGCCGTGGTGGTGAAGTGAACCCCACGGCTGAATGAATGACGTGTGAAAGGTGTGTGAATGGACAGTGACATCATTGGGGCCTTGACGCTGGCGTTACTGCTCCCAACTCCTACATGCTGGACTTGGGCTAATCCAATGCGATGTGCATGTGGTGTGTGTGATCTAGGGACATCAGTGGTGTACATGCGTGCACTGTCTGTGTGATTAATGTTTTGGTTTAGTGTCCAAAGATGCCTACAGCGAGGACCCTCCTGACTGCTCTTCCATCAGCAGACTGGGTGTCCTCTGGCAGGTGGGGACTGTGTGGGTCGGGGGTCAGGTCATCACGTATGTCAATATGCAGGCCTTTTTTCATAGCAAAGTTATGTAGTATGCAACATGCACCGATGATCTGACACACGAAGGTAGGGGAATACAATAGGGCCCCCCCAGACTTATCCAGGCATCGGAAACGGGACTTTAGGAGCCCAAATGTTTGCTCCACCACTGCACGGGTTTTGATGTGTGCTTCATTGTATTTTCTCTCTCCTCTGGTTTGGGGGTTCCGGAAAGGAGTCATGAGATGGGGTCCCAGTGCATATGCAGAGTCACCTGGAAGGGAAAAGACAGGAGAATGTTAGTCATGCATGTGCGATTTCTGTTGTGCATCACGGGAGGGGATAGTCATGCCTGACTCCCATGTCACTCACCAACCAGCCAGCTGTCCCCATACATGTTCTGGTTAAATTCTGCTGGGATGGGGCTCTGACGGTATATGAAGCTGTCATGGCTGGACCCGGGGTGTTTGGCACGGACGTGCCATATGAGGCGTTGGGCATCAGCTATCACCTGTACGTTGATGGAATGCCAATGCTTCCGATTGCGGTATATGTGCTCTGTGGCACTGGGGGGCTGGAGTGCCACATGTGTGCAATCAATGGCCCCCACAGTGCGTGGGAATCTGGCAATGCTGTAGAAATCTGTCATTGCCTTCTGCCGCAGCTCCTCAGTGGTGGGTCTGATGAACTGGTTGGACATGCGTCTGAGGATTGCAGGGACAACCTGGTGCACACATCTGCTTATGGAGGATTGTGACATCCCAGCCACCACTCCACTTGTACGCTGGAATGATCCACTGGCAAGGAAATGAAGTGTTGCCAGGACCTTCACCAGTGGCTGCACTGCTTGTGAGCGGTGTGTTGGGCTGGTGATGTCATCCTGCAGGGTTGTGGTTAGTTCAAGTATTGCATCTGGGCTGAATCTGAAGAGGCGATACACCTCCTCATCCCCCATGCCAAAGAGGCTCATACGAGTGCGGTATATCCTCTCACGTGGCCGCCTTCTTGGTTCCAGGGGACCCATCAGTAGTTCTAGGACCACAATTGCCCCTGGCATGTTGGCACACAGAGGTGTTGTCCTCCTTGCAAGTGTTGTTGTTCAGCTAGCTCCTATCGTCGGTAACGCTGCTGTAGCTGCTCTCCTGCTGACCTGTGACCGTCTGGAGTAAAGATAAAGCAGCCTTTTGTAGAAATAACTTTGCGCCGGACGGACCAGATACGCGCGGCGCATGTAGCCAGCGTATGGTGCTAATCCGTTCGTGAATTGGGAAATCTCCCTCATTTGCATATTTGCAGGGGAAATCAATGGGCGCGACTGATGCGCCCAGCGAAAATAAACGCTGACGATACTCTGGCGTCGGAACGTTCCGCTGGTCGCAAATGACCCGTTATTGGGCGCATCTAGTTTGGTGGGTACGGGCACATAGAAACGACGGCGCATCATCACAGTTACGCGGCGCATATCCAAATACTCCAGCGCAAGTGTTCGTGAATCTGGCCCATAGTTTTTTAACAGTTGTTGTTTTACCTGTGTTTAGCTATGTGTATAAACCTCCTCCTCCTTTGTAAATAAATAGTGTTACATGACAAATGACTCACAAAGAACCATGCTTAGGTCTGACTGGTGACCAGAATGGCCGCACACTGAAGGAGCTCCGTGGAAAGACACAGCCGACAGCTCCCATCCCTGCTCGCCGGACACTCGATATGAGCAGAGTGAACCACCAGACCTCCCGCTCCAGACTCCACAGCAGTTCAGCCGCTTCCTCGTCCTGGAGTATCACGGAGCTTTTCAAGGCCTCGGGGTGCAGCGTGACAGGCTCCAAGATGGCGCGGTCCCAGCCAGACGAGGATGAGTTCAGCGAGGACTCGCAGTCTACAACGGAGGACATTTGCAGACATGTCAGTGTTTGCTGCTGACATCAAGGACACGTTCTCCGCAGCTATAACGGACCTGAAGTCCAACCTGTTAGTCCTGTCGGACAAGATGGAGGCAGTAGAGGCCAAAGGGAAACATAGGGACAAGGCCTTGCGCAGACTAGAGACTGTGGCAGACACCCATGCGATGCATTTTATTGATATGAATCGCCACCTGGAGGATTTAGATAACAGGGGTCGCAGGTGTAACATAAGGGTAAGGGGGATCCCTGAATCTGTAGAGGCTGAACAGATTGTACTTGCCCTGCAAAGAGTTTTCAATAGCCTGCTGGAACGGCAGGAAGACACAGTAATTGATTTTGTGAGAGCTCACAGAGCACTGCGGGCAAGAGGCCCTGATGATGCCCCTCCCAGAGACATTATTTGCTGTCTCCAAAGTTTCCAACTAAAGGAAGATATAATGCGGAAGGCCCGCGGCAACGACCGCATTATCTTCAATGGCGCGCACATAATGCTTTTTCAGGACCTCTCGCAGATCACCTTACGCAATCATAGGGCACTGCGCCCTCTGCTGGAGCAACTGCAAAAGAAGGGCATAAGGTACACGTGGCGCTTCCCCTTCGCTCTGGTTGTCACAACGGCCGGCAAACAACACGTGCTGCGCTCACCGGCTGATCTCCCCAGTTTATGCGAAGACCTGCACCTGGATATACCAGACCTACCTGACTGGTACCGGGAGTTTGCCCTACCACCGCTGCCCAGGAGCCCACCGGATTCGCCTTGCTCTACCCCGGACAAACAGAGATCTAAGAAACTGAAACATGGACGTGGAGGAGGCTCGCAAGCTGGCACCCCGGCCCCACGTTCCACCCCTGCCAGAGGATGTACGATGGACTGAGGGTCTGGCAGACGCCAGAGGTACTGTGCTGACCAGCCGCTGGACCCTAGGATGGCAACCCTTTTATTTTTCTTCTTTCTGATCGGGGAGGCCCTAGACACACGTTTTTGTTTTCATCTCACGTGTCTGACTGTTAGGAGGACGTCGCTTCCTGGTCCATCCCCGAGTTAACTGAACCAATATCATCGCCATGTACTAGTTTTTGCCACAGGGTTCTGGCCGGACAGTGCCCTTATTGTTGATCATGTCCTGGTCTGTTTTTGCTCCAAGAGGCTGTGTCTTTTCCCCTTGTTGCTCGTTTATTGTTTACATTTCACTTTTTTTTCTTTCCACACATTTTTAACAGTGCTGCTAGCATCCGCAGCCGTTATTGTCATCTGGTCTCTGCTCCCAGAATATTCTGGCTGCAGACACCTCACGTTACCCACAAAGGGCCAGATTCTCAGCGGCGCTACGCCTGCGTAAATGTATATGCGCGGCGTAATAGTAAATGTGCGCCTGCGTATCGATGCGCGGTAAACACAGAACCACATACGCGCGATTTTTTTTTCCGTCTGGGCGGCGAAAATGCATTAAGCTAGCGCGGCGTAGGCGCATAGTTACGCATCAAAAATATTCAGTTCCCATTGAATTAGCATGCAAATATGCAAATGAGGGAGATGCGCGTATTCCCGAAAGTACGCGCGTCCGGCGTTGGCTACTCGTGGTGCGCGTAACTCGAAAGCCTTGAGTAAACATACCCCTCATAAAAGCACGGGTAACTTTGCTCAAGGCCGTGTGCAAGTCAGCTGGAGAGCAACTACAGCAGCACCGTAACGGACTAGCTGAGCAATCACACTTACTGGACAAGACATTCATATGCCAATGATGCCAGGGCCAGCCATGGTCTTATCAATACTAAGGTATGCAGAGGAAGAGGAGCATAGAAGGAGGAGGAGGAGGACGGGGGCACGTGAGAGGATCTACCGAGCGCGCATGAGCCTCTTTGGCATGGGTGATGAGGAGGTGTATCGCATCTTCAGATTCAGCCCTGCTGCCATCCTGGAAATAACCACAGCCCTGCAGGATGACATCACCAGCCAGACATACCGCTCACGTGCACTGCAGCCACTGGTGAAGGTCCTGGCAACACTCCATTTCCTGGCCAGTGGATCATTCCAGCGTACAAGTGGAGTGGTGGCTGGGATGTCACAAACCAGCATAAGCAGATGTGTGCACCAGGTTGTCCCCGCAATCCTCAGACGCATGTCCAACCAGTTCATCAGACCCACCACTGTGCACCTGCGGCAGAAGGCAATGACAGATTTCTACAGAATTGACGGATTCCCACGCACCATCGGGGCCATTGATTGCACACATGTGGCACTCCAGCCCCCCAGTGCCACAGAGCACATATACCGCAATCGGAAGCATTGGCATTCCATCAACGTACAGGTGATAGCCGATGCCAAATACCTCATATGGCACGTCCGTGCCAAAGACCCTGGGTCCAGCCATGACAGCTACATCTACCGTCAAAGCAACATCCCCGAAGATTTTGAGCAGGACATGTATGGGGACAGCTGGCTGGTTGGTGAGTGACATGGGTGGCAGCCATGACTATCCCCTCCCATGATGCACAACAGAAGTGGCACATGCATGACTACCATCCTCCTGTGTTTTCCCTTACAGGTGACTCTGCATATACACTGGGACCCCATCTCATGACTCCTTTCCGGAACCCCCAAACCAGAGGAGAGAGAAGATACAATGAAGCACACATCAAAACCCGTGCAGTGGTGGAGCGCACATTTGGCCTCCTGAAGTCCCGTTTCCGCTGCCTGGATAAGTCTGGGGGGGCCCTATTGTATTCCCCCAACTTTGTCGGTCAGATCATTGGTGCATGTTGTATTCTGCACAACTTTGCCATGCGAAAGGGCCTGCATATTGCCCTACGTGATGACCTGACCCCCCAACCACACAGCCCCCCCCCGCCAGAGGAGACCCCGTCAGCTGATGGAAGAGCAGTCAGGAGTGTCCTCGTGTTACGAATCTTTGACCTTTAAACACACACATACAGCATGGCACACAGACAATGCACGCGTGTACACCACTGATGTCCCTAGATCACACACACCACATGCACATCGCATTGGATTAGCCCAAGTCCAGCATGTAGGACTTGGGAGCAGCAACGCCACGTCAAGGCCCCAATGATGTTGCTGTCCATTCATACACCTTTCACACATCATTCATACAGCCGTGGGGTTAACTTCACCACCACGGGCCGAGGGTGACACCCCTTACTTTCAGGAGTGCCACCCTCTCACATTCACACACCATTCACACTGCACCGTGTGCAGTATCCAAAAATATATAAAAAAAGCTCTTATCCAGAGCATAACAAAAAATAAATAAGCTCTTATCTAGAGCATAACAAAAAATAAATAAGCTCTTATCCAGAGCATAACAAAAAATAAATAAGCTCTTATCCAGAGCATAATACTAAAGAAAACTCAAATTAATGGGCCTGGCGGGGGCTCTGCCTGGTGCCACGGGTCCTGCCCCTCACTTGCCTGGGGGCAGCCCTAGATGGGGGGGGGGGAGCAGGTTGAGGAGGAACATCCCCACGTCCCTCCCTGGCTGCCTGCATGCCCTCCAGGGCAACCGCTATGCGGGTCTGCACAGCAGTCTGCGCCTTGATAGCAAGGCGCAGGGCCTGAACCTCCCCCACAAGTTCTGAGGTGTTTTCCTGCAGCTCCCCCAAGCTGGTCAGCGTTGCTGCGCTGTTAACAGCAACATCCTGGATGGCATCTGTTATATTGTCCGAGGATGCCAGGCTGTCGGCCAGGCGCCTCATCTCCTCCACGACCTCGGCCAGGTGTTTATTTTGCTGGTCCTGCTGTCTGACCAGCTGTTCCGGCAGGACCTGGGATACACCCCTGGTCTTTGACGTTGCCTTGCGGGGAGTGGCAGGGGACCGGGCATAAGGGGAGGATGTTGAGGGGCCGGAGATGAGGGGGGGGGAAAGAGAGGGACTGGAGAGGTTGGAGGGGGACACTGAGGGGTTTGCTACAGGTAGAGGAATAGCCTGGGCTGGTCCGGCCAACCCACCATCCTCCTCCACAACAACATAGAGGGCCTGGTCCTGGACTACCACACCCTCCTCAACCACCTCCTCCGTTGAGGTGTGCCCACTTCCCTCCAAGTCCTGTTCCAGGGGGGCAGCCAGAGGGACTGTATCTTCAGGGGATGGATCCTGATGGGCCCTGGCATCAACAGATGGCCCCGCTCCCTCCTGCACATCTGTGGATGACACAAAAGATGCCCATGTTGGTGGAGCCACACACTTGGCACATGTTCCCTTCCACCCCCATACATGTACACAACAGATAGAATAGAAAACACACTTACCTGTCCTCACGGCTGGCTTCTGGGACTCATAGCCCCCAACTCCCTCTACCTGCTCCGTCTGCAGGCAGCGGGCAACCACCTTCTCCTCCTCAGTCAGGCGGACAGGGCAGGGTGGGCCCCCTCCAGTGCCCCTGGCATGCCGAGCTATGGCAGCCAGCTTGCCCTTCACATGACGCCGCAGGTCATTCATTTTCTTTTGAATGTCCTGCGGTGTCCGGACCTCATGAGAGAGGGCATTGACCTGGCACGCCACCCTCATTAATATCTGATCCCTCCGGGACTTGCTGGTCCGGGCACTGTCAGCACCATGGAGCCGCGAGTCATACTTCTCCATGGCCCGTATGACAATGGCCCTCTCCTCTGGGGAGAAATTCTTCTTCCTCCTCTCCTTAACAGCAGTTGCCATCTTGTCCAGCACAAACTTTCGCCGTCACTCTCTAAAAAATGGGAGACGTTTGCGCTGCACGGGCGCATGTGTGGGCGCATTATATACCCTGCGCCGGCGCATCGTAGGGAGGCTTTGCGCATGCGCAGAAGGCATCCACGTCACGGCGCGGGTCAACCACGTCATGGCGCGGGTCATCCATGTCACGGCGCATGCTCCGTTCGTCCCGGCCTGCATTTGCATGGGGTCACGCTTCATTATAATGCAACACGCCCACTTCCCTCCTACTTTGGAGTTGCGCCGGATTACGCCCATGATTTTACGCGACGCAGGCGCATCTTGGAGCGCATTTACTTAGGGAATACGGTACTTGCCACTCCGTGTTACGTCGGCGTAGTGCATCTGAGATGCGCAACGCCTGCATAATTAGCCGCGCATCTACGAGAATCTGGCCCAAAGTGTGGTCAGAGGGAGTTTTCTTCATCTGACTGCACTAATTTCCTACTTTGGTGGGAGTACTCTTTAACTGAAGTGTTTTGAACTCTCCCTGTCTTGTGTTGGGCTCTGTCCCCACACGCCTACACCTTCGCCCTTTTTTCTACCTATCTAATTTGTCTTTCACCTATTCCAGCTTTACCTTCAATCTTCTCTATACCTGCTCCCCCCTACCCTTATCCCTACCTCCACCCTCCCTCCCCCCCTCAGTGTTGGTGACCTAATAGCAGCTGACCATTGTGTTCTGTGCCATATGATTGCCTCGGTGATTTAAATTGCTCACTGTCGCTCTTAGTCTCTTCCAGGCTTACACCGCATAGATCTGCCGTGACTGACCAGATGGCTTTCTCATCACTGGGGAAGTCCCCCACGGTGATAACATTGAATGTAAGAGGTCTAAACATACCAGAGAGGAGGGTATCACTTCTTAGGGAACTCCGCAAGGGTAAGCAGCACTTTGTCTTTTTACAGGAGACTCATTTTCGGACGGGCCATGTACAGAAGCTGACTGATGCTTACTTTGGAAGTGCACATCATGCCACAAACGATAATGCCAAAACAAAAGGGGTATCGATCTTGATAGCTAAAAATGCACCCTTCACGTTACTAGATAGCCTTATAGACCCAGAGGGACGCTACATTTTCCTGAAGGGCTCCTATAATGGCAGGAAGTTAACCTTAGCCAACGTTTATTTCCCCAATACAGCACACGTCACCTTTTGCCAATCCCTTACTAGACAACTTATGGGCTTTACCTCTGGCCTGCTAATTGCAGGAGGAGACTTTAACGTCCCCCTGAACCCCGTGGTGGACTCCTCATCCGGGTCATCATGCATTCCCTACCGTGCTCTTAAAAAACTAAAATCCATGCTGAACTCCCTTCAACTCATCGATGCGTGGAGATTTCTCCACCCCGACGTAAAAGACTTTACCTTTCACTCGGCGCCTCACAACCGCTATTCCCGCATAGACTACTTATTTGTCACTCAAAGAGACCTACACTCTGTAACTGAGGCCAAGATTGGCATCAGATCACTGTCAGACCATGCACCGGTCTCCCTCACGGTAGATTTCGGTGCATGTGCTCCTAGACCGAATACCTGGAGGCTTAACGCCTCCCTGCTGACAGACCATTCCCTTCTGCCTACCATTACCTCTTCACTGACAGAATACTTCCAGCTCAATGTCACCCCCGGCACAGACCCGCTTAATGTCTGGCTCGCACACAAGTGCTCAATTAGAGGAGAGCTGATTAGGTTGGGGGCCCTGAAGAAAAGACAACTGAACTGTCAGGTGGAGGAATTAGCAGACCGAATTCGGAACCTAGAATGCCTCCATAAACAGTCTTTGTCCGAACGATCGGCCAAGGAGCTCTTGGAAACGCGTAAGGCTTTGCAGGACCTCTTTGATAATAAGGCCAGGAGAATGCTTTTCTTCAGGAAGAAAATGTACTATGAGGCGGCCAACAAATCAGGGCGATTTCTAGCGAGGGCTTTGAAAGAAGCCTCTGCTACCAATCACATCCCCCAGATGAGGAACCGTGAGGGCTCTTTAGAGATTGCTACTGATGCGATTGCAGCACAATTTCAACAGTTTTACACCAATCTGTACAACCTACAGACACCTCACAAACCCCCAGACCTGGCGGGTCCTAGAGCCACCGAAATCTCAAACTTCCTAAAGGGGAAAGCGGCCTCCCTAGGCTGTCAGACCCACAACTAAAACTCCTTGAGGACCCTATTACGCCTGAAGAGACTCAGTCGGTAATCTCGGATCTTAAGGCGGGCAAAAGCCCTGGACCAGATGGGTTCACGTCAATTTACTTTAAGACATTCAAAGACATTCTGTCGGCACCACTGACGAGGGCCCTGAACTCTCTGTCTGCCCCAGGTCTATTCCGACTGAGTTTCTATCGGCCCATATCTCCCTGATCCCCAAGCCAGGTAAGGATCCCGTGGAGTGCTCTAGCTATAGGCCGATATCTCTGTTAAACCTTGATCTCAAAATTCTTGCAAAGATAATGGCCAATAGAATGAGACCCCTGCTCTCCTCCTTAATTGGTCCTGAACAAGTGGGATTCATGCCCAACAGGGAAGCTAGGGATAACGTGATTAAATCTTGCTTCTGACACATGGGGCTCATGGTGGTGCCTTTGTGGGCCTTCTCCTGTCCACGGACGCGGAGAAGGCCTTCGATAGAGTCGCCTGGGACTACATGTTTGCCACGTGCGAACATGTGGGACTGGGTCCGTGCATGATGTCTTGGATATCCGCCCTGTACGATAGCCCGACAGCAAGACTTAAAATCAATGGCTCATTGTCAGGGGAAGTTAGAATTTCTAACGGAACTAGACAAGGATGCCCCCTGTCCCCCCTTCCATTTATTTTGTCCTTAGAGCCGTTCTTCAGGCTGGTCAACAGGGACGCGTCAGTGGCTGGCTTTAAAGTCAATGGTGTGGAGTACAAAATTGCAGCTTATGCTGATGATCTATTGTTCTTCCTGACGGAACCCCGCACCACTGTGCCCAGCCTGATGGACAGGTTCTCTACTTTTGGGTACATATCCAATTTCAAGATTAATTTTTCCAAATCCGAAGCGATGAACATTTCACTGAAAGCTGACACCCTGCAGGAGACTCGTACCGCTTGCCCCTTTAGATGGGTCACCGGGGCTCTTAAATATCTGGGGACTTGGCTGACTCCCGATTTAGGATCGATCTACGAACGTAACTTCCCAGCCCTCTTACGAGACTTACAAAAAGACCTACAGACGTGGAACTCCCGATACTTTTCGTGGTTCGGAAGAGCGGCGATTATAAAAATGGTAGTCCTACCGAGATTCCTATATCTCCTACGGAACCTCCCAATCAAAATCCCTCAGGCGTGTTTTAAATCCTTAAGTTCCATTCTCACTAGATTTCTTTGGAGTGGCAACAAACCAAGGATAAAACTCTCGACCCTAATCAGACCTAAAGAGAAGGGAGGGATAGGCTTACCTAACTTTCGTAATTATTACCTGGCCTCACACCTTACTAGGGTGCTCGACTGGCACTGCCACGGCTCCTCGAAGGCATGGGTTGACCTGGAACGCATGCTGTCTGGAAGTCCCCTTCAACTCGCCCCTTGGGTCCCCTGGCATTGCCAACTAGACACAGTCAAACAACACCCCCTGACAGGCACCACACTACAGCTGTTTGACTTAGTAGCCTCCAAAACCAATCTGACTTCCATTACTGGCCCGCTCACACCGGTCGCCGACAACCCTGATTTCTCTCCGGGGGTCGACGACCACGCGTTCAGGACAATAGACTCCAGCCCGCCGCTGGCAATGAGGGATTGCTTCTTTAAGGGGTCATTTAAATCCAGTACTGGGCTGCCTGATTTATCCTGGTGGCAGTACTTCCAATTGCGTGATTATGCCACAAAAAACCCTCAGAGGCTCTCCTTCATTCGGCAGCTAATGGATTTTGAAAGGTTATGCACGAGCGGTTCCCCTGTCGCAAAGGCGACTTCGGTGACCTATGCGTGGCTTCAAGAAGAAATGACGATACCTGACGACAGATTCCGAAAGACATGGTCCGACGTCTTGCACACAGAACTCTCTGATAAACAATGGAAAACAGCTTGTGTGCTGGCCCACCAAGGTTCGATTAACACTAAGGCACAGTAGACTTCCTATAAGCTCCTGACCCAGTGGTATGCCACGCCGGTTAAACTTAAGAAGTGGTACCCTCACGCCTCCGATCGCTGTTGGCGCTGCAAAACTGAGTTGGGCAGTCTCGTTCACATCTGGTGGGATTGCCCGGTATTGACTGAGTTTTGGAGAAGAGTAAGGGAAGTAGTGAAGCTCATTACAGAGACCAACATAGTCCTAGATGCGGCCTGCTGTCTTTTACACGTTTCTAATGTGTCCGTCAAAAGGTACAAACAATCCTTGACTAAGCATTTGTTAAATGATGCCAACTCTTTAATCCCGCTTGCATGGAAATCCACTAAGGCACCGTCCATCAAGGACTGGCTCAGAAAGGTCAATGACACCTATTATATGGAAAAGTCAGTGGCACAATCCTTAGACAGGACCAATCATTTCCATGAGACTTGGTCCCCTTGGTTCCTTTTTAAAACATCCAGAAAATATTCCGAGATGGTTTAGCGTCTTAGATGCATGATACTACCCTCTGGGCCTTGTCACCACTGAAGAACAACCCCTGCCCCTCTCCACCCATCCTTCCCAACCTCCCCCCCTCCCTTTTTCTTTCTCTTTCTCTCTCTCTCTCTCTCTCTCTTCTCTTTCCATACTTGTTGTCGCTTCTCTGTCTCTCTAATATTCTTATTCTGGTTTCATATGTTTCAGGTCATTATGTTTGAATGTACGCAGACAACCCAGCACACGACTTGTGCCTGTTATGATTGGCCTACTATGACCTGCTCGTCACTACTGTTTGTTGCTCTTTCCCGCACTATGGTCTGTATGAGCCTACCAGTTTAGTATACTCCATACGAAGGGAACACTCCCGTACTTTTCCCCTATTGCCATTGTAAAACTCATCTTGATGTCCCATATGTTGATGTTAGTTTGCTCTACAGGCTATAGCTGTATTACATATCTAATTACCTACTGCGTTGTCTGCTTGTATTGTTTTCTGTGTTGTTCTCTGGCCTTTCTTATATTTCTAATAAACTTTGATGTTTAAAAAAGAACCATGCTTAATGAAACAGGCCGTGTGTCAATAGTTATCTCCTTTGTGGCTGGTTGCTGTTGAAACATCAAACAAAGGCATTCCAAAAGCACAGGGCCACTGAGATGGGTCACTGTTCTGGCTCATTCACCTGTGTCTGTAAATGTCAGCTTGAGCTACTGAGCTGTGTTAACAAAGATTTTTTTAGCAGGAGGTAAGAAAGTGAGATGTAAACACATGTAAACAGAGTCTAAATCTCAACCTGCAAGCTCAAATGCAAAATATCAGTATGCCGTATTTCACACTTACCTTACAATAAAATAATTACTTTTTTTTTTTTTATCCCTCTCAAGCACACAGTTAAATGAACAACTCAAAAGGACCAATCTGCAATCCATAGGATGGCATTCAATCATTCACACAGCTTGACTTATTCTGTTTTAGAAGTTTTGTCTAGCATATAGTTAGTTGTTAAAACATTCCACTTGCTCGATTTGTGTCAGTGAGGGGACTGAGTGGTGACATGCAGATGTTTGCTGTATCTTGCTGTATCTTGATGTTTAGTAATTGCAAGGTTAACATGATTGTGTAAATGTTATTAGTTGAAAACTCCTTTGCGTTGGAAGTTGTTGTTTTTTCACATGTTCAATAAAAACATTTTTGATTTTTTTTTTTTTTTTTTTAAAACATTCCACTACTGACTAAATAGTCATACTCCTTTGCTTTTCTGTGTATATGGCTTATGCCTCATATCTGAAAAAAATGAATTCTGTCAGGAAGGACATTCCAGCAGAGAGAATGGTTCTTCTAGACGGCGTCCTGCGTAAATATACAGACATCAACGGTATTTCGTACTTGTAACTATCCTGCATCAAGACAGAAGAGTGTGTTAGGTGGTCAACTAGTCATACCTTGCAAGTGTTGGCCTGGCCAAAATGCAGCAGCAGCAGCAGCAGCTGCAGCAGCAGCGGCAGCACAAGCTGAAGCTGCCCACCAACCACCTGATAAGCATACATACACATGCTGGAACTCAACACTGGCCATGTTGTAGTGGCTGCAACAACAGCAGCTGCCCATCAATTAGTATCTGTGCTAGTGCAGGGCAAGGACAGGCGCTAGGGAGCTGGGTTCCTTTCACAATGCCTGGATAAGAATATTGTCATCAAAGAACACAGAAAATAAATGGAAATACTTAAAAAAACTCTATGCAAACACACTTCAAATGTATTCCCATGGGCAATAAAAGGCTAAAAATCCATTCTAGATGACTCATGGTCAAGGTTAAAAAAAGCTATAAATAATAGGAAAAAAGTATTTTAAATATAAAAATTAGGTAACATTATCTTCATTTAAAAGTTACAAAGAATATAACACAATATGTAAAAAGGAATTCAAGGTTGTAAAAACGAATTAAAGGTTGCAAAAGAGAGTGGGACAAACCCCAAAAAAATCTCCAAGTATATTAACAGTTAAATGTCTGAGCATTTAGGCCCTTTACTGAATAATTTAAAGATTGTGACAAAGAGAGAGCAAATGTAGAGAGAAATGTGACAAAGAGAGAGCAAATGTATTAAATGCCTTCTTTGGCTATGTGTATACAAAAGAGTATGGGATAGCTCACACAGTGGCGTCACTAGGTTTGGTGTCACCTGGTGCGGTAAAGCATGGGGGATACAATGTTTTACCTCAACACTGCAGCTCTCACTTTCTAGCCTGTCATAGGGCCCTGTCCTGTCGCTGTGCATAAGGGAGAGCACACCACATTAAAAGGTAGATGTGGCCAAAGGACCATACAAAAGCATTGTTAAATACCATGAGTGCATTATGCACAGGGTTCAGAAGTACACTACATACAGAGTGCAGCATTCAGGAATGTGATCCAAACAGGGTGCATACGTTTTCTATGTACAGGGCGCAAGGATCGCTATGTACAGGGTGCAGGGGTGGCTATGTACAGGGTGCAGGGGTGGCAATGTACAGGGTGCAGGGGTGGCTATGTACAGGGTGCAGGGGTGGCTATGTACAGGGTGCAGGGGTGGCTATGTACAGGGTGCAGGGGTGGCTATGGACAGGGCAGGGGTGGCTATGTGGACAGGGTGCAGGGGTGGCTATGGACAGGGTGCAGGGGTGGCTATGGACAGGGTGCAGGGGTGGCTATGGACAGGGTGCAGGGGGTGGCTATGGACAGGGTGCAGGGGTGGCTATGGACAGGGTGCAGGGGTGGCTATGGACAGGGTGCAGGGGTGGCTATGGACAGGGTGCACGGGTGGTTAGGACAGGATGCAGGGGAGGCTAGGACAGGGAGCAGGGGTGGCTAGGACAGGGTGCAGCGGTGGCTATGTACAGGGTGCAGGGGTGGTTAGGACAGGGTGCAGCAGTGGCTATGTACAGGGTGCAGGGGTGGTTAGGAAAGGGTGCAGGGGTGGTTAGGACAGGGGTGCAGGGGTGGCTATGTACAGGGGTGGTTAGGAAAGGGTGCAGTGGTGGTTAGGAAAGGGTGCAGGGGTGGTTAGGACAGGGTGCAGGGGTGGCTATGTACAGGGGTGGTTAGGAAAGGGTGCAGGGGGGGTTATGAAAGGGTGCAGGGGTGGTTAGGACAGGGTGCAGGGGTGGTTAGGACAGGGTGCAGGGGGGTGCTATGGACAGGGTGCAGGGGTGGCTATGGACAGGGTGCAGGGGTGGCTAGGGACAGGGTGCAGGGGTGGCTATGGACAGGGTGCAGGGGTAGGGGTGGCTAGGGACAGGGTGCAGGGGTGGCTATGTAACAGGGTGCAGGGGTGGTTAGGTACAGGGTGCAGGGGTGGTTAGGAAAGGGTGCAGGGGTGGTTAGGACAGGGTGCAGGGGTGGTTATGTAGGGTGCAGGGGTGGTTAGGAAAAGGTGCAGGGGTGGTTAGGAAAGGGTGCAGGGGTGGTTAGGACAGGGTGCAGGGGTGGCTATGTACAGGGTGCAGGGGTGGCTAGGGACAGGGTGCAGGGGTGGCTAGGGACAGGGTGCAGGGGTGGCTATGTACAGGGTGCAGGGGTGGTTAGGACAGGGTGCAGGGGTGGCTATGAACAGGGTGCAGGGGTGGCTAGGGACAGGGTGCAGGGGTGGCTAGGACAGGGTGCAGGGGTGGCTATGTACAGGGTGCAGGGGTGGTTAGGACAGGGTGCAGCGGTGGCTATGTACAGGGGTGGCAGGGGTGGCTAGGGACAGGGTGCAGGGGTGGTTAGGACAGGGTGCAGGGGTGGCTATGTACAGGGTGCAGGGGTGGTTAGGACAGGGTGCAGGGGTGCAGGGGCTAGGAGGACAGGGTGCAGGGGTGGCTATGTACAGGGTGCAGGGGTGGCTAGGGACAGGGTGCAGGGGTGGTTAGGACAGGGTGCAGGGGTGGCTATGTACAGGGTGCAGGGGTGGTTAGGAAGGGGTGCAGGGGTGGCTATGTACAGGGTGCAGGGGTGGCTATGTAGAGGGTGCAGGGGTGGCTATGTAGAGGGTGCAGGGGTGGCTATGTAGAAGGTGCAGGGGTGGCTATGTAGAAGGTGCAGGGGTGGCTATGTAGAGGGTGCAGGGGTCAAAAGTTCTCTATCCATAAGGTGAAAAGTTAGTACTGCAGAACAGAAAAAAAAGGACAGAAAAGTGAACAGATGGGCTGCTGCCAAAGAGCAGCTTCAACTTACAGAGGATGTGCAATGACAGTCTGAACACATGGGCTGTAGAAGGAGCTGCCGAGATACTGGAGCCGCCGGCAATGAAAGTGGAGCCGCTGGCCGGGACACTGGAGCCACCGCAGCCATTGTCACACGTTGAGCAGCTGCCGCGCCGCCCGGGCGGGGGAAACTGAAAGTACTGTGTGACGTGACTGACGTCACATCATCACAGTGCAGTGTGACAAGCAGGCACAGGCTAAGCTCTGCTGAGGCTCGCCTCGCCGCTCGCTGGTGCCTGGCTTAGGGGAGCGGAGGAAGAAGAAAAAGACTACACAGACACAGTCCAGATGGATAGACACACACTCGGCGGCGCTGGGCATGTCATCTAAAAAAAAAAAAAAAAAATTTTTTTAAATCCTCAATGTCAGAATGGTGTCACCCCTCTAGCGGGTGTCACCCGGGTGCGGACCGCACCCCCCTAGCAACGCCTCTGAGCTCACATCCTTAAAGGGTGTGGCAGGCGCAGCACTATGAAGTGCCTCATGTGCTGTGGCATTAGAAGAATTGTGATATCTCTGACTTTTCAGTCCAACAAGACTGTCTATTACTCTGAAATTCCTCTATTGCCGTTCTATGGAAGCAGTAGGCTTAAAGAGCACACCAAAATGCTTAAAATAACTTCTTTAATAACTTCACTTTTCTTCATATAAGATACTGCTGCTTTGCAGCAGACAGTCCATGCACAAAAACACGCGACGAACAAGTACAACAGAAAATGGTGCTTCAAATATTCAATCTTGTCATCTAACATAAGATGGTGGATATAGTTCTTTCTTCAGTATTTACTCTCTCTCTCTGTAAGTTATCAAAGCATTCTCTGATTTCTTTGAAGGGTATAACTCTGTTTGCAACTTGGTTTGCAGGTTGCTTTTGCAGGGTTAACTTAGTTTGGTTTGATATGGTTCGGGTTTGAAGGTTTGGGTTTAATATGGTTCGGGTTTGATGAGTGATTCAGGTTTGATATGGTTCGGGTTTGAATGTTTGGGTTTGATATGGTTCGGGTTTGATGAGTGATTCAGGTTTGATATGGTTCGGGTTTGGTGGAACTACAAGTGAACACACAGCTAAATAAGTATACAGTTCTAATCACACTATTTACAATAAGAACATATATATAACTGTATAATTACCTAATTTTTCCCTCTGGCTTCCATAAGAACTGCTCTGTATGTCTGCTTGCTCTGCTGTCTGCATGTGGCTCTGTGTCTCTGTGTGGAATAATCTAGCACATGGAGTATTAGGAACCTCCCAGACAGAGTGTTTGTAAAGCTGGCTGTGACTGGTCAAGACTCTGCTCAATGTGAGATTAGCTGTGATTGGGCCAAGGCTTCTGATGAGTCACAAAAGCTTAACTCTATGCTTTCGGGTATGAATTAAACTGTGAATAACTTTGCTTACCTCCTGCCCCATACAAACAAATGACTCTTAAAGGCATATTTTTTCTTTTGCTTCTGTGAACACAACATACAACTGTTATATAACATCCAAACACAAAATCACAGTAAATAACCCTGCCTTTGTCTCTCACATATAAACATGTGCTCTACATTAGGTTCTTAGCAGGTTTAGCTGTATATACATGTAAGTTATATTAGCTACCTAGGACAGGTTCTAGCTGGACAGCTACAAAGGGTTTGTAAAGGATTTTTTTTATCCTAATAGCTACTTTTACCTTAATGCAGTGCTGTTTTCATGTCCTCATTGTTCGTTTTTGCTCTCAAGTTGCTGTAATTCTTCTCTGATCTCTACACTTCCTGGTTATCTGTTTCCTGATAACCACAGTACTGGGAGCTTTCTCTTTGTGGTCACTAATCAAGGAAGTGTGATTACTGTGTGTCTAAAACCCCTCAGCACCAATCAATTTTCGTTTTCCAAACCATCACTGCCCTGTATTGGCTCTGTGGCTCTGTACAGCAGAGAAGCAGGAAACATGCAAAAAGGAAACTAGAGGTACATTGATGTTTATCTATTTGTAATTATTTTAAAAGGAATCAGTTAAAGCGGAGTTCCACCCAGGAAAAAAACATTTGCCCAAAAGTCCTAAAAAAATAAATTAAAAAAAAAGTGTTTTTTTTTTTTATACTCACCCGAAATACCTGTTGCTAGGCGGAAGTCCGTAATCTGCCTCATCCTCACCGTGGTGTGTATTCTTCTTCTCCGTTCTCCAAGTGAATGGGGCGTGCTGCTTTCTGGGAACTGTGTGTGTTCTCAGAGAGCAGCCGCCCATCCACAAGCCAGCACGAGACTCACACAGGCACAGTAGGAAATGGGCAGTGAAGCCATAAGGCTTCACTGCCTGTTTCCCCTAGTGTGAATGGCGGCACGGGACCAGCATCGATCGTGGGACCGGCATCGGGGGGCTATCAAGGCAGGCAAGTAGAACAGGTAAGTGTCCTTAGTAGCTGCTGACTTTAAAAAAAAAAAATTTGCGGGTGGAATCCCGCTTTAACTATTATGTCTCTATACCCTGTAAACAGTCATTTCAGCCAAATTTTTTATTTTATTTACAACTCCTTTAATGGGTAGTACAGAAACATTTAGACAGAATAAAGATGAATAAAGCACCTGGACCAGATGGAAAAAACCATGTGACCTAAAAGGGCTGAGCTCTGTTATAGCAAAGCCATTGTTTCTACTTTTTAGGAACTCTTTAATGACTGGCATAATACTACTGGACTTGCGTAAGGTCATTGTTGTACCTACAGTATATTAAAAAAGGTATCAAAGTCTCTTTACAAAGTAAATACAGACTGGTTAGTTTAACTTCTATAGTTGGGGAGATACTGGAAAGTTTAGTAAAAGGCCACATAAATGAGTTTTTGGTACAAACAAATATTTTATGCAATAAATACAGGAGCCATGTCCTGTGGTCTTATGAGACCAATATAAACGTATTTAGTTCTGATGGTGTTATGGCGGCAACCAGGTGAGGAGTACAAAGGTAAGTACTACATTCAAGCATGGTGGTGGAAGTGTCATGGTCTGGGGCTGCATGAGTGCTGCGGGCACTGGGGAGCTACAGTTCATTTAAGGAACCATGAATGCCAACATGTACTGTGACATACTGAAGCAGAGCATGATCCCCTTCCTTCAGAGACTGGGCTGCAGGGCAGTATTCCAACATGATAATGACCCCAAACACACATCCAAGATGTTCACTGCCTTGCTAAAAATGCTGTGGGTAAAGGTGATGGACTGGCCAAGCATGTCTCCAGACCTAAACCCTATTAAGCATCTGTGGGGCATCCTCAAACTGAAGGTGGAGAGCAGACGGTCTCTAACATCTACCAGCTCTGTGATGTCATCATGGAGGAGTGGAAGAGTATTCCAGAGGCAACCTGTGAAGCTCTCGTGAACTCAATGTCCAAGAGGATTAAGGCAGCACTGGAAAAATAGGATTTTTTATTACAGCTTACCTGTAAAATCATTTTCTTGGGAATACATCACAGGACACAGAGCCTTAACTACTTAATGGGTTATGTAGTCACCACAGGTGATTGGACACTGGCAAACCCAATTAAAATTGAGGTCCTCCCCTATATAATCCCCTCCCAAATAGAGAGTACCTCAGTTTTGTAGCAAAGCAATAAGTGTTCCACATTTAACTCCGAAGAGGGGTGGGAGCTCTGTGTCCCGTGATGTATTCCCAAGAAAAGGATTTTACAGGTAAGCTGTATTAAAAAATCCTATTTTCTTGATCATAGATAATGGGAAACAGAGCCTTAATTACTTAATGGGGTGTCCCATAGCAATGCTAAAATTGAGGGGAGGGAGACATGAGAATAAGATCAGAAACACTGAATACAGAATAAGATCAGAATAAGACCGCCATTGGACCATAGGATTTATACTGCTGCCTGCAGCACACTACTCCCGAAGGCGGCATCCTCATACCCTCTCACATCTACCTGTTTTTATTTAGTAAATGTACGGACCGAAGACCAAGTAGCAGCCTTACAGGTCTGAGCCATGGAGCCATAGAGGCCTGGTGATGCACTTCTCATGAAGCACCAACTGCTCTAGTCGAGTGTGCTTTCACCTGAAAAGGAGGGATCTTCTTTTCTAAACCATAGGCCTGAATAATGACTGGTCCAATCCAACTTGCAATAGTGAATTTTGACGCTGCCTGGCCCTTCCATGGGCCTTGTGGCAGAATAAACAGACAATCAGTCCTCCTTATCTGAGCCGTAGCTTGCAGATAAACCTTTACCGCTCTTACAACATCTAGAGAGTGTAGACTCTATTCCTCCGCAGACTGCGGATCTGGAAAAAAAGACAGTAGGACTATATCTTGATTCAGATGGAATTCTAAAACCACCTTAGGTAAGAAAGTTGGGTGAGGACGCAGCACCACCCTGTCATCATGAATATTCATATACGGTTCTTTACACGAAAGAGCCGCCAATTCCAATGCCCTCCTTGCTGAGGATATGGCTACAAGAAAAAAAAAACAGTTTCTTTCTCAAAAGACTTAGAGAAACCTAGTGTAAACGTTCAAAAGGTAGTTTCTGTAAAATAGATAATACCAAATTCAAATCCCATGGGCACACAGGAGAATTAACTGGCGGATTCAAACACAGTGCTCCCTGAACAAAGGCCCTGACTAGGGAATAGGAGGCAAGCGTTTTTTTTTTTATCTTTTTATTGAGTATAAAACATACAAACAAACCACAACAGTAAACCTGCCACAGCATTGGGACTAGACCCACGCAGGAGTCAATACCATCTGGCCATAGGCTGCTTCCATCATTTGTAACATACAGCTGCAGCACGTTTACAAGAAAAGAACAAACAAACAAACAACCTAGTGTAGTAGTGGCTCCTGCTCAATTAAAATGTCCAAGTATCAAATTCTTAAGTCGAGGCCCGAGGGACAGTAAATTATATCCAGTAAACGCATAGCAGAGATTATAATATAGAGAGAAAAAAAAAAAAAAACACCCAGTGTATCAGAGTCACAACCACCCGTGGAGTGGCACCACGTACAGGCTCAGTCAGTCTCCGGTCGCCGTGAAGGCCTCCGCTAGCCATTTGGCCCATCCTCTATTTTGGTAGGTTCCCTTATAGAGTGGCAGTACTTTATTGACATGAGTTTTTCATAGCATTATGGACGGTGGGGCACGTTTTTTCCAGCAGAGAGTGATTATTTTCCTGGCATAGAATAACAGGGGTCCTATCAGAGTTCTCTCTGCCACCCTGGGGGCTAATTCTTCTACCAAGCCCAGAAGGCATATCTGCGGGTTTGGGCCGCTACCTCTATTCTTACCACCTCTTGTATTACAGATAGTACTTGTGACCAGTAGTGTTTAATTACTGGGCAGGACCAGAAGATGTGCATAAAGTCGCCCGGATCCCCAGTACACCTCCAGCACTCCGCTGACAGGGAGGCTTTCATTTTATGCAACCTATACGGGGTAATATAAGCCCGGTGTAGAATTTTATATTAGATGAGACGATCTCGAAGGGAGACCAGTATTTTGAAGGGGAAATCTCACATTTCCTCCCAATCCTCTGAGTCCAGTCCCGGGATGTCCTGTGTCCATCGCTGACGGAGCTTAGACAAATCTGGAGAGGAGACTCTGAGTAGATATGCATAGAGGGACGAGGTCGGTTTCTTGGTACATTCATATCGATTGACCGTCTCTAGATCAGATTGCACTATTTGCTTGACATTTGGTGTTATTTTGGCTTTAAACGCGTGAGACAGTTGCATATAGCGAAATAAATGCGAGGAAGGCACATTGTTATGGGATACCAGATGATTAAAAGGGCGTATAGCTGTGCCGGTGGCGAGGTCAGATAACAGTGTAATACCGCATTTGGCCAATATTTTGGGGTCCGGTAACAAGAAAAAAAAGGGCAGTGTAGGGTTGTTTCATAGTGGGGCATGTGGGGAGACTGCAGTCCGTGGGAACTTCTAAATTCCCAATCCTGCCCTCCAGGCCTTCAGAGTCGTGTGCATGGGGTGGTCAAATTATATGGAGCCTTGGGACTACGAAGGGGTAAATGTGTTAGGGCCTCTACAGAACGGACCACCGCCGCCTCCAGAACAGATGCTGGGTTGGACGCGTCCGGTACCAGCCACCAAACTGCTGTGACCAGCTGGGCTGCCAGAAAATATTTCTGGCAGTCCGGAAAAGCCAACCCCCCATTCGACACCGGAAGCATCAGTGTGGATAATTTAAATCTAGGAGGATTTGGGCCCCAGAGGAAGAAGGAGAAGAGTCGGTTACATTTCGTTAAAAATGAGCAAGGTATCCACTGTGGGGAGTTACGGAATAGGTAGGTAAATTTAGGTATGATTTTCATTTTAATTAAGTTATGCGGTCTAATAAGGACAGAGGAAGGTTCTCCCAGGCTTTTAGTTTGGCCTTGACTCCTTGGACCACCGGCTCTAGGTTAAGGGGTATAAAGCTGGACGTGTCCCTTAAGACGCGCACCCCCAAGTACACCATTTCGTCTACCCATTTCAGTTGGATATCTGGCGGGGCTAGTTTTTTAGCCTCAGGGTCTATAGCTAGCAATTGGGATTTTGCCCAGTTCACCCGTAAACCTGTTATTTTAGAGAAGTCGGTCATAATGCAAAGCCCGTAAGGGAGGGGTCAGAAATAGTAGGAGACTGTACAGATACCCTCTCCTTAGCCATGCTATTTTTGTCTTTTATGTGGGGCGAGACAGCAAGGTCCGCCACCTTATGCAATCAAACACTGGAGAGAGAGGGCCATAGCCCTGCCTGGTATCCTTGACGAAAAGGGGGAGAATCATCACCCCCAATTCTGATAGCCGCCCTTGGGGAGTTTGTATTACAGAGTTTGCAGACATTAAAAACCAACGGAAATCCCATCCTCCGCAAGTTTCCCAGGATGGCCATCGATAATAATGCCTTTTAATCGATTAGGGTGTACCGGGGAATTGAACCCAGGACCGCTCTGTGTTATTCAAACTCCTTATCAGCCACCTTCCAGTTTAGCTGTCCATTAGCCTGGTGCTCCTTGATCTCCCTACTCATCTGCACTTGTCCAGCTGAGGCAGGGCACACTTGCATGATAAAGTTGCCTCACTATGAAAGGTGTTAATTCTTCAGATCATTCTGTCTGCCAACAGTTCCAATGTTGATCTTCTGCCAGAGTGAGTCCCGGGCTTTTACCTTGGCTGTATAATCGGACTTCTGCTTGCCTGAACCCCTGACCCCGGCTTGGACTTTGGATACCCGATCTTACCTGCCCTTTGACCCCGGCCTGTATTGTTGGCTATTCACTGTCTTCTAAAGCCCCTGACCACAGCTTGTCTCCTGGACCTGTTTTCAGCCCGTCCTGACCAGTGAAGACTTTTGTGCCTGGAGGTCTTCTGTTCATCTGGAGCCTTCCAGCGGTGACCCTGTACTCTCACAAGACTCTGCCATTGTCTTCCCGTGATAAAGCGGTGTGTGTCCCTCTAGAGTCCCAACTCAGGGGGCGGATCGCATCAGGTCAACTAGATCACAAGTCTGCAAATGTTACTATTCAAGTAAGCCCTCACATAATTGAACCCTAACATGGAGTCCGCAGATGTATAAAATGCTACCTCCCTGACTCTGCCGTCATGTCTAGCTACCATACCATTCTGGAACTAAAGAATTATCCTCAGTGAGTGAAAGGGACAGCACGCCCAGGGAACCAGTGTCCTGAGATTTGTTGTTTGCAGAGAAATTTGATGGTAGCCGTGTCCTGTGATAAACTGATTGTGATCTGTTGTTTTCCCTTATGCTTGAGACTGTATAAGGTTCGTGCTACCATCAAGCTGCTTATAGAAAATCCAATAAATTGTCATATCTTTGCAGGAAAAAGCAAGTCTTGGACACCTGGGAAACTTTAAGTTTGCTTTAGACTCATACATTCCTCTCCAAGAGGTCAACGCTCGTCTTATTCTGGCCAACGGGTAGAGACAGATATGGATCGACACAACATCAAGCCAGCCCAGTATGCAGCTATATTGTCGGAGTGCCCAACCATGAAGTCCCAACACCAGATAGCCTTGAGCTCCTTGTGCACCCACGACTACCTTGGAGGATGGAACCCATGGATCGGGGCCATCCAGTCCGGCTATCTTGGGTAGAAAAAGAGCGAAGGAGAGAAGACTTTGTTTTTACTGTGGTGAGTGGGCCGTTATTTCTCTTTGCCCAACCCGCCCACCTCGGCCAAAGGCTCTTCAAGTGGGTACTATTGGGAGTTTTTTTTACCCCAGAATCTTTGCCTTTAGAGCTTGAAGCCTTTGCCCCAGTCATTTCGGTGATACTGTCCTCCAATGCACCTGTTCAAGCTTGCTGTACCTCCTCCAGTTAAGTCCCGGCTCCAGTCCTCGATTCCGGTCAGTGTCCTCGAAATTCCTGTTCCTGTGTCTCCTGTTCCGGTGTCTAGTTCTGTGTAGTTCCTGTGTCTCCAGTTCCAGGTCATCTGTTTCCGTAGTGTCTCCAGTTCCAGCTAGTTCCAGTGTCTCAGTTCAGTGTCTCCAGCCATGTCTCCAGTTATTTCCAGTTAGTGTCTCCGTCCTGTTCCGGTTTAGTTCCTGTGGGGTCTCGAGACAGTTCCGGGTCCCCAGTTCCTGTTCCGGTGTCTCCCGTGTCCCCAGTTCCTGGTCTCCGGTGTCCAGTTGAAATTCCAGCTCCGGTGTCCCAAGTGGTTCTTCCACCACTGTGTCTATGCCCAATGGTCATGGCAAACAAGATCTATAACGAGCTTTACGGAGAGACCCCCTGAGAACTTCAAGATCAACTAAGCAAAGAAAAAGTAAAAATCTGCTTTGTTTCCCCATGGTTTGCTTAAAGACTGTCCCTATGTGACACTCCTTTAAACGCCCGGAGGGTGTTTTTAAGGGGGGGGGACTGTCAGGGTCAGTACCGGGAATTGACCCAACCGCTCTGAGTTATTCCAACTCCTTATCTCTGGCCCCTTCCAGTTTAGGTCCAGAGCCTGGTGCTGACTGCGTGATCACTATCCCTTGTGTAGCAGGCAGGTTGCCTAATCAACTGCATATAGCCCTGCCTCACTATGAGGGAGGTGTCGTTCATTCTGATCAGATCTTGTCTGGCCAACAGTTCCTATATGTTGATCTTTTGCAAGTATCCCCGGCTTTTACCCTTGGCTCGTTTTTGGACTTCTGTTGCCTGAACCCCACCCGGCTTGGACTTTGGATACCCGATCTTCACCTGCCTTTACCCCGGCCTGTATTGTTACTTTCCCTGTCTTCTCCAGCCCCTGAAAGCTTGTCTCCTGGACCTGTTTTCAGCCCGTCCTGACCAGTGAATCTTTTGTGCCTGGACGGTCTTCTGTTCCTCCGCCTTCCAGTCGGTGATCCGTTACCTCCCAGACCTGAATCGTCTTCCCGCTGGTACCGGTGCCTCCCGTGCGTGTCCCTCTGCCACTCAGGGGGCGATCGAATCGAATGCTCACAAGTCTCCAAATGGACTCCACTCTAGGTAAGCCCTCACAGTCGAAGAAGGCAATCGTTCTAGTGCCCACATTGTCATGTATGGCATGCAAGTTAGTGAATAGTCTGCGGAGGTTAATATCCGAGGATTTATTGGCCATGAATCCAGTCTGGTCCGAGTCTATAATAGAGGGCAATAGTGGGTTGAGCCTAACAGTGATCAACTTAGATAACATTTTGAAATCGAGGTTGAGAAGTGCAATGGGCCTGTAAGAGGCGCACTGTTTGGGATCTTTATTGGGCTTAAGGATTAGAATAATGTGCGTGTCTGCCATGGAGGGTGGGAGCGCTCCCTCCTCCAGACAGTGGGTATACAGGTCAGCCAGCAGGGGAGCCAGAAGATCCGAACAAGACCGATAAAATTTGACAGGTAGACCATCAGGACCCGGGGACTTCCCAGGTGCCAATGTGTTAATAATAACATGTACTTCCTCTGCAGTGATAAGCCTGACCAGATGGGACCTCTCCTCAGCCAAGAGCCACCCCAGAGGGGGTCCAGGAGAGGCGCCATCTCGCCAGGAGTCATACCCGGAGGGAGCGTGGTGCAATCTTTTTTTTTTTTAAGAATACCAACAAGGTCAAGATTTGGCCCTTGATAGTGCTCAAAGCCAACTTCATATTTAAGCCCAACTGAAGAAAGGCAAGAATCCTATTAATGGCATACTTCCTAGGATGCCACATTATGGGGTCACACCAGGAAACATATGCCTTCCAATTTTTATGAGCATGGAGGCGGCTTTTAGCATTAACCAAGAATAACTGGCCCTGAGAGCCCATGTTTCCCAATGTGGGTCTCAAGCCAAACCATCAAATTTAGCTTTGTAAGGCAAGAATATGCACCCTGCAACAGTGGCCCTTGATCCTTCCTTCTAGCCATTCAAAGCAACTCAAAGCCAGTGACGTATACAGGAGCTCATAGAAGAATGCAAAACCAGACAGGAGCACATTATCCTGTGAGGCTGCCCAACTGACAGAGGGGGAGAACTGCAGCAAGCAGAATCCTTAGCCGAACACAGGGATTTTCTGGTCCTTTTTACCAGCCCTTGTTCCTCTTCTCGGGGACATAGTCCTTATGCAAAGCATACTTCCACAAAATAAATGCTACTGTTGGATGTCTTACAATACCAAAATACATCACTGCACAACCTGGCCAAGTAGGAGTCAGGTTTGCCTGGTTCACCAGGCTTACAGCCCAAGCTCTGTGTCCACCGCTTTACAGAGGGCTTCTGGCGTGCCTTCCAGATTCTGTAGTAGATGAGCATGGAGGCCGGTTTCCTAGGATTAACCAGAGTGAATAGGACTGGCCCTGAGAGCCCATGTTTCCTCAGAATGTGGGTCTCGACAGCCAAACCAGAAATCAAATTTAGGCCAGAGTACCACTTTGCTTTTAAGGCGAGGTAGGATCTATGGAAGCTCCTAGGCCTCCGCAGACAGACCATCAAAAGAGCACTTTCTTCACCATGTTGAACTGATCAACCACCTTAAACAACTCTCCATTTGGGAGGGGTTATATAGGGGAGAAACTCAATTTTAGGTCTTCCTACTATGGTGACTACATAACCCATTAAGTAATTAAGGCTCTGTGTCGTGATGTATGATCAAGAAATAATTGGCCACACAAAATATTGTGGGCTAATTTAGCTCTATTCTATGGGCCATTCAAAGAACTTACGCCGAGTATCTCAATGCGCGGCTTTCAAAGCGTCCTCAGCTTCTTGACGTATACAGGCCCATATTTGCGCTGCCATGGCGCACCCAGATTTAGTATTCAAAAGCAAATGAGAGAGATACGGCGATTCAAACGTACGTTTGGCCGGCCAGTTACCCTCATAAACAAGGGTAACTTTGCACCAGACTTGCACATGATGGAGAGCATACAGCAGCCTGTAACGGACGAGCTGGCAACCACACTGCAGGACAACACATCTATGCCAACATGCCAGGGGCAGCCGTGGTCATAGCACTACTGCGTCTACGGGCACGTATGAGGTCACGGGAGAGGATATACCGAAATTGCATCAACGTGTTTGGCATGGGGGATTCTGAGGTGTATCGCATCTTCAGATTTAGCCCTGATGCCATCCTTGAATTAGCCACAGCCCTGCATGATGACATCACCAGCCAGACACACCGCGTACATGCAGTGCAGCCACTGGTCAAGGTACTGGCAACACTGCATTTCCTTGCCAGTGCATCTTTTCAGCGTACAAGTGGAGTTGTGTCTGGGATGTCACAATCCACCATGAGAAGATGTGTGCACCAGGTTGTCCCGGCAATCCTCAGACGCATGTCCCACCACATCATCAGACCCACCAATGAGCATCTGCGGCAGAAGGCAATGCTGGATTTCTACAGGATTGCAGGATTCCCACGCACCATCGGGGCCATTGATTGCACACATGTGGCACTACAGCCCCCCCCGTGCCACAGAGCACATGTACCGCAATCGGAAACATTGGCATTCCATCAACGTACAGGTGATAGCCGATGCCCAATACCTCATATGGCATGTCCGTGCCAAACACCCAGGGTCCAGCCAAGACAACTACATATACCGTCAAAGCCCCATCCCAGCCGAATTCGAACAGAACGTGTACGGGAACAGCTGGCTGGTTGGTGAGTGACATGGGAGTCAGGCATGACTGTCCGACCCCATGATGCAGACATCACGAGGGGCACATGCATGGCTAACATCCTCCTGTCTTTTCCTTTCCAGGTGACTCGGCATATGGACTTGGGCCTCATCTCATGACTCCATTTCGGGATCCCCAAACCAGAGGAGAGAGAAAATACAATGAAGCACACATACGCACCCGTGCAGTGGTGGAGCGCACATTTGGCCTCCTGAAGTCCCGTTTCCGATACCTGGATAAGTCCGGGGGGACCCTGTTGTATTCCCCAAACTTTGTGTGTCAGATCATCGGTGCATGTTGTGTGCTGCACAACTACGCCATGAGAAAGGGCATGCAGATTGACCTATGTAATGACCCGACCCCCCAACCACACCTGCCCGAGGCTACCCCGTCTGCTGAGGGAAGAGCGGTCAGTAGGGTCCTCGTGGTAGGCATCTTTGGACGTTAAACACACACACATTCATCATGGCACACAGACAATGCACACATGCACACCACTGTGGTCCCTAGCTCACACACACCACATCTACATCACATTGGATTAGTCCAAGTCCGGCATGCAGGACTTGGGAGCAGCAACGCCACACCAAGGCCCCGATCATGTGGCTGTCCATTCATACCACAATTACACGGCCGTGGGGATAACTTCTCCCTGACGATCCAGGGTGACACCCTCTACTGGCAGGAGTGTCACCCCCACATTCACACACCAGTCACACTGTAGCCTGCACTCCTCACCGTGTGCAGATACTACAAAATAAATTCTCATAACCTGAGTATCATAAATAAAATAAATTAACTCCTAATATAATAATACAAAGCAACAAAAAACTCAGCACGTGAGCAAAAAAAAAAAGGAAAAAGGCACTCATCTGCCCTGTCGTGGACTACGCCTGATGCCAAGGCTCCTGGTCCTCAGTTGCCTGGGGGGAGCCTCAGATGGGGGGTGGGGCATCTGGTGAAGGAAAATCCCCTGGTCTCTCCCTGGCTGGCTGCCTGCCCTCCAATGCCAGGGCAATGCGGTGGAGAAAGTTGTTGGTCTCCGCCTGCATTCACAGCTGGCGGGTGGTGGTGGTGCACTGGTGGCGCCTTGTCTGCCTCCCCTCCTCCTGTATGGCCGCTGCCAGGCTCCTCCCCTCCACCTGCATGGCATCTGTATTAGCCCCAACACCCACTGTAAGGCTCCGGACCTAAGACACAAGGTTTGATGTTGTGGCCTGCAGCTCCCCCAGACAGGTCACAATAGCTGTGCAGTTGGAACTCACATTCTGCAGGCTGTCAGTGATGGAGGTAGACTGATCAGCCTGCTGGGTGAGTGCCTGCTGGACAGCCAAGGTGCAGGCAGCCTGGGTCTGGGCCGAGGAGGCCAGGCTCTCTGCCACACGGTGCAGGTCACCCACTAATGCATGCATATGACAGGTCTGCCGGGCCTGGTCTCTCGCCAGATTCTCCTCCAACGCATCCGGATCACCCCTGGTCTTCCGGGTAGCCTTCCTGGGGGCAGGAGAGGCTTGTTGCCAGGTGTATGATGAGGCCCTTGTGGCGCTATCCCTGGTGGGGGAGGAGTTCCTTGAGGGGCTATCCCTGATGGGGGAGGTGGGTCTTGAGGGGATATCCCTGATGGGGGAGGAGGCCCTTGAGGGGATATCCCTGATGGAGGAGGAGGTTTGGGAGGGTTCTGGGATAGGAGTCTCCTCCACGATGTAGAAACCTTCCTCCAGAGTACCGTGCTCCTGTAACGTCTCACCAATAATGCACTAAGTACAATTATAGTTACTTCTTTCCCAGTTACTCTCATCCTTCTTCCTGAAGAGCCTCTCACTTTGTACTTCCTTCCAGTCAACTCTCATCCTTTGTTCTGAATAGCCTCCCACTTCCTGCTTAGCTCCTGGGCGGCCTATTTAAACTCCCAGCACTAACAGGAAGGTGTTGCTCCATTGCTGACATAACGCCACTGTCAGCTGGGCTTCCAGACTCACCTGATCTTAGCTCCAGCTTCCTGAACTGGACTTCCAGGATTTCTTGTTCGCTACAGCTCACAGCAACCAGCTCCAGGCTTCCAGGATGCACATCCATGCCCAGCTATCTGCAACCGCAAGTACTCTGCTATAGAAATGAATTACTAAGCTCTGATCACCATACTTGCCGCTTTCCTCCAAGTTATGTTCATTGCTATGCTATCATTTACTATGGAGTTCTGCTAAAGTCTCAAACTACAGTTTTCCTGTTAAGTTCATTGCTATAGATATCAGCTACTATGCTTTGCTCTCCATGCTCGTCGCCTTGCTTTCAAGTCTGTGTTCATTGCTGAAGTACTAAGGAGTTTCACTCAAGTCTGAATTGCAGCTCACATGTTATGCTCACTGCTATAAGATATCAATTACCTGCATTGCTTTACTTACCTGACGTTTGCTTCCATGCCTATTTGCACTGATAAACTACAGAGTACTATAGAACACCCCTAGAGTGTAGTCCCAGTACTGCAGCTAGATTTGTCCCTATACTTGTTCTATACCATTTATACTAAGATTTACTTTAATATTGCTTATGCTGGAATAAGCACTATTTACTTATAATTTACTTTACTGAGACTGTGATGATAGAACCCAAACTCTTAATGAGGTAAGAGTAAAACCTGGGTTCGAGCCAGAGTAGTCTCTGCAGTTGCTCTAGACCTAACGAATTTGGCGAGTTACAGTCCTCCTCTACTTCCTCTAGAGGAGAGGTGTGTGCACTCTCCTCTGGGGGTGGCCTGGGTCGCCCAGCAGTCGACGACGGCCCAGCTCCCTCCACATCTGTGGATGACACAAAACATTCACATGTTTGTGGACCCACACACTTGCACATGTTCCCTTCCACACCCTCACATGCTACACCCCGGATAGGAGATAAAACACACTTACCTGTACTCAAGGCCTGATGCATGGAGTCATAGCCCTCCAGGCCCTCCACCTGCTCCCTCTCCAGGCACCTGGCAATGACCTGCTCATCAGGAGTGAGGGTGATCTTACTGGCTGGTCCACCTCCTGTGCCCCTGGCCTACCTCCTCATCGTGGCCAGCGTGTCCTTGCTCCGAACCTCATGGGCAAGGGAATTCATCTGTGCTGTAATCTCCTCCAGGATCTCATCCTTCTTGACCTTGCTGGTCTGGCCACTCTGTGCCCCATGGAGGCATGTGCCGTACTTGGAGATGCCATCGATAATGATTGCCTTCTCCTCAGGGCTAAAATTTCTCTTCCTCCGATCCTTAGCAGTCACTGGTGCAGACATGGCTCCAAATACAAAAGTACTTAAACCAAAAAGTTTATGCTGTACTTTTGCAAATGACGGGCGTATGTCTGGGCGTATTTATGCACTGGGCGTAGGCAGTGGGCCGGCGTATCTTAGGGGTTACGCCGGGCATAGTTGTGACCATGCACAGATCGGCGCGGGACATACTTTCACGGCGCATGTGCTGTTCGTTCGTTCGGCCCTTCATTTGCATGGGGTCACGCTTCATTAACATGGATCATGCCCACTTCCTTCCTACTTTGAATTATGCCGACTTAGCGCCTACTATTTTACGTTAAGCCGGCGCATCGTTGGGAGCATTTGCTTTCTGAATATCGTGCTTGCCTCTCCGTGCTGCGCCGGCGTAGTGTAAAAAAGATACGCTACGCCTGCAAAATATATGTGCCAATTTTTCTGAATCTGGCGCCATGACTATACAATATCTGTGGCTATTATCTTTAAAACATTACACTCAAATGTTTTTGCAGATTAAAACCTGCCTCATCCACTTTTAATATTGCGGCCTAATACATTTTGAGTTTGTACGCTCCAATGGCTTCAGTGGGGTTCAGTTTTAAGCTTGCAATTTTTGGACTTTGTGCTGGGTTTAATTAATTCTTCAGAAACCAAACCAAGACACGTAGAATCATTCTTATTTTTTACCTTTTGACTGGTTCAGCTCATGGATGGCCTTTCACAAATAGTAGACCTTCCTCATGCCAACATGACCTAATGGCTTGTCTAATTTTCTCTCCTATTTGGTCTCTTCCTTGACTGTTCTCTCAAAAGAAAACCTGCACAATGAAGTACATTTTCTAAATGTGGATAATGGGGGGAACTCATGTGCAAACCACACTAGCCAGAGAATGGTAAACACTGGGGGGTGGATAAACAGATAAAAATGACCTAAGCAGCAGCCCTAATTGATAAATATAAGGGATCTGGTGCGTGGAATACCCAATCACTAGCAGCAGCCACAAGTAAAATAGTGCTCACACACTAATAGCAATGTATATAATGAGGGGTGTTGAGGCGCTTACTAATTTAAGACCAGTATTTAATAATAAAATAAATAAGATCCAGTGTGACTGGAACAGAAAAATATATATATATATATATATATTCCAAATAAATTATTAAATAATCTGAAAAAGGCATAATGTGCATAAGTAAAGTGCATCCAATAGCATCATAAAGTGCAAATGTGCAAAAAAAATTACAAATCTAATATATAATTCACATTAACCAAATCTTCATGCAATAATGTGTAGGTGAAATATTTTCAAAAAATGCTTCTTGTCAAGTAAGTAGATTAAGGTCCAATATCAGGCAAAAAATAGATGACAATGTCCATTTAAATTTCTGAGGTATAAAGTGACACAAGCAATCCACCGCAAACTGACAGGTGCTCCACTCCAAGTGACCCCGTTCTCACCAGCCTCTCACCTCAGCTGGCTTAAATAAAAGCCTCCCAAATATTAGATGGCAGCAGCTCACAGTCACGGTCAACAGATGAACCACAGATTGATTGCTTTCAGACTTCCAGACCAGGCGATGTCTAAAAGCTTCACAGTGAGGATGCATAACCCCCAGTGGAGAACATAAAGACAGAAATAGGCTCCATAGTGCAGTATCATTAAACAAAGATATTTTAATCAACAGCATATGCACTCACAGTTAAGTAGAAAACGAACAGCATAAAGATAAACAAACTCCTCTGCTCTCGGCCGCGAGTGGGGGTGACCTCACCAACGGCTCTTCTCCCTCCCTTACGCGTTACGTGGCTGGCCACGCCACTTAATCATAGGGTATTGTTTTCTACTGTGAGCGAATATGCTGTTGATTAAAATATCTTTGTTTAATGATACTGCACTATGGAGCCTATTTCTCCGGGGTCACTTGGAGTGGAGCACCTGTCAGTTTGTGGTGGATTACTTGTGTCACTTTACACTTCAGAAATTTAAATGGACATTGTCATCTATTTGCATGATATTGGACCTTAATATGTTTTCTGTTCCAGTCACACTGGATCTTATTTTATTATTTAATATTGGTCTTAAATTAGTAAGCGCCTCCACAACCCCCATTATTTACATTTTCTAAATAATGACTTGGGACAAGCATGCAGGTCAGGAGAACTGGTGCCTTAAACAGTCAGACAACTAGCATTTCCAGAAAGAAGTAATCAGTATCCTCTGTATATCTTTCAATCTGTGGTTCAATACATGTATTCCTTTTTTTCAGTCAGGGTAACTCATAGTTCATCCTTTTTTTTTTTTTTTTTTAAGATATTTTTATTGAAATTTTCACAAGAACCAACAATACAACACATACAAAAAATTAAACAACACAGAACATACAACGGTGACAGTTGGCTCCTTAGTCACTCCATACCATTATCAACAGCATATTTATAAAAGAGTTATAAGTCAGAGTAGAAAGCTACATACAACAGTATAAAGGTAGTATTACCACTCTGTGTGACTGCATAATAAGGTTAGCCTAGCCAAGGGAGACTACACCACCAACACCATTTTATTACGGCTGTATAGGAGATAGGGTCAGGGGGCTAGCCAGCCACCTGCCCCAAATCTTATCGAATGACTTGTTTCTTTTCCTAATTTCAAAAGTGAGCTTGTAGAGCGGGAGGGAGTCATTGACTAATTTCAACCATAGGCCCCTTGTCGGGGTCGCCGCTCTCTTCCAGGTCAACAGGATGGATTTCTTAGCATAGAAATATAGGATTCAAAGCAATTTTTTGACCCGAGAGGGAACAGCGAGGTCACCAAAGACCCCCAACAGACAGTTTTTAGGGTCCAGTATATTGGGGAGCCCCAAAGCAGATGATAGGAAGGATCCTATTCATAGTTCATCCTTCACTTTGGTTAACATTTATTAAAATCACCAGTATTCTGAAAGTTTTTGTTTTTGTATCTCAAACAGTTACATAAATGTTTGTCAACCACTTATCAATCATGTAAACATAATTTTTTTACCTCTGTTACTCTGGAAAACGTATAAAACAACCCCAAGTGTCTATCTCATTCATTTTGTATCACTTAGGAAAAAAGCTAGAGAAGCTAAGCAATTCCAATTAAAAGCTGAATACCAATCTTTGTTCATTGAAAACCTGACATATGGTTGCAGGGAAGCAATTAGACATGAACTTAACTTGTATTTAAAACATAAGAATGAAAAACAGATTTGCTGGTCCGAACAAATATTTTCTGAAAGGTAATAAACCCGAAACCCTATTTATTTGCGCATGTTTGATTATAGTATTTGATATCTATGAACCTATTTAAATTATATCTGATGATAGGTTTCTTACTAGCAATCTCTCAAAAAGCTTACCTATCTGCCATGAAAAAAACACATCTCAAATCTTTATTCTTCATCAGGAACTTTTGATGGGAAGCTAATCCAATATTAGAATCTTTTGGCATCTTCCCCTGCTAATTCTGTAGTGACTCTGCAAGCAGAAGACACATTAGCCAAGGTTTAGAAAGTAATTACAACTGTTAGGATCAGACTACTTTCCTTCAGCATATCCCAAAAAGTCCATATTTGGTCTCCACATTAAATACTTAAAATTATCAAATTTTTACTGTAAATGCCCAATTTGTATATAAAATACATCACTCAAAAAACCTATATGAGCTCTGCCAACCCAATTGTATACCTTTAAACACAGCCACTGTACATATTACAAGTGGTAAGGGGAATACTGCGCTAATGAGAAAATAAAAATTGAAAAATAGCTAATAAAAGCCAAACTGCGACACATACAAAACATGTGAAACCATCCAAAAACAAAATATAAAAGGATATAAAGTCGCGCTAAATATAATGAATGAAAACCCTGTGATGGCCAACAAAAAACAGGGGTGTGTATCTCAAGATACAAAAACCCTTGCTGGTATCAGTGATTAGTCTAAGTGAAACAGGTGTGATTACTAAACTTGTATAAATGGATCGTGGTATCTGAATAGATCAAATGAAACCTATAAACTACACTTAGTGAACATAATGTTAATCCTGAAGGTTCAAAAAACTATCAAAATTGGGAAACAAAAAATAATAATGATATACATAAGTAAGTATGACAACAGTCCAGCAAGTGTGAATTACCAAAAATGAGTAAAGTTCATACACATAAACACATGAGTGTTCCCTGAATTTTTTTTATAAAATTAAATACAATTCAATGGAAATAAGATGTGAAAAAAGTAAGCAGGAAGTCCATTCCTATTGTGAAAAGGTCCAATTTAAAAGTAATTAACTACTTGCCGACCGCCCGCCGTCATATTACTGTGGGACGTAGCTCTACGTCCTCTATTTTGCAGCCACTAGGGGGCGCGTGCGCACCGCCCGCACGCCCCCGAGTCCTGCACGCGTGCCCGGCGGGTACAATCGCAGCCGGGCACACGCGATCGCTCGTTACAGAGCGGGGAACGGGAGCTTTGTGTGTAAACACAAAGCTTTCGTTCCTGTCAGCGGGGGAAACGCTGATTTTCTGTTCATACAATGTATGAACAGAAGATCAGTGATTTCCCCTAGTGAGTCCACCCCCCATACAGTTAGAACACAAACAGGAACACACTTAACCCCTTCCCTGCCCCCTAGTGTTAACCCCTTCACTGCCAATGGCATTTTTATAGTAATACAATGCATTTTTATAGCATTGATCGCTATAAAAATGCCAATGGTCCCAAAAATGTGTCAAAAGTGTCCGATGTGTCTGCCATAATATCGCAGTACCGAAAAAAAAAACGCTGATCGCTGACCGCGCAATTGTCAGTTAAAGCGACGCAGTGCCGAATCACAAAAAGTGCTCTGGTCTTTGGACAGTAATATGGTCCGGGGCTAAAGTGGTTAAAGGGGTGTTCCACCCAAAAAAACGACCTTTGCTTGCTCCACTCCTCACCCCCATACATGCCACATTTGGCATGTAATTTTTTTGGGGGGGGAGTGGGGGCTTCAGTAGGAGTGGGACTTCCTGTCCCACTTCCTGCTTCCGCCGAGGGGCTGGTTAGGCGATTAAGGCTTAATCGCCTACACCAGCCCCTCCCTGTAGGCGATCACATGGGACACTGACAGGTCCCATGCGATCGCCTCTCCAATCAGCGGCGAGCCGCGCCGCGCACGCATGCGCAGTACGGCTCGCGCATGCGCAGTGGGTGCCCGGCCGTGAAGCCGAAGGCTGTCACGGCTGGGTGCCCACAGTCAGGATGGAGACGCCGGCCGGGCAGGGGGGGAGAGGAGCGGAGCCCCGGTCGGCGCGTCGCTGGAACGCAGGAGCAGGTAAGTGAGTGTTTATTAAAAGCCAGCAGCTACACTTTTTGTAGCTGCTGACTTTTAATAAACACAACTTAGGGCTGGAACACCCCTTTAAGGAAGGGAAAAAAAATATGTTGATTGAAGGCAATAATGAAGATGACAGAAGTAAATCCACCAGCACCACAGGTAAGGTTGCTCCCCATGATGGATGTCAAACTAAGGTGTCCGTTTTAATAAACTGTGAAGTTTTTTTTCTCCGTTCAGTTCACAGCAGTTAACGGCAGTTCTCAGGAGGAAAACTATCTCCTCTGCAGCCGGTTTAATAAACTGAGAACTTCAGTTCTTAGATGGTAAACAAAGGTGAAGTTTTTTTCTCTAAAAACAGCCCAGATCTGTGTAAAAGTGGGTGGACTGCCTGTAATCTTGTGAGATATTGTGAGATTATGGTGCAACCGAGTTCAAAAAGTGAAACTAAAGTTTAAAAGAACATGTAATTAATGTTTTCAGACATGTGATAACATATATATATATATATTTAACCCTCTGCAAGGTCTTGTGGTGATCCCAATATGTCACTGGACCAGTGTTTCACCTCCTTAGCCTCTGGTAACTTTCCTCTGTATGTTGGAAAGACAGGATCTCCCAGAGGCTAAGGAGGTGATCAAACACTGGACCTTTTCACAATAGGAAGGGATTTCCTGCTTAATTTTTTCACATCCTATTTCCATTGAACTGTATTCAATTTTATAAAAAAAAATCCAGGGAGCACTCATGTGTTTATGTGTATGATCTTTAGGCCCCTTTCACACTGAGGAGTTTTTCAGGCGGTATAGCACTAAAAATAGCGCCTAAATACCGCCTGAAAAACTCCTGCCTCAGCAGGGCTTTTACACTGAGGCGATGCGCTGGCAGGAGAGAAAAAAATCTCCTGCAAGCAGCACCTTAAGAGCGGTGAGAGGAGTGGTGTGTATACCGCTCTTTCTGCAGAGGCGCATTGCGGGCGGTATTAACCCTTTTTCGGTCGCTAGCGGGGGTCAATATCGCACCGCTATACTGCCACCGCACCTCTGCTCCCCCGTGTGAAAGGGGCCTTACTCATTTTTGGTAATTCACACTTGCTGCACTGTTGTCATACTTACTTATGTATATCATTATTATTTTTTTGTTTCCCAATTTTGATCGTTTTTTGAACCTTCAGGATTAACATTATGTTCATATGTGGTTTATATGTTCATATGTTTCATTTGATCTATTCAGATACCACAATTCATTTATACAAGTTTAATAATCACACCTGATTCACTTAGACGAATCACTGATACCAGCACGGGTTTTTGTATCTTGAGATACACACCCCTGTGTTTTGTTTGCCATCACAGGGTTTTCATTAATTAAATTTGGCACTGTACATATTAGGATTGCAAAAATGTTTTATTGTATCAAATACATAGAAAAGCCAACATTAAAATCCAAATCATTCAGTCATGACATTTACACAGGTATAACTTAACATCCATCCCTGGGGACTGCAACATCGTGGCGGACAGATCTGACACTGATTACTGTGAAAATGTCACTGACAGGGAAGATGTTAACACTAGGGGGCGATCAAGGGGTTAAATGTATTCGCTAGGTGTGTTCTAAATGTAGGGGGATGGACTTACTGGAACATGACAGAGATCACTGTTCCCGATCACTGGGAACAGTAGATCCCAGTCATGTCACTTGTCAGAACGAGGAATCGCCTTGTTTACTCAGATACAGTTTCCCAGTACAGCAATGTCAACTTGTCAGAACGAGGAATCGCCTTACAAAGTCAGTTCTGATAATAGCCGCGATCGCACCCCCTGAGGACATCGCGTCCACCCGATCAGCGAGCCGCCGGACAGCTACAGCAATTTGTGCAGGAGAGCCAACCTGCCGCCGTTGGCACTGTACATATTAGGATTGCAAAAATGTTTTATTGTATCAAATACATAGAAAAGCCAACATTAAAATCCAAATCATTCAGTCATGACATTTATACAGGTATAACTTAACATCCATCTCTCATTGCCATATCCAATGAACACATACAGTATGTAACAATGAGATCTCTAGTATATGAAACACAGTTGTGTTGCTGACACCCTTAACGCAGAGGGGTGGATATTGTGTATTTACAAGAGAACTCATACAAAAGAAATACTGCACTTGTGCAAAAAAATACAGTGTAAATATCCATCAGCCCCATTAAAGTGAGATATAATCACATTACATGGGATATACAAAAAACACTGTTGCGCTAATCATAAACTTTGCTCATAACGTGTTACAAAAAGTCAAATTGTGAAAAAAACAAACACAAATCTGTGAAATTGCAGATGAATCCAGAAGACCCTCCACTTTGTGCAGATACTGCTACCACAAACAATATAGACTCTTACCAAAGAGCCTGAACCCTTTATTACAGAGGGTCAAACAGGCTTGATGTAATAATCTTTGCAGGGGTCATCAGCTGGAGATGTGTCCTCAGATCAAATTAAGAACTTTCATTGGATAATCAAACCAGGTCCATTCACCCCATGACCAGATTTAACAATGCAAATGAAGGGGATGCCAGATGTAAAATCCCAAAGGACTCATTTTAATAAAAATATTGCACTTACATTTTAACAGATAAAAACCAGCGTTGTATACAACATAGGCGGCCGCCATAAAACATCCAGACACTGTAAACAGGAACGCGATAGCAAGAAACAGCTCCTTCATCCCTGGGTAAATGAGCTGTTTCTTTCTATCGCGTTCCTGTTTACAGTATCTGGATGTTTTATGGCGGCCACCTATGTTGTATGCAACGCTGTTTTTTATCTGAACAAATGTAAGTGCTTGCCGACCAGCCACCATCATTATACGGCGGCAGGTTGGCTCTCCTGCACAAATTGCTGTAGCTGTCCGGCGGCTCGCTGGTCGGGTGGACGCGATGTCCTCAGGGGGCCCGCGATCGCCTATTACAGAGGCAGAACTGACTTTGTAAACAAGGCGATTCCTCGTTCTGACAAGTGACATGACTGGGATCTACTGTTCCCAGTGATTGGGAACAGTGATCTCTGTCATGTTCCAGTAAGTCTATCCCCCTACATTTAGAACACACCTAGCGAATACATTTAACCCCTTGATCGCCCCCTAGTGTTAACATCTTCCCTGTCAGTGACATTTTCACAGTAATCAGTGTCAGATCTGTCCGCCACGATGTTGCAGTCCCCAGGGATGGATGTTAAGTTATACCTGTGTAAATGTCATGACTGAATGATTTGGATTTTAATGTTGGCTTTTCTATGTATTTGATACAATAAAACATTTTTGCAATCCTAATATGTACAGTGCCAAATTTAATGAATGAAAACCCTGTGATGGCAAACAAAACACAGGGGTGTGTATCTCAAGATACAAAAACCCGTGCTGGTATCAGTGATTCGTCTAAGTGAATCAGGTGTGATTATTAAACTTGTATAAATGAATTGTGGTATCTGAATAGATCAAATGAAACATATGAACATATAAACCACATATGAACATAATGTTAATCCTGAAGGTTCAAAAAACGATCAAAATTGGGGGAAAAAAAAGCAGATCGCCACCATTACTAGTAAAATAATAATAATAATAATAATAAAAATGCCATAAATCTATCCCCTATTTTGTAGACACTATAAATATAGAAGAAAAAAAATTGGCCTAAACTGATGAATAAATATGTTTTTTATATAACTTTTGGGGGATATGTATTATAGCAAAAATAAAAAAAATTACACTCTTTGTTTGTTTAAAGCGCAAAAAAATTAAATGGCAGAGGTGATCAAATACCACCAAAAGAAAGCTCTATTTGTGGAAAAAAAATGACAATTTTGTTTGGGTACAGTGTTGCACATATATGGGCCGGCTTGATTTTATATGCTGTTTTGATCGCATGGATGATGTAAGTGTACATCTTTTTTTATCTTAAATAAATCCCATGGTTTTACACAATGCAAGTCCCTCTTTTCTCTGTATATATCCTTGACTGTGGCACGGCGAGAGGAATCCCACTGATGTGACTCACTTGGATCTGGTGTCAATATAGAAAGAACCCATCTGTTCATGCTGTGTTTGGTCTCATTGAGATCTATCCTTCTGGTAAGGGTCAGTGTTTATTGTGGTGGAGGTGCTTCTGTTCCCACTGTGTTTGGATCGTCCGTCCACTATTTATTTTGTTCATTTATGGCAATTGATTCACTGTTTTTGGTGCATCTCTCTGTGGTCATTCTGATTTTATTATATCACATTGCAGTTTATAGACTTTCCTCATGTTGATATTTCTGTTTGTGGCATTCTCTAATTAATGTCAGTCACAAAGTTGTGTATTAACTGCTCACTGTCTAGTCACAGTACACTTCACTCAGCACAACTCCCTTTCTCTTTTATTTCTGTTTATGTTGTATAAAATTTTTGAGTCGCTGCTCACTATTCATATATATATATTTTTATATATATTTTTTTTGGTAAGCGCAGTATTTTTTTCTATGTGCTACAGTGTTGCACAACCATGCAATTGTCAGTTAAAGCAACACAGTGCCGTATTGCAAAAAATGGCTTGGTCATTAGGTGGACAAATCCTTCCGGGGCTGAAATGGTCAAATGAGTACTTTGGGATTTTACACTATCTGGTATCTCCTGCATTTGCATGTTTCAATCTGGGAGTGGGATTTTTTCACAATTGGACTTTTTGTAACAGTTCATGAGCAAAATTTGTGTTTAGCGCAACACTGTTTTTTTTATATACAAAAGTCAATGCTTGGCTAAATTCCTGCAAGGGATGGATAAAAATGGTCCTGGACTAATCAAGTGGGACCTTGGTTCCTTGGAAAAGTGCACAAAATGGAACAAACCAACACTTGTTCTCAGTGATATCGGATGTAGTAATTAAAGGAGTTGTAAAGGAACATTTTTTTTTTGCCTAAAATGAATGTCTGCGAGGTAGACAGACAGAATAGTGTAATGATTCTGTTAACAAACAAGTAAATACCTATTCAATTCCTTCATCTATATCACCTCCGGCGTTCTAGTTTCTGTTCTCTCATTCACTTCCTGGTTTGCATCATTTGTTCATGTAAAAACTACATTTCCCAGTATGAATTGTGGCACACCCAGTAATTCACACCTCCTTGAAGTCTCTAACACGTAGAGAGCATCCTGCCACACAGATGTAGTTCCCAGGAGGGGGCGAGCACGTTACTGACCACCGCAGTAAAGCCTCCCTTCACGGTTGTCAGTAAAATCAGACAAGCAGGAAGTGAACAGAACAGAGAAGAAATAGAGCAACTTCTGTGCAAAAACGAACAATGAGAAAGTGAAAAGAGGAATATCTGCAGGTAAAGGATGCCTTTTTTGAAAAATAAATGTTTTCCTTTACAACCCCTTTAACCACCGTTCGTAGTAAATAGGAGTTGTAGTAACAACTAGTACTTGCGTATAAGAGGCACTATGGTTAAAGTAATAGTACTTGCGTATGAGAGGCAATATAGCTCAGGTCATTATAGTTACATACATGAGGTAAATATTGCAGACGTAATAGTAGTTGCATATGAGAGGCAATATAGCGCAGGTAATTATAGTTGCATATATGAGGTAAATATTGCTCTAGTAATTTGAGGGTAGCTGACCCTTTAAGGTACTCCTTAGCAAACAGTCCTTAGCACAGCAGTATCTCCCAAATAGCATGTTGATATCCACATGGCATATTTAGTAACACAATTGTAATAGATGGAACACTAGCATTAGATCTTCTTATAGGACTAAAAGTGATACAATGGCTACTTATCCGTCTGTAGGCTTCAATGCAGGAGATAGGGATTCCGTGGTGTAGGGTGTTTAATAAAGACCTCAAGGTTGTCCCCAGCAATGATGTGTTGTAGTAGGTGCTAAAGTAGTAGTTGTTGCCTGGACACAGTGAGGGTCTGTTGCTAGCTGGCCATAAGGTTGCCTCTATTGTAGCGTGGCCGGAACAGCTGACAAAAATAGAACAAAGTATCTATTTAAAATGAATGCCTTTATAGGCAGTGGAAAGGTGCAGTGCATTAGCTTTGATTCAAGCAAAGCGGCATTAGTGGCGCACTTCTGCGTTCCAGGCTGGAACGCAGCACGGCGCCGGGCAATGACGTCATCGCGCAAGAGCCGTAAGCGTTCCGGCATGGAACACACTACGGCACTGATAGTGCTTGTTACAATAAAAAACAGGTGGCGCGACGGCACCTGTTACACCTGTCCACCCTAATGTCACAGTCCTAATAAAAATTGCAGATTGCCACCATTACTATTAAAAAAAAAATGGCATAAATCTATCCCCTATTTTGTAGACGCTATGGCCCAGATTCACAGAGCAATTACGCCTGTCTAACTGTCTAACTGGTTCAAATTTTGCGCGCCGTATCACTAGTTTGAATCCTCAAACCATGATACGGCGGCTTCGGGCTTCGATCCGAGAGGCTTACGTCCTCATAAGCCTTCGGATCTACACTGCGATATTTTTGCGGCCGCTGGGAGGAGTTCGCGTCGTTTTCATGCGTCGGGATATGCAAATGAGTTTTTACGGCGATCCACGAAGGTACGAGTGTCCCTCGCAATCGCCTACGTCATTTTTTGGCTACGTAATGTTAGAGGAGCTTTTTGCTGGTCTAACAGTGCGTAACCCATGTAAAGTATGGCCGTCGTTCCCGCGTCGATTTGAAAATATTTTTTTTTTTTAGCGTAACTCGTTCGGGAATAGGAATGTACGTAAACGACGCTACTACGACGTGACGACGTGTTTTCGCGCAATGCATGGCGGGAAATTTGCGAACGGAGCATGCGCAGTTCGATCGCCGCGGGAACGCGCCTATTTTAAATGCTTCACGCCCCCTACTCGCGCAGATGGATTGCGACGGGAGAAATACACTACGCCGCCGTCGTTTACTGGACAAAATCTACCTGGATTCCACGTAGAGCCAGGTAAAAAACGGCGGCGTAGTGTATTTCTGATACTCTACGAGAATCTAATTCTCTGTGAATCTGCCCCTATAAAACTTTTGTGCAAATCAATCAATATACGCTTATTTCGATTTTTTTACCAAAAATATGTAGAAGAATGTATAGAGCTATTTTTTTTAATTTGGGAAAAAAGGGCATTCATTTTGTTTGGGTACAGCGTCGCACGACCGTGCAATTGTCAGTTAAAGCGCCGCAGTGCCATATTGCAAAAAATGGCCCGGTCAGGAAGGGGGAAAATTTGTCTGGGGCTAAAGTGGTTAAAGCATATAATGATAATAGTGGTCCAGAGGAGGTGCAGTAATCACGATTATATTCAGTCTGTATATGAAAGTCTGCCATGTAGGTGTAGAGCAATTGTTCTCAACTCCTGTCCTCAGGACCCACTATCAGGCCAGATTTTAAGTATTACCTTGGGGAGATGCAGGCTAAAATACTGCAATCACTGAGCAGCAAATTATATCACCTGTGATGTATTTCAGTTATCTTGCAAACCTGGTCTGTTAGCGCGGGGACCGCCCTGTTTTTTCTCTGCTCTCCCCTATGGGGGGATCGGATGAACACGGACCGTGTGTCTGTGCTCACCCTATCAGCCAGACGGAAGAAAAATAGGATTTTCTTCCGTCCGAAAAATAATAACCATTTTATCAATGTTTTAAAAAAATTGGTGCTACAGGATCTGGATACAATTGTAATTAAAAAAGCCACTAATCCGATACATATTCAGAAAGGAATTCAATCTTTAACGAAACGATCGGATATTGTATTCTGTCCGGCCGATAAAGGCGGAGGAGTAGTTGTACAATCTAAGGAACAATACCAGACAGAAATCAATAGACAACTACAGGATACAGATACCTACACTAAATTAGTCCCGGAAATGTGTAGAATACCCATCATCTATACGGTCCCGAAATTACATAAAGACAAAACGAATCCACCAGGGAGACTATACAGTGGTTGACCGCGATATTGTGTCAATCTCGCTCCCTTTCTCGGCGAGATTGAGCACTTGCGAGCCCCATCGCGGGAGCCAGCGCCGAGCTGGCTTGCCGCGATGGAGACAAAGCCGTCATAGAAGCGACGGGGATCCGACGCGGATTCCCGCCAATTCTACACGTGGGCGGAGTTTGTTATGAATCCTGAGAAGGAAGTCCCCGCCGGATTTTAAATAAAAATCTGGCATGGGTTCCCCCCTCAGGAGCATAACGGGCCCTTAGGTCTGGTATGGGTTGTAAGGAGACCCCCCTACGCCGAAAAAACGGCGTGGGGGGTCCCCCCACAATCCACACCAGACCCGTATCCAAAGCACGCTGGCCGGCCGGTCAGGAGGGGAGTGGGGGCGAGCGAGCGCCCCCCCCCCTCCTGAGCCATACCGGGCAGCATGATCTCAACATGGGGGGGTCAGGTGCTCTGGGGCAGGGGGCGCACTGCGGCCCCCCACCCCAGAGCACCCTGTCCCCATGTTGATGAGGACAGGGCCCCTTCCCGACAACCCTGGCCGTTGGTTGTCGGGGTATGCGGGCGGGAGGCTTATCAGAATCTGTAAGCCCCCTTTAATAAGGGGGCCCCCAGATACCGGCCCCCCACCCTAAGTGAATGAGTATGGGGTACATTGTACCCCTACCCATTCACCTGCAAGAAAAGTGTAAACACAAATAAACCACACAGTGTATTGAAATATTTTATTAGTTGGCCGCCAGGGGGGGGGGGTGTGTATGATCGCTTTTATAAAAGCGCCCCCCTCCGGCGGGCTTCTGCGGGGGGGTGGGGTGCCGCTGTTCTCCGCCGCCGTCTGGTTCTCTTCCGCCGCCGGGGGGGGGCGCTTTGATAAAAGCGCCCACCACCCGGCGGGCTTCCTTCGACATCTTCGGCGGCGGGGGGGGTCTTCTCCCACTCTCCGGGGTCTTCTCCCACTCTCCGGGGTCTTCTCCGGCTCTTCGGGGGTCATCTCCGCTCTCCGGGGGTCTTCTTCTTCTTCAGGACTCGCCACCGCTATCTTCGTGTTAGCTCAATTACTGGCGGCGGCGAGTCCCCTCTTCTGTGATGTCTTCTTCTCTTCTCCAGATGTTGACGCAACGCTTCCTTCCGCTGTTATGGCTGGCGCGCGGCTCGCAGCGAGTTATATAGGCCTGTCTTGTGACGTCGCAGTCCCATCATGCTCCGGTAGGTAGCACGTGGTACCTACCGGAGCATGATGGGACTGCGACGTCACAAGACAGGCCTATATAACTCGCTCCGAGCCGCGCGCCAGCCATAACAGCGGAAGGAAGCGTCTCGTCAACATCTGGAGAAGAGAAGAAGAAGACGTCACAGAAGAGGGGACTTGCCGCCGCCAGTAATTGAGCTAACACGAAGATAGCGGCGGCGAGTCCTGAAGAAGACCCCCGGAGAGCGGAGAAGACCCCCGGAGAGCCGGAGAAGACCCCGGAGAGTGTGGAGAAGACCCCCCCCCCCCCCGCCGCCGAAGATGTCGAAGGAAGCCCGCCGGGTGGTGGGCGCTTTTATCAAAGCACCCCCCGGCGGCGGAAGAGAACCGGACAGCGGCGAAGAACAGCGGCACCCACCCCCCGCAGAAGCCCCTGCCGGAGGGGGGGGGGGCGCTTTTATAAAAGCGATCATACACACCCCCCCCCCCCGGCGGCCAACTAATAAAATATTTCAATACACTGTGTGGTTTATTTGTGTTTACACTTTTCTTGCAGGTGAATGGGTAGGGGTACAATGTACCCCATACTCATTCACTTAGGGTGGGGGGCCGGTATTTGGGGGCCCCCTTATTAAAGGGGGCTTCCAGATTCCGATAAGCCTCCCGCCCGCATACCCCGACAACCAACGGCCAGGGTTGTCGGGAAGGGGCCCTGTCCTCATCAACATGGGGACAGGGTGCTCTGGGATGGGGGGCCGCAGTGCGCCCCCTGCCCCAGAGCACCTGACCCCCCCATGTTGAGGGCATGCTGCCCGGTACCGCTCAGGAGGGGGGGGCGCTCGCTCGCCCCCACTCCCCTCCTGATCGGCCGGCCGGCGTGCTTTGGATACAGGTCTGGTATGGATTGTGGAGGGACCCCCACGCCGTTTTTTCGGCGTAGGGGGGTCTCCTTACAACCCATACCAGACCTAAGGGCCCGTTATGCTCCTGAGGGGGGAACCCATGCCGGATTTTTATTTAAAATCCGGCGGGGACTTCCTTCTCAGGATTCATAACAAACTCCGCGCACGTGTAGAATTGGCGGGAATCCGCGTCGGATCCCGGTCGCTTCTATGACGCACTCGCTGGAATGTGCTTTTACTATTCCAGCGAGTGCGAGATGTCGGCAGCCTGTCGCCGAGAATCAGCGCGATGCTGTCGTGCTAAAAACACATTCTCGGCGGCAGGCACTGTAGTTAATGGGATTCGTTCGACATTGAGAATGGGAGAATATCTGGATCGGTTTATACAACCAGCAGTTCAACAAACAAAAGCATGTCTCAAAGATACCAAACATGTGATGCAATTATTAGAAGACACACCAGCACTAAAAGGCAGGACCCTACTAGCCACAGAAGACGTAGCATCTCTATACACTATAGTACCAGGCCTGCAGTGCCATCAAATTGCTTTTAAGAGAGTACAGTACCTTGATATGTAAACAAAGAAAATTCCTGATTAAGTGTATTGAATTTTGCCTTAAACACAATTACTTTTGGCATGACCAAACATATTTAAAAAAAAAAAAACAAATTGCCATGGGAGCTAAATTTGCTTCTAGAGTGGCAAATGCATTCATGGCACAGTGGGAAGAAGACTGTGTACACTTCCGACGAGCGTCCCGACGAGCTTTTCCGACCACTCATCGGGAACCTCGTCGGGCGGAACGATGGGTTTAGCCTGACGAGGTTCTCGGACGTGTGTACGCGGCCTCAGTGTACTCAGATATACCAATGGAACTTACACTTTCTAAAAGGTGTATAGATGACGTACTTATCGTCTGGAATGGCAGTAAGGAATCACTGGAAAAATTCCTAGAAAAATAAATCACAACAACAAGGAAAATCTCACTTTCATGGAATATTAGTAACCAATGTGTCAATTTCCTAGACTTAGATATTTCAATAATGGATAACAAATTGACAACTAGAACACATTTTATGAATATAGACACTAACAGTTACTTATCCATGAGAAGTAGTCACCATAAATCATGGCTATTCAATATTCCAAAAGGACAACTTACAAGAGTCAAAAGGAACTGCACACATGAAGAAGATTTTAAACTGCAAGCCACATTTATTGTGAATAGATTCAAAGATAAGGGTTACACAGGTGATTTTATTCAGAAACAGATTGAAGAGGTATCAAAACTGAATAGGAAAACAATGTTACAAGGGTCTAAGATCAAACAATGCAACACGGAGGCACCGATGCTAATTCTGGATTATAATATACAACATTGTGAGGTAGAAAAATTAATAAAAAAACACTGGCATATACTGAAAAGTGACAGACACTTAAAAAGTATTTTACCAGACAAGCCCAACATAGTCTACAAAAGAGCTCTGACATTGAGAGATATAGTTGTAAAAAATGTGGTGGAACCACGACCTAAAAGCGGACACAACTTTTTCACAAGCAAAGGGTTTGTCCCATGCAAATATTGTTATGCATGTAGACATTTCAAAAGACCTCAAAACAAAAGGCTGGAATTTACCTCTACTAAAACAGGACTAACATATACCATCAAAGATTTTTTTTAGCTGTCACACAGAGGGGGTGGTATATGTATTACAACGTACGTGCAATTTACAGTACGTTGGCAGAACAAAAAGACCACTCATGGTCAGGATTAGGGAACATATTCAAAACATAAGAAAAGGTTTCCCTAAACACAATAGGTCAGATTCAGATACCTCTGCCTATCTATAGGCAAGCGTAGCGTATCTCAGATACACTACGCCGCCGTAACTATCAGTGGCAGGTTCCTTATTCAGAAACTACTTACGCCGTAAGTTATGGCGGCGTAGTGTAACTGTGGCGGCGCCACAAAGATGGCAATCGCAGGCTCCCCCATCCGTTGAGACCTGGGCTGAAAATATCAACGCTTTGATATGGTGTGAGAGGGTAGCCCTCATCAAACAAGGAAACTACAATAAATTTAAAAGAGTATGGGGGCCCTGGCTAAAAGAAATGGGATTCCCGCTAGATGGATGACATTCTGATGAAACCGTAAGTCCCTTGACCCCAAGTAGGCTTAAAGGCTAGTTTAGTAGTAATAAAAGGATGAAAGTAGGCCACATTATCTCTCTGACTGGGCCAGACCTAACTGCCCAACGTGCCTCCCGGACTGCATCCCCTGTTCCTCTGGGACACTCTCCAACGGACAACTAGATAAATTAGATTATGATACTCTCTCCTTCTCGCTGCATCTTTGCCCTTCTCTTTAGGTGTTGGACTTTTGGCTCCTCTATCAGGGGGGGAGGGGGGAAGATGGGGGTGAGGACACTTTTTTGATATACACTGTGCAGGGGTTTGTATGTAAACAATTAAACAGTACCAATTTTTTTTTATATACATGCAACCATATGCAATGTTTGTTAAAATGAGGAAAAAACAATAAAAAGCAATTAACTAAAAAAAAAACTGTGGCGGCGCAAGGCCGCGCAATTCAAATGTGGAAGATGGGGGCGTGATTCATGTAAATGAATCATGACCCCATGTTAGTGACTTTTTTCTGAACGCCGCATGCGCCGTCCGTGGACGTATCCCAGTGCGCATGCGTGAAATAATGACGCTAGTTGTCAATGTAAACGACGTGAACGTAACTTACGTTGAACCCCATTCTCGAACAATTTACGCAAACGACGTAACCGACATACAATTCGATGCTGCCCCGACGTCCATACTTAACATTGGCCTCGCCTGCTATAGCAGGGGTAACCTTACGCCGGAATAATGCTTACGCAAACGACGTAAACTACGACGGTCGGCCGCAAGTACGTTCAGGAATCGAAGACAGGCTTTCCATGCAAGCGCCCGGCATGCACACATGCGTACTAGCACTTTAAGACACACACCTGTCACTAATAATGGAGTCAGGCAGACTATTTAAGCAAGGCTCCTACAGAGGTTCCTTGCTGTTTGGTCTGCAGCTTCCGTGTCATTTCCTGTTTCCTGTGTGACCTCTGACTCTGATCCAGCTTGTTGTTACCTGTGAATACCTGCTGCATGTTCTGATACCGGTTTCCCTTAGACTCTGATCCTGCCTGCTGATTCTGTCTGATGATCTTCCAGTACTACTTGGCTTGTGACCTGACCTCTCTTCTGCCTAACATCTTTGCCTGATCTGCCTGATTATTACCGACCCGGCCTGTCTGACCCTGCATCTCGCTCATCCAGCCTGCTACAGCTCCCAGCCCTGCAAGCCTGCATCTGGTACTGCTCCGTGGTTCATCCCAGCCTGCCACCAGTCAAGCATCGTGTCAGCTCATCTACCTGCTGATCACTGCTACTACAGGGACTACTGAACTGTTTACAGGCACTCATACCCCACCGTGCTCCTGTGGCTACTGTTTCACTGCCAGTAGTCCGCGAGCCGGAGTTGTACGAGAGGCCTTCCTCTGCACGTCAGGCTCACATTCCAGATACGTAACCATTATATGACACGTCCGTCAAAGCAACATCCCAACGAAATTCGAACAGAACGTGTACAGGGACAGCTGGCTGGTTGGTGAGTGACATGGGAGTCAGGCATGACTGTCCGACCCCATGATGCAGACATTACAAGGGGCACATGCACGGCTAACATCCTCCTGTCTTTTCCCTTCCAGGTGACTCGGCATATGTACTTGGACCCCATCTCATGACTCCATTTCAGAATCCCCAAACCAGAGGAGAGAGAAAATACAATGAAGCACACATACAAACCCGTTCAGTGGTGAAGCGCAGATTTGGTCTTCTGAAGTCCCGTTTCCGATGCCTGGATAAGTCCGGGGGTACCCTGTTGTATTCCCCAAACTTTGTGTATCAGATCATCGGTGCATGTTGCATGCTGCACAACTTTGCTGTGAGAAAGGGCCTGGAGATTGACATACGTGATGACTTGACCCCTGAACCATGGGGTCAAGTGCATTTTAGCGGTTATAATACAATTTTTTTAAGTTTGATGTTTTTAAAGCGGGGGTTCACCCTCCAAAAAATTTCGAGCATGACATGGAGCCGACCCATCCGACCGACAGTATGCCAGTGTTTTTTTTTTTTAAGTGCATACCTTTTTATGGCCTCTTTTCACCTCCAGCTATCCCGCGGGACTGGGCGTTTCCAATCACAGGCTGTGGTTGACGTTCCTCAGACCGGCGCATACTGCGCGTCACGAGATGCCGAAAGAACCCGAACGTTGGTGCGTCTCTATACGGCGCCTGCGCACCGACGTTCGGGTTCTGTGGGCAACTCGTGGCGGGCAGTATGCGCCGGTTGGATGCATGTCAATCACAGCCAGTGATTGGGAACGCCCACTCCACGTGGAAAAAAAAAGGGGGGTGAAAATCAGGCTAACGAGGTATGTGCTGGAAAAAATACTGGCATACTGTCGGTAGGATGACTCGGCTCCATATAATGTTAGAATTTTTTTTGAGGGTGAACCCCTGCTTTAATCACATGCCAGTTTAGTGCTATTCCCGACTTTCAGCCATACATATAATATGTGTGTGCTTGTAGGTGACAACATATTGTTTCTAACCTATAAAATGTACTCCGCTAAAATGGCCGCTGGGAATACACCAATACATACTAAAGTAGTCTAATCTTCTCAATAAGGATTACTAATGCGAATACCAACCTACAAAATGGCTGCCGCCTAGATGGAGTGATGTACTCCGGCAAGATGGCCGATGTTGTACTTCTGCTTTTCATGTTTAAATGAAATGACTTCGGACCAATTTGACACCTCTGATAAAGCCACGTGACGTGGTGTAACAGGTAAGAGCCGGAACCAGCAGGAAATACTGGAAGTATTACGGAACTCGTTTGTACAGAATCATTTTTACTTGTAAGCATCTTTTATTACCTTAATAAATCTTATTACGTACTTCACTATGGGCCATCTCTCCTTTATACCCTGAGCATTATCAAGGGACCCTCTTGAGCCATAATCTACAGTGACGGACACCAGGTGGAGAGCACCTCATGGGAATCACTCCAGGAGATAACCAGATTGACACAGGCTACCTAGGAAAGCTGAGATCCATATACAAGGAGGTAAGCGCTCTGTGAGTTTACTACCTAGAAGAACATTTTAGAAGATTTTTGGAAGATTCTTTACCATATTCATGAAGATCACTTTATACATTATGGGACATTTGTTTTCTTCATCTTTATTGCACATTGTCACTTTAGGCGGTTTTCAGCCCTTATTTTAGTGTTTGTTCACTCATAATTGTCATTGTCTAGGGCTATCATCTCCTCCATTACCATGGAAACCCATACAGCCAAGGGTGGAGTGGTAGTGGTCTTCCAAAACAGGGGTATAAGTTGTCTAACGCCTGATAGGAAGAAACATAGCAGTGCTTTTGGGAGGCTATTGACTCTGGGAGCATAGACAGTAGAGCTATCTCTGGGGTGGGTGATAGTTTCTGGTCATATAGGCTGTTGTATACAGCAAAAACCTGTGACCATAGGGGTTGTATGGCTTTACAGTCGCACCAAATGTGTATATAGCTTCAACAATGGAAGACAAGCTGCGCAACTCAGGTGAACTCTATAGTGATGATAACACAAAGTGATATGGTACCATTAAATTTACATGAAACAAGAAAATTAGCCCCATGAATGAGATGATGAGTAGGGATGAGCCGAACACCCCCGGGTTCGGTTCGCACCAGAACGTTCGAACAGACCGCGGGTTCGCACGAATATTTCGAACCCCATTGAAGTCTATGGGACCCGAACATTCAAATTCAAAAACGGTCGTTTTAAAGGCCAAAATTCAATTAAATGTTGGAAAACGTCGTTCAGAACCCAGGTCTTGCCCCAGGAAACATGTATTAATGGAATTTTTTTTTTAAAAAAGGTTGTTTCTTTATCGTACATCACGGGACACAGAGCGCATAGCCATTACACTTGGGTTATATGGGTACCTTCAGGTGTGGACACTGGTGTAATCAATTTCACAGGAAGTTTCCTCCCTATATAACCCCCTCCCACTGGGAGTGCTTCAGTTTTTTCGCCAGTGTCTTAGGTGTTGGTCACGTCTAGCTGTCCCTCGGAGGTCTCGGGACCCAGGATAGCTAGCCGGATCCGTCCGAAGTGCTTCAAAGCCAAGGTGTACGGTACCCGGGCCCTGCTGGAATGGGGTTTTGCCTATAATGCCTCTCCTTGGAGGGCTGGATTCTGAGCTCCAGTGCCTTAGTCTTTCCAAGAACTAAACGCTACTGATGCCAGGATGCTATATAGGTCCAGGGGTGTGGGTTCCTTAACACAGGACCCCGGTCCCTGAAGGTCCAAGACAATACCCACGGAGATGGGGGAAGGCTGGGCCTCTTGCATTTTGCAATACCCTGCGGCGTGGAGCAGGTAAGAGGGAACCTGCGGGACTTGGTTCGACAGTAGGTATCCCCCTGGGGGTTCTGGGTTGGCTAATGGTATGCTTGTGCATCAGCCACTATCTCCACTATGTCTGTTGAGGCAGGATGGGATGTACTAATGTTTACCCAGATAACATGTAGATATATATATGCTTTTAAAAGATATGTATTTTGCTACTCCCCCCAGATTTGCCTGTTAGCATGATACTGCAGCCCCACGTGTATAGAGAGGAAGTGCTGACAAAACTCCTGTTCCTAGGAAGCCTAGGAGACAGCTTCCTCTATGTGTGCACTACAAAGATTAGTGACTTACCAGGTGTCTGTGTTTCTAGCGCTGGTCCAGGCTTCTCCTCTGCTCTCTGCTTCCTCCATGTTGGTTTCAGCGTGGGGGGGGCGGGGGCGCGCGCGCGCGTGCGCGCCGCCTTTTACAACGTCAGCGGGCGTGGGGGGGGGGCGGGCCAGCAGCGTCAGTCTCAGATAAAGCAAAAAAGCATTTCCTGGCTGGTCATTCCCTCCTGAGAGCAGTGGAGAGTGAGGACATAGAGCGCGCAGCTGAGCCAGTTCTGGCTAACAGTGACACCCAGTGGTGGTTTGTGGATCTTCAGGTCTGGACTTAAAAGTCCACACTGACAAAAAAAAAAAAAAAAAATATATATTTTTTTTTGCTTAAAGGGACTCAGCCTTAGATCCGGCAGTATCTGAGTCGGTGCAACCTTGGACTCCAGCTAACGGGCATTGGTGTGGCAATACTCACAGGACTTTCCTCTGTATTGCCGCCTTCTCAGGCGTATGAAAATTTGAAAAGATTTTACCATAGCCTGTCCTTATTAATGTTTCACTTCTAGCTACAACAGTTGGGTGTTGGCTGTAGGGGTGTCTCAAGGTTGTGCAATGGCTCCCAAGGGATCAGGACCAGCTAAGGCTGCAAAAGGTGCCAAAAAAGTAAAGGGGTCTCCAACGGGGTCAGAGGATTTGGGCCAGGCTCCAGTGGTCCCACCCTCACCAGATAGACCACCGAACAGCATCGTGCAGGAGCCATTGAGGGTGCTAGGGGCAGAGGCGGCCCCCAATCAACCCATTCCCGTTTATGTTACGGAAGAAATGCTAGAATCCACCCTGGGTGGGCTAGAGAAAAGGTTAACTGCTTTAATTGCCCGCTCTTTGCCGGGTGGCAAACGGGCTAGATCCCCGTCACCTAAAACGGTGTGTTCAGATGCAGAGGTCCTCTCTTCGGAGGAATTGGACCCACAGGGGGATCAAACGGACCTGAGTCCTGACGGGTCAGACATTGAAGATTCCACTATAGATGAAATTTTTTCGGCTTCTCAAGCAGAGAGCCTGTGGATCCAGTCTCTGACGGATATGGTTCGCACTGCTTTTAAACTTCCAGTGTCAGAACAAGTAGCCCCCGCGGTATCCTCTTTAGGTTCCTTGAAGGCACCATTGGGTGGTGCATCTTTCCCGGTTCACCCCCTTCTGGAGAGCGTGATTTTTCAGGATTGGGCTCGACCTGATAGGATTTTTATCCCTCCTAAAAGGTTTACCATTCTCTATCCTATGGAAGAAGAATTTGCAAAGAAATGGGCACTCCCTAGCGTGGACGCAGCCATTTCCTGCGTAAATAAATCCCTGACCTGTCCGGTGGAAAATGTCCAGGTGTTTAAAGATCCAGTCGACAAAAAATTGGAGACCCTACTGAAGGCTTCTTTTACCACAGTAGGTGCCGTGGTTCAGCCAGCGGTGGCAGCCATTGGCGTTTGTCAGGCTTTAAAGGATCAGACTAAACAGATATTAAGGGACATACCGGCTCAGCAAGCTCGTGAATTGGCTGACCTCCCAAGAGCTCTCTGCTTTGCAGTAGATGCTATTAAGGACTCCGTTCAACAGGCGTCCCGTTTATCTCTGCTGTTGGTTCATATGCGTCGCCTTTTGTGGCTAAAAAACTAGTCAGCAGAGGCACCCTGCAAAAAGCTTTTAGCAGGATTTCCCTTTCATGGTGGGAGACTATTCGGTGAAGACCTAGATAAATATATCCAGACCATATCAGGTGGTAAAAGTTCTTTCTTGCCCATCAAGAAAAGATCACGTGGGCCCGCATTTAAGCGACAGGCCTTCGCAGGCTCGGCCCCTTCAACTTCCCGTCAGTATCGACGGCCTCCCGGGCGTTCGGCATTTAATAGCCGCCCACAAGGACAAGCCACGACAGGCAAGAGGCCATGGTCTCGCAAGCCGGTTAAACCAGTCCTTAACTCAGATTCATGAAGGGGCGCCCCCACTCTCTTGGGTGGGGGGAAGGCTTCGGTTCTTCTCCGAAGTGTGGAAGACCAGAATTCCCGACTCTTGGGTAAGATCCGTGGTAACCACGGGCTACAAGCTAGAGTTTCGGGAAGTCCCCCCTCCTCATTTTCAGGGGTCAAGTCTTCCAAGCGACCCATTAAAGAGGGCCTCTCTTGCAAAAGCATTGGATCGTCTCTTACTCCAAGGAGTAATCGTAGAAGTACCAACCCAGGAATGGGGTCTGGGATTCTACTCCAACCTTTTCATAATACCAAAGCCCAATGGCGACGTCAGGCCTATCTTGGACCTCAAACGCCTAAATCGCTTTCTAAACATTCAGACCTTTCGTATGGGGTCCATACGTTCGGTGGCAGCCAGCCTACATCAAGACGACTTTCTAGCATCTATAGACATAAAAGATGCGTATCTGCACGTGCCGATCTACCCGGCGCATCACAGGTTTCTTCGGTTTATGATACATCACCGCCATTACCAGTTCGTAGCCCTCCCTTTCGGGTTGGCAACAGCTCCGCGGGTATTCACAAAGGTGTTAGCCCCGGTGCTAGCCGTCCTAAGGACAGAAGGCATTTTAGTCTTGGCATACTTGGACGATCTTCTGGTTATCGACAGCTCAGCCTCCAACCTCAATCAGGCAGTAGGTCGCACAGTTCAGCATCTAGAGGAATTCGGATGGATTGAAAATCTAGAAAAATCAGTATTGAAACCCACAAGGCAGTTGGAATATCTAGGCCTTCGGCTAGATACAGACTGCCAGAGGATAATTTTACCTCAAGCAAAGATCAGATCAATAGCCCAAGCAGTTCAAATGATCTTAGGCAAGAAGAGGCCGACTATTCGCCTATGTATGCGACTGCTGGGGAAGATGGTGGCCGCCTTCGAGGCTGTGCCCTACGCCCAGATCCATACCAGATATCTTCAGGCAGCCATTCTATCTGCTTGGAACAAGTCCATTCAGGCATTAGATCGTCCGTTAGTGCTCTCCCCGAAGGTCCGGCGCAGCCTGTCTTGGTGGCTGGTGGCTGGTCTCTCAAAATTTGTCAAAAGGGAAATCCTTTTGCCCCATCTCGTGGAAGATAGTATCCACGGATGCCAGCCTGTTAGGTTGGGGGGGCAGTTCTAGAAGAACAGACCCAGCAAGGGCTGTGGTCGGGGGCAGAGAAACTGCTTCCCATCAATATCTTGGAAATCAGAGCTGCTCGACTGGCCCTGATCGCCTGGACTCTCCCCCTTCAGGGTCTGCCAGTAAGGATACAGTCCGACAACGCCACTGCGGTGGCATACATAAACCACCAGGGGGGCACGAAGAGCCCAGCAGCCCAAAGAGAAGTAAACCTGATTTTCTCATGGGCCGAAGCCCATGTACCCTGCATCTCGGCGGTGTTCATCCCAGGTATGGACAATTCTCAAGCAGATTTTTTGAGTCGTCAACAGTTGCTCCCGGGGGAATGGTCGCTTCACCCCCAGGTATTCCAAGAGATTTGCCAAAAATTCGGAGTCCCAGACGTGGACATTATGGCAACGAGATCCAACAAAAAGTTGGACAAATTCATATCCCGAGCCAGGGATCCCTCGGCCTACGGGACCGATGCCTTGGTTTGCCCTTGGCACCAGTTTTCTCTTCTGTATGCGTTCCCTCCACTGCAGATGATTCCCCGCCTTCTACGGAGAATCCGGGTGGAGCGCAGGCCTGTGATCCTGGTGGCTCCAGCCTGGCCCAGGAGGGCTTGGTACGCACTCATCGTGAAGATGTCAGTCGGGGCGCCGTGGCCGCTCCCCCTGCGCCCAGATCTGCTGTCTCAAGGCCCAATCTGCCATCCTGCTTCACAGCAGCTAAATTTGACGGCTTGGCGGCTGAATCCCTAATTCTTAAGGGCAGAGGCCTCTCAGATCAGGTCATAGCTACGTTGATTCAGGCTAGGAAACCGGTCTCCAGAAATATTTATTACAGAGTCTGGAGAACCTATGTGGAGTGGTGCGAGTCTCAAAAATGGCATCCTCGAAAGTTTTTTTATTGACAGGATCTTGCGATTCCTCCAGGTTGGCGTTGACAAAGGGTTGGCTCTTAGTACTCTAAAGGGGCAGGTGTCGGCTTTATCAATATGGTTTCAAAGACCCTTGGCCACCCATTCGCTTATGAAAACCTTCTTGCAGGGGGTCTTGCATGTGAATCCCCCTATTAGAGCTCCCCTCTGCCCCTGGAATTTAAATCTGGTCTTGTCAGCTTTACAAAGGCAGCCGTTTGAACCTCTGACAGAAATCCCTCTTGTGCTACTAACCCGAAAGTTGGTTTTCTTGGTGGCTATGGCTTCAGCCAGAAGGGTTTCCGAGCTGGCAGCCTTATCATGCAGGGAGCCATACCTTATTCTGCATAAGGACAGAGTTGTTCTGCGGCCTCAACCTTCTTTCCTTCCTAAGGTCATATCCAGTTTTCACTTGAATCAGGACCTAGTCCTACCTTCCTTCTTTCCTACTCCCCAGTCCAGAGAGGAAAGACGGCTTCATACTTTGGACGTGGTTCGAGCCATGAGGGTCTATCTCAAGGCTACAGAGAAGATTCGGAAAACAGATGTGCTTTTTGTTCTTCCGGATGGCCCCAAGAAGGGTCAGCCGGCTGCCAAGTCTTCCTTGGCTAGGTGGATTAAGCAGCTGATTTTTCAGGCCTATGGTCTGAAACGCGTTCCACCTCCCTTATCAGTTAAAGCCCATTCTACGAGGGCCATGAGTGCCTCCTGGGCGGCACACCATCAGATTTCTATGGCACAGGTTTGCAAGGCGGCAACCTGGTCTTCCGTACATACGTTTACTAAATTTTATAAGTTGGACGTTGCAAAGAGTACGGACGCAGCTTTTGGGCAGGCGGTCCTACGGGCAGCAGTATAGAATCCTCTGGCCCGGTTCACGCCCCCTTGTTTTTCTGTTGATGGAGCCATGTTTTCTCCTGACAATGTTTTTATTTGGCTATTCTTGGCCTTACGGTCTCCCTCCCTTCATAGAGCATTGCTTTAGGACATCCCAAGTGTAATGGCTATGCGCTCTGTGTCCCGTGATGTACGATAAAGAAAAAAGGATTTTTAATAAACAGCTTACCTGTAAAATCCTTTTCTTGAAGTACATCACGGGACACAGAGCTCCCACCCCTCTTTTGGGGAACATTGTGTAACCTCGGGAGAATTGCTTGCTACAAAACTGAAGCACTCTGCGATTTTTATTTTTTCCTATATACAAAAATAGAGACATTTTGAAAAAAAAAACACTATTTTTACTTTTTGTTAAAAAAAATCAAATAAACTAAATTTTAGTCAAACATTTAGGCCAAAATTTATTAGCCACATGTCTTTAGTAAAAAAAAAAATCGCAATAAAAAAAAATATATAGGGAACAGGACACTAATAAGCGACAGAAAAATTCCTGTGACGCTGGCAATAGGGAGTGAGGGTTAACTAGGGCGGTGACAGGGGGTTAAAACTTTATTAGGGGGGGTGGGGGGGCTATCCTGAACTAACACTCTGTTTTTTACAGTGCCTGTCACCTGACACTAAATGCAGGATTAAATACTGCATTCAGTAACACTGTGACAGGGGGGTGGGGGGGGCGAACAAGGGGTTAATATGCCTATGTGAGTGTGTGTCAGTGTTGTGTGGGTGCACACTTACTTGTATGTCTTCTCTCATCAGCAGGCTGGGAAACAGCGCTGCGATGAGAGATTACATCATTTCCTCCTTCCTGTGTAAACACAGGAGGAGGAAGTGACAGGTGGGAGCGCGTCCCATTGGCTGGGAGCGTCGCGGGGGGGGGCGGAAAACACGGATCCGCCCGCAGTCCCGGATCGCTCCCAGAGGTAGGGAGACCCCCGCACGCCGCAGGGGGTCCCGATGGGACCCCCGTACCGCACTCAGGCGGGGGTAAATTTACGCCCTTTGCCTTACGACATGTTGTGGGTAAGCTGTTTATTTAAAAATCATTTTTTTTTGCGGAGCGTGTTTAGAAATGTCCCTGCACAACATGAGAGGACATAAAAAAAAAGTTTAATGATAAAGGGCACCCCTCAAACATACTGTAATTGGAGCGCAACAAAGCCGCGTGAAAATCAAAAATTGTTATAGGCGCCCCTCCTTTAGGTGGTAATAACAGCAATCACACCTGCAGGTGGTATGTAACAGCACACGTGTCTACTGCGCTAGTAACAGCACAGTGGCACTGCGCTCGTGTTAACAGCACACGTAGACACTAACTGCGCTCATGTAACAGCCCGTAAGTGCACAACTGCGCTCAGGTGGTATATGAGAGGACACTAACTGCGCTCAGGTGGTATATAACAAACGTCCAAAAAGTAGGTGGTATTAACAGCACACGTCCATGCTACTGCGCTCAGGTGTATATAACGCACACAAGACACTAACTGCGCTCTGTATATAAAAGCACACGTGGCAACTGCGCTCAGGTGGTTATAAAGCACACGTCGACACTAACTGCGCTAGGTGGTTTAAAAGCACACGTAGTGACACTAACGGTGGTGTATATAAAAGCACACATACAGGACACTAACTGGCCAGGTGGTTATAAAAGCACACGTGTGACACTTGCGCTGTGTATATAACAACAGGTGCGGTGACACTAACTGCGCTCAGGTGGTATTAACAGCACACGTACAGTGACACTAACTGCGCTCAGGTGGTATATAACAGCACACGTCCAGTGACACTAACTGCGCTCAGGTGGTATATAACAGCACACGTACAGTGACACTAACTGCGCTCAGGTGTATATAAAAGAGTACGACACAACACTCAGGTGGTATATAAAAGCACACGTACAGTGACACTAATTGCGCTCAGGTGGTATATAAAAGCACACGTACATGACACAACTGCGCTCAGGTGGTAATAACAGCACACGTGTGACACTATGCGCTAGGGGTATATAACAGCACACGTACAGTGACACTAACTGCGCTCAGGTGGTATATAACAGCACAGGTGCGGTGACACTAACTGCGCTCAGGTGGTATGTAACAGCACACGTACAGTGACACTAACTGCGCTCAGGTGGTATATAACAGCACACGTCCAGTGACACTAACTGCGCTCAGGTGGTATATAACAGCACACGTCCAGTGACACTAACTGCGCTCAGGTGGTATATAACAGCACACGTCCAGTGACACTAACTGCGCTCAGGTGGTATATAAAAGCACACGTACAGTGACACTAACTGCGCTCAGGTGGTATATAACAGCACACGTCCAGTGACACTAACTGCGCTCAGGTGGTATATAACAGCACACGTCCAGTGACACTAACTGCGCTCAGGTGGTATATAACAGCACACGTACAGTGACACTAACTGCGCTCAGGTGGTATATAAAAGCACACGTACAGTGACACTAACTGCGCTCAGGTGGTATATAAAAGCACACGTACAGTGACACTAACTGCGCTCAGGTGGTATATAAAAGCAAAAGCACACTGCGCTCAGGTGGTATATAAAAGCACACATACAGTGACACTAACTGCGCTCAGGTGGTATATAAAAGCACACGTACAGTGACACTAACTGCGCTCAGGTGGTATATAACAGCACAGGTGCGGTGACACTAACTGCGCTCAGGTGGTATGTAACAGCACACGTACAGTGACACTAACTGCGCTCAGGTGGTATATAACAGCACACGTCCAGTGACACTAACTGCGCTCAGGTGGTATATAACAGCACACGTACAGTGACACTAACTGCGCTCAGGTGGTATATAAAAGCACACGTACAGTGACACTAACTGCACTCAGGTGGTATATAAAAGCACACATACAGTGACACTAATTGCGCTCAGGTGGTATATAAAAGCACACGTACAGTGACACTAACTGCGCTCAGGTGGTATATAACAGCACACGTCCAGTGACACTAACTGCGCTCTGTATATAACGCTCAGGACACTAACTGGTAGGTGGTAAAACAGCACACGTCCAGTGACACTAACTGCGCTCAGGTGCACACGTACATGACATAATTGCGCTCAGGTGGTATAAAAAAGCACACGTACAGTGACACTAACTGCGCTCAGGTGGTATATAACAGCACCTGTACAGTGACACTAACTGCGCTCAGGTGGTATATAAAAGCACACGTACAGTGACACTAACTGCACTCAGGTGGTATATAAAAGCACACGTACAGTGACACTAACTGCGCTCAGGTGGTATATAAAAGCACACGTACAGTGACACTAATTGCGCTCAGGTGGTATATAAAAGCACACGTACAGTGACACTAACTGCGCTCAGGTGGTATATAACAGCACATGTCCAGTGACACTAACTGCGCTCAGGTGGTATATAACAGCACACGTACAGTGACACTAACTGCGCTCAGGTGGTATATAAAAGCACACGTCCAGTGACACTAACTGCGCTCAGGTGGTATATAACAGCACACGTGCGGTGACACCAAATGCGCTAAGGTGGTATTAAACAGCACACGCACAGTCAGAGCGACTGCGTTTCTGTGCAATTCAATAGCCCACTTGCATTAACAGCAACTGCCTTTCTGTGCAAATAAATAGCACACGTGCAGTAACAGTTAATGCGTCTATGTGCAATTAACTAGCACACGTTGACTAACACGTTAGAGCATCAAGCACAATCTCCTGCCTGACAGATACTAATAGCAGAACTAGCTAAGCTATACAGTTTATAAATATATTGATAACTCCTAGGGATGTCAATATATTCTCTACAAACTGTACATTTACAACCAGAGATCTTCTGACAGCAGATGGCTTACTTCCCAGCCAGGGGGTTTGCGTGGCAGGATATCCAGGAGAACTTCTCTCACAGTGAACCGATGATCAGTGTGGTTTGGATATGGAGAAGGAAAAAAGCTATATAGTGTGAACCCATATAACAAATTTATTGTAAAAAATTAAAATCGCACTTACAAAAATGCAGATAAAAATCGCTTGTGAAAATATAGCCGGCCGGCTAGCACAACCCGTTCACTCCGGGACACAGTATGCGGTTTAAGATGTCAGCACGCCGCTACCCTACGTCGTTTCGTCTCATAAGACTTCGTCCTGGGGCACTATAGCTTCCCCGCCACACCGTATCTCCAGCACAGGGGAGGCACGGACGGAAATATTTTATGGAGAGTTTGAGGGTCCTTGTACCATAAAGAGAGGAGGTTAAAAAAAAATCCTGGGTACAGCAAGATATAGAGGATTTGTGTGTAAAGTGGTCTGTGGACTACTTCCTGGTATAAGAAGGGGGTTGATCATGTAGCAGTGAATGTTGCAATTTATATAAAGCAGAGAGCAGGTGTTTGGGTGTTTCTGAGAGAGAGCACAGCTGTTCATATCCTTTCAGGGGTCTGTGAATTTGGGAAGAGGAAAACAGATCAGAACAAAAGGAGGATATAGGAAGTGCCGTAAGCCAGTTACCCTGGGCGCCTGGTATAATGGGGGTACCTAGAGTGGAATCCACAAACGAGCTTGCTACAGGTCAGGGCCCGGAAGTATTGGAACCCGTTGCCTGAGGCATAGAAGGGGATCACCAATTCTTTAGACTGGCTTTTAATGCACACATTAACCACTTATCCCCGGAGCAGAGCACTTTTTGTAATTAGGCACTGCTTCCCTTTAACTGACAATTGCGCGGTCGTGCAACGTTGCTCCCAAACATGTCCCTTTTCCCCCACAAATAGAGCTTTCTTTTGGTGGTATTTTTTTTCACCTCTGCTGTTTTTATTTTTTTGTGCTATAAACAAAAATAGAGTGACAATTATGAAAAAAAGCATTTTTTTTTACTTTTTGCTATAATAAATATCCCCCAAAAATATATATAAAAATGTTTTTTTTCCCAGTTTAGGCCGATACGTATTCTTTTACATATTTTTGATTAAAAAAATGTAATAAGCGTTTATTGATTTGATGGTTTGCGCAAAAGTTATAGCGTCTACAAAATAGGGGATAGATTTATGGAATTTTTTATATTTTTTCTTTACTAGTAATGGCGGAGATCAGTGATTTTTATCGTGACTGCGACATTATGGCGGACACATCGGACACTTTTGACGTCATTTTGGGACTATTGTCATTGATACAGCGATCAGTGCTATAAAAACGCACTGATTACTGTAAAAAGGACTCTGGCAGTGAAGGTGTTAACCAGTAGGGGGTGCTGAAGGGGTTAAGTGTGTCCTAGGGCGTGCTTCTAACTGTAGGGAGGATGGGCTATGTGTGACACGACACTAATCACCGCTCCCGATTACAGGGAGCTGTGATCAGTGTCCTGTCACTAGGAAGAATGTGGAAATGCTTGTTAACATCATTGTTTACATTCTTACATATATAGTCGTGCGCTGGTCCTTAAGCGGTTAATAACAGACTTCAATATATCAACTGGGAGAGACAAAGAACTTCAGCACATTTTTGATTTTCTGCTTACATACCCAAAAGGCTCTTTAAAATACTGCAGCATTCAATGCTCACAGAGATGATAAACTAAACTTCAAAGTGTGATAAAACCAGAGCTTTTTTTCTCAGAAAATAGGTGCAGGAACTCAACTACGACCCTGTTCAGATTTCAAAAACAGTAGAAGGGTCTTAAAGGGGTATTAAATACCAGGATTGCATTACATACAGAGTGCAAAATTCAGGGGGTTACACACAGAGTGCAGAGCTGTCACTTGTAAACACAGAAACCAGACTTCTGTGTTTACAAGTGATTGTGGTGAGCAGGCACCAAAGAGTCTGAGCCAGAGGTGGTGGAACTGAGTTCCCCCAAGTTCCCCCTGAAAAAAAGCCCTGGATAAAACAATAATAATCAATTCTAACAGAAATAAATGATAATCAAAATAGTTCTAGCAAGTGCCCCAAAAACATATAACATTAAAAGTGTTAACATAGGTAGCCTTGACAGTCTATACATAGGGTTAATATATCTGTGGGCATGTGCCCAATCTTGCAGCAAATGTAAAGCTCAGGGACAAGCTTGAAACAGCTAAACAAAATCACAGAGAGAGAATGCTCCGGTCTAGTGCAGTACTTTAATGATTTATTAAAATGAATGAAAACAAGCAGCCACTGCACTCACAAATGTACTGGAACAGATGGACATGTAGCAGCTGCAGCGGAAGGGTATGTTACTGTGAGCACTTAATAATCATTAAGGTGCTACTTTAGATTGTTGTGTGCCCAAAGTCACCCCTGCTATTTGTTATTGCTATTGGACCAGTAAATGACTAGCCTGACATTAGCAGAGTCAGCATTCTACCACAATGTATACTTATTTTCTGATGATGTGTACTTTCCCTTTGAAGTGTGACAGCCATATTTTAATCTCCTTTGATACTGGATCAGTTTGTAGGCATTCAGGGCTTTTTTGTTAGTAGCCAAAATTAAAAGCCTGAAAGTGTATGTTACTCCAACATTTTACATTCCTGAAATTTGTCTGTGCTAACATGTATTTGTATTAAAATGTATTCTGTTCTCTTTGCATTGCTTAAATTGTGTGATATACGCTGTACAGACATCTCAAACCATTATGTCCTTCATCTTATGGACTCCAAAAAGCAACAAACCGGACCCGGAGTAGATGTCAACTTCTTTCGGACCAGCGACGCTGGTTCCAAAGAACACAGTGTACACCTGCATCATTGGTGTGTCTGTTCTCTCCAAAAACTGCCTTTAAAGCGGTGTTCCAGCCTGCAATTTTTTTTTTTAAGTCAGCAGCTACAAACACTGTAGCTGCTGACTTTTAACATCCCTGGCGGTATGATTCTTTCAGATTTTAGGTGCTGAAAAGCGGTACCATTATTTGCAAGGAAATTTGGCATTTTATACTGTAGGCTTGTAATTCTTAGGAATAACTTACTTAAATCTGACCAAACAAAAGTCTAGTAGGCATCCCGGGTATGACATATTTTTTTTTTTTTTAAATTATAAATTATAATATTATAAATAATTATAACAAATAATAATATAATTATAGTAAAAATTATTCAATAATGTAATGAAATCAAAATCACTGAAATTTGCTCAGTTGCAGAATTGTCGCTGTCATTATTTTTTTTTTTTTTTATGACGAATTTCCCCACAAATCGATATTGCTAAATTCTGCAAGTGATTATAATTTATTATCGCAGTTTTTTAGCTGATCTAAAACCATTTTTGACATAAAGTGACACTTTTGGTTGCTATGGACAATCTACAGTTTGCAGGGAGAAAGAACAATTTTTATTATATAAAAGGACATGTAGGGCACTGGGCAGACCACTAGGGGCAAGGGGGTGTGTATTTTTTACATACAGTACTGTAATCTATAAGATTACATTGTACTGTATGTAATGTGTTTGTTTACTTTTTTGAGTTGTTTCTCCGCCCCCGTGCGTCGTAACGTCGCAGGGAACGGAGATCGACGGCACACAGCCTGTTGGCATCGCTGGATCCAGGAACAAGGTAAGTAAACCTTGTCTGTGCACTCAGCGAGGCGAGCCAGAGTCTGACTCGGGGTTACCGATCGCAGCATGCAAATTTAACCCAGAGTCAGACTCGGGAATACCGCCAGGGGGGTTAATAAGGACACTTACCTGTCCAGGGAGCCAGCGATGTCAATCCGTCCATTGGATCGGCTGCCGGCGCCGCCATCCTAACAAAGAAAAACAGGCAGTGGAGCCTTTCGGCTTCACTGCCCGTTTCTTCTGCGCATGTGCGAGTTGCGCACTGCTTTGCGAATGGGCGGCTGTCTACTGGGATACACACAGGTACCAAAAGACAGCGCGCCGCATTTCCCAGGAGGCAACCCGAGGACGAGACCGAGAAGGAGAAGGAAGTGGCAGATCAGGAAGACTGCCTAGCAACAGCCATTTCTGGTAAGTAATTTCTTTTTTCAAATGTCTTTAAAAAAAATTAAAGGAGTCTTTTAATGTTTTTTTTTTTTTTTTTTTTTTAGGGTGGACCTACGCTTAAAACCCTTTTCCCTCGCCCTGCCACAATATATACAGTGCCTTGCCTTGACAAACAATTAAAGTATCAATCTTTCTATAAGAATAACATCTTTGAAATACTAGACTGATGCATTCTCTTAATGTCAGGGATTCTGTCAAATATTCATGGAATTGTCATCCCCATATTTGCCTCTTCTGTCTTTTTTAGATAAACCAATGTTGATTCTAGCCACAGACCACAACTTTGTCTACATTTAGTAGACAAAGATGCTTGAAGTTGATATACATTTAAGATCTGAATAAACTAAAGGGAGTCAGACCTTTTTAAATCAGCACAGGAAGAAGATTTTTAAAACCTTTAAATAAAACATATTGTTAATAGTGTTATATGAAACCAGAATACTTTGTTAACATTTACTAGTGTTGAGCATACTAATCAAGAACTTTATATTAAAATATTTTATGACAATAATACTGTAGATCAATGTAACAAAAAAAAAAAAAATTTTTTATAAAAAGTATGTATTGATATATTATTTAATCACCCATAGACTGTAAAGTGGATGAAGTTGATAAGTACATAGAGACAGACATATTTCTTATTTTATATACACTCTTTCTGCTCAGTACTGCAACAAATTGACTGAATATTACATTTTCTGTTTTTCGGTTCAAGTACTCAGAAAAATCGCTAGATGGCTTATCCTGTTACCTTGGCATTTGCTCAGCAGAGTTGAAGAGGGTTGACAAACAGTTAGTTGAAAGAATAAAAAAAAATCGGCATATGCATATGCAATATGAAAATATGAAACAGTAAGCAAGTAAAGATTTTTTTTAATTAAAATGACAATTGAATAAAAATTATGTTGTTTGCTGCATATCCTTGCTTAGTTAAAAATATGACAAAACATATAAGTTGTAGCGCTAAAATGATAACCCAAATATTATGTGAACTATATATCTGGTGAAGAAACAGGGTATAAACAATAAATGAAAATCACCATCAATTGAATAGGTGTAAAATCAAAATATTGGATGTATAATAAATGTAAAAGTCCAAAAATCATGATTGAAGTTGGGGACGCTTGAATCATGAACTCCAAATAATTCTTATGTGAACAAGAAGGTCGTGCGATATTCCCACAATTAGGACGTGACACACACTTGTGATAAAGACCGCCACCGAAATCACAGAGGCTTACCAGAAGCGTTGGACCCTGAAGAGCATATGCTCAGAGGGTCAACAAGGCTTGATATAATCACTGGATGTTACCACTGAGAGACCAGGTCTTCAAAAGCAATAAACCTTAAATACACCAATCAAATGGAAGAGATGTAAAGTGCTTGAAGGTGATGACCCTCAGACGGTCAGACAATGAGCCAGATGTGGTTGGAGAGAGTTAAAAAGAAGAAGCACATAATGTAATACTGTAGGCAATGAGTGTTTAATAGTAGATGGAAACACTTACATAAAAGTAGAAAAAAGCACTTGATCAAATGTGCTCGGCAACAGTGGAGTCCCCTGACGCGTTTCGCAATATGTTGCATCGTCATATACAAAATGACCCCCATTACCGGGAACACCCCGGATGTTCATCCAATGAGCAACCACTTCCGGGTTACCATAATGAAGGCTAAGCTGTATCGCAAACCTCCACACAAAATCCAGCCTGATCAAAAAAGAGGGAGGAGGGAGGGACAGACCAGTCATAGAGCTCACAAGGGGTAAGTCAAACAAACTGGCATCAGGTGGAACGTGAATACTTACCTCTCCTTCTCCCAGAGAGAAATAGGAAAGCCCCACTTCCGCATATCGTCGTCGCGACACGTGACCAATCACGTGAGACGCGTCATCACAACAACACATGACGCATCACGTGAGGTGCGACTCAGCACACAACGCGTGACCTTCCGCACGTCTCCACAACAACACGTGACGCATCACGTGAATCGCAACTTGACGTGCGTCGAGCGGCAAGTGTAATGCGCTCCATCTAGGACACACGGAGGTAATGTCTACTTCCCATGTGTTCCAGGGGAAGGCCATGACGTATCACATCCACTATACTCTCTTGGAGCATCAAAAGTCAGGAAACAAATTGCCTAATGAAAGACTAAAAAAGCTGAAAAACTAAATATATTTAAAATGACATGTGGATAATAAATTATCCTCATGCATATATAATAATAAAAGGTCACACTAGGACAAAACTTAGGACAATGTTTGGTTACACTGGTGCCAGAAATAACATGTATGGGCTAATGAATAAAAATGTAAAAAAATAAAGGCCCATATTGTATCATGTGTGCAAAACTTATACGAAAATATGGCAAACATATATGACAATAATGTCCTAGATGTCTGGCCTATATATAGAAGAGAAAAATAAAAATAAACTGCGCTAATGACCAATAAACATAAAATGCATTAAATAATATGTGGACCACACCGATGAATTAATGTGATATATGCAAGGTTGAAAAAACAATCCAAAAACAAACATTATTGAGTGTCCATAAAACACAAAAAGGGGCCTTTGTAGTCCAAAGTGAGAGGGCTAGCAAGGTTCCATACACAACCAATTGTGAATAATAAATTATAAACAACAAAAGTCCAGAGGAAATAAAACGTAACATCCACCCTGGTGAAGCCGAATCCCAATATGAGTCAGCAGGATATTGGTTAACACTGATGTGACATGCAGCTGAAGACCTCCACCACACACATATGCAAGTCTGCTTACCAAATGTAAATGGTCCCTGGCTGAGAGGAGACCAAAACAGCAGACAGGATCAAACAGCTGGGCTCGATGAGAGAGTGAAACAATTCAGCTTGGGTCATCCGACAGTGGCTCCAATAACAATGGTCACATGAATGTAAAAGGAGACAAGAATGCCTCGATAGTGTAAAATCACTTAAAATTTATTGTACAAAATAATGAAGAAATACACTCACATTTTGCAGTAAAAGAAAGGCCTTAAACCTGCAGCATCCGGCCGGTCAGCATGCAGGTAACCCCATGTAGTATCGAGTAGTCCAAGGGTGATGACAGTGTGCCACTCGGTACGCCCTGACTAGTTTTGTGGTTAAAACACTTTTTCAAAGGGCATGGGTGGCCACTGCAACACCCCTGGTATTTATACTAAAACTGAAGACAGACAGGCCCCCAGCTGGAGAAACCAAGCCTCTACTTCAGAACCAATTAAAATCCTCCATTACCAGTCTTAAAGACCAAGCCTCACTCTGGAGTTGGTCAATGCAGTTAGAGCACAAGCAAAGGAGGAAAACCAAGCCTCTCTTTGGGATTGACAGGCCCCCAGCTGGAGAAACCAAGCCTCTACTTCAGAACAAATTAAAATCCTCCATTACCAGTCTTAAAGACCAAGCCTCACTCTGGAGTTGGCCAATGCAGTTAGAGCACAAGCAAAGGAGGAAAACCAAGCCTCTCTTTGGGATTGACGGAAGCTAATGTGTCACTATAACCAACCAAAGCGTGCTCTAATATGCAGTGGACAAAATGGATATTGCAGAGTATTGAGTCCAACCAGGCCACATTCAATGCAGACATGTCCTATGAGTGGATGGAAACAATCCTGGTAGGTGATGAAAAAAACACCCCCACCAGAAATCTGCCTATCGGTATGGCTAATTTAAAGGCATACCTCAGGAAATAAGCGTAACCTACCATTCCCATCAAAAAAAAAAAAAATTAACATTACAATATAATAAAATATGAAAATATTAAATATAAGAACCATTTACATATATAGCAATTAAGTCAGAAAATTGCAGTTGAATATAAAATGAATGAAACAGTTTGGAACTTGATGAGTTCTTATTCATAACAGTCACCCCAACTATGCCTGAAAACTGACCCCAAAGAAAGGTCAGTTGGCAGACTCCATCTATAAATGTGTGAAATGTGAAAACGCTCCACCTAGCGCCGATGAGTCAGGTGACAGAGAGTAGCATTAACCCATTACTTCCACACAACACATTTTTTTTAAATATAAAAGTTATTTAAAAATTGTTTAAGAAGGCTAGGACCATCATTCAACTGGCTAAGCATTACTGATAAAAGCATTGATATCAGTATCAATGTTCAGTCCATGTGGTATGTAAGATTTGAGACGATATATCCACGCCATTTCAAGTTTTGAAATTTCGCGGACCATGGCACTCCCCCTCCAATGGGGCCGATATTTATCTATCCCGATAAACAAGGTGTTAGAGGGATCTTTGTTATGCACCAAATCATAATGGCGAGACACTGAGTGTTTTTCAAAGCCTTTCCTTATCTTAGCAATATGTTCGTTCAGTCTAACCTTCAGTGCCCTTTTGGTCCTCCCCACATATTGAAGACCGCAAGGGCACTGGATCAGGTAGACAACTCCTTTAGTAGAACACGTAATAAAAGGCTCCACATCGTAGGAACGGCCCGCTTTGGTGGACCGGAAAGAGCAAATTTTTCTATCCCGACAGCTGTTAAGTGTACAGACCTGACAATTCCGGCACTTATGGTATCTGGTCAGGTTCCCAAAAAAGGATCTAGCTCCCTCAGGGGGATCAGAAACAGTGGGAGCTATTTGGTTACCCAATGTAGAAGCTCCCTTAAATATAATCCTGGCTCTCTCGGGTAAAGCCGGAGCCAACACGAGATCTGTAGTCAAAATGTGCCAATGTTTTTCTATCAGTCTCTTAATCTGGTGGTGTTGGACAGAGAAAGTGGTCACGAAGGGAGCAGTGAAGTCCTCCATCTTATCGGTCCTAGTGCGGTCGCCCAAAAGTTGTCCTCGGTCCATTGCTTTAGTATCTTTAATTAGTTGAGACAATACAGAGCTGTCATAGCCTTTTTCAATAAAGCGATTGGAGAGTGTTGTAGCTTGACTCTCAAAGGACTCTAGGTCCGTACAATTACGCCTAAGGCGTGTAAACTGACCTTGAGGGACAGCCTTCAGCCAGGCCGGTAAATGACAACTATCAAGTGGGATATAGGAGTTGCGATCCGTAGATTTAAAGAAAGTACTGGTGATGAACCTGTTGTCTCTAATTGAGATCTTGAGATCAAGAAAATTGATCTCATCCCTACTTGCCTCAAACCCAAAGACAATACCCCTGGTGTTATTATTCAATTCTGACATGAATTCTCTTAGATCAGACTCACTACCATCCCAGAGGAGGAGGACGTTGTTGATATACCTAGCCCAGAGCACTACTTCAGGTCTCCGGCAGGCATCGACGACGTCCTCCTCCCACTTGGCCATAAATAAATTGGCCAGACTGGGGGCATACTTAGCCCCCATGGCGACCCCCCTATCCTGTCTGTAGAACTGGTGGTCGAAATAAAAGTAATTATGGCTAGCTGCATAATTACTTTTTTTTTTTCAACCTTGCATATATCACATTAATTCATCGGTGTGGTCCACATATTATTTAATGCATTTTATGTTTATTGGTCATTAGCGCGGTTTATTTTTATTTTTCTCACATTGCTATTCTGTTTATATGACACAGTTTAAACCGCAGCTCCATTTATGTTTAGTTTGCATTTCACGTGCACCTTTTACTTTATTTGATTTGATGCACAGCATCATATATTGATTAGCGCAATTTACCTCACTTTTTTTCACTATATATAGAAGAAAACCTAATTTATGGTCCCTCACTGGATGAACCCCCAATGAGGACAAATATTACAAATCATTATATATAAAAAACCTTAAATAGTACAAAAAGGTATATTAATAATGAAATGTGTGAAAATGGATGGTGAACTAACACCATTGACACATTTCAGAAGGATAAAATGTAAAATATAAATTGTAAAAAGTAATAAAATAAAAATATGCCCATTGACACGCATCTTGAGTTTCAATAGCTAAAAAAGTTACAATTTCCTAGTTACATAAGGTTGGAAAAAACAAAAACGTATCAAGTTCAACTTTTCACAATTTCTGTAGTTTTGGTCTAAAAGATGTCAAAACAAAACCCCCTCGGCAGCCGACAATTCTGCCACACAGGTAGAAAACAAATTGCTTCCTGACCTCCAAGGGTAGTGGAATAAATTCAATTGATCAAAATATTGCTCTTTGTAAAATAGCTTTTTGTAATTATAGCTTAGGATATTATCAACTGCAAGCAAATTATCTGGTGCTAATATATCCTATTATTGCTTTTGCCATTATGTAAGTAAACTTGTGTCCTGTGTTGGGTTAATAATGGAGTGCATTGGTTATCTCTCTACCATATTATCTGGTGTTGGCAACATGTTTGTTAAAGGTTAAGTCCACATTTTTTCCCCCACATTTTATATCATGTTTCACATTACACTCAGTAGGGTGCAACAAAAAACATGGTCACACACCCTTCATCCCCAAAAATCCAAACCACCCTTCCCCTTTACCTAAATAATAGGATGCACCTTTCCCCAGAATCCAGTGATTGTGATTTGTCGAATTTTAACTCATTCGGGTCTACGATCAATTCCTACATGTCCCAGATGGAACATGCACAGAGAGCGACGGTGATCCCTCCTCCCTGACCACTCTGGTAGTTTATTAGTTCTTTCTTTAGCCGTCTTTACAGTGTCTCGATATGGACCCGAGGCTGGGAAAAGAGCCTGTGAATTACCCAAGTGATGCACTAATCCCAGGTGCTCTACAGGCTTTAATGCAAACAATTAGTGCATGCACATTGATTATGAGATTATTGTTGCTGCATTTACTAATGTTTTGGAAAGAGGTGGACTAAACTTTTAAGTTAGATGAAACATATGTATAAAACATATAAAACAAAGCTCAGTTTTTGTTTTGTCCTGTACAGTTGTATTTCTCAAGTTATCTTTTGGACATCCTACTTTTTTTTCACTAAGGCAGTGTAGCATTCAGTAGGACATTGTAGAGTTTTAACATTTATTGTACAACAGATGCTGTACTTGTAGAAGAGAAGAAAAGTGTGGCATTTATAAACAAGAACACAGGGTGAGATTAGCAATGCTGATGCACATTTGGGCAGATGACACACAGGTGATTTTGCAGATAATGCCAAAAATGCCTGTGTCAGAATCGCTAAGAGACTGCCTATCTGTCGCTATGAAATCTCTCCGGCCCCAAACACTGCTAAACCTTGATCGCTAGCAATGGGAGCAACATCTCATTGCCTCAGCTAGTAAGAAGAGATTCCATAGGGACAAACAGGCAGGAACTTAGCGATTCTGACGCTGGCCTTAGTGATCCTGCCGCTGGCAATTTGTTTGAAAACAGGAGCAGAAATGCAGAATACAAGAAAGCCATAAAATTACAGCTTAAATCATAAACTTCCAACGCTGCAGATTAAAAGTGGCATTGCGACAATTTAAAACAGGCTCTGCTCATCTTTAAAGTGTGCTTATGTTTTAAGTAACAAACATTCTTAAGTATAGTAAATCTGTAAAACTGCTGCAGTGGGCATTTCAGGATTGTGGATGCAGGTTATATACAAAAGCTATTGCAAATACTCTTCTGTATGAGAAACCATCTGATTTGCGTTAAATACTCCTATGCATAATTTGCGTGATAAAAACACTCTACCTGAGTTATATATAATCCCATTGTCTAATATCTTACCCTTACATACTATATTTCCCTTTACCTATTATCTTATTTGCGATTTTTACATTTCGCCCTTACTACAAAGCACATTTTATTGAAGGTGAAAACTTTCTTTTCTTTAATCCCAGGGGAAATCATATGCAAATGTTTTAATTTGCATAGCATCTCAAACAACGTGTGTATTAAAGAGATTGTTTTATATTCTCTTTGAAGGATTTAAAACAACAGCATCTATCAGATTTTTTTTACTGTTGCATATTCTTATTCATACACGCCTTCCAGCATAGCCTCAAAAAGCTGCTCTTTCCATCAAATGAGGTGTGAGCCTTGTCTCAAGAGTAAGTTTAGATTTACATAATTGTATCCCGTGAGCACAGAACGCCTTGTGCACTTAGTACCAATGATACAATTATAAGGTTTGCATGGGGATTATCTGCAGGCACACCCCTTGACAACTCCTGATGCGCATTTTTGTTTCACTCAAGTATTATAGAATATAACAGCCAACAACTGGCATTTTTTTAAAGGCAGCCAAATACTTTATGCAGATCTCTAAATCTAGCATTTTTTTTTTTAAATATATAACCCTAATACTAACCATTTTCCTTTAGGCCCCTTTCACACTGACAGTTTAGAATGGTGGTTTTAGCTGCAGATTTTCTAGTTTTCTACCGCAGCTAAAAGCACACAATGCTTTCCATTCACACACAGAGTTTAGCTGCGATTTCAGTAGAAAAATAAATAAAAATAGAATTGAATGCGTCCAGGAGCGATTTAGCGCAGCTATATGCACATAACCGCAGGTAGTCGCGGTCTTTTGTGTCAACAGCGCATAGCAGCTTGAGAAAAAAAAGAACAGGAAGCACATCATAATAAAACAAAAAAAGGGTTGCTATGGGAATGACTACCGCAGCTAAACGCGGGCGCATGTAACCGCACGTAATCGCAATGTACAAATGCAGCTAATTGCAGTGCCTGGAGCCTTGAATTCCACAGAACATTTACATGCTTTTAACTGTGGCAAAACAGCCGTCCGTGTGAAAGGCGCCTTAAAGGAACAGAATCCCAATGCAATATGTTAAAGGGGTTGTAAAGGATTTTTTTTTCCCCCTAAATAGCTTCCTTTACCTTTAGTGCAGTCCTTCTTCACTTACCTCATCCTTCCATTTTGCTTTTAAATGTCCTTATTTCTTCTGCTCACTTACTGTTCTTCTGTCTGTAACTACACACTGTAATGCAAGGCTTTCTCCCTGGTGTGGAGAAAGCCTCTTGAGGGGGGAGGGGCGAGCAGGCAAGTCAGGACACTCTCTACTTTGCAGATAGAGAAAGGAGCTGGGTGTTAGTGTGTGTCCTGACACTCCAAGTCTCTAACTTGCGGCTGACGATCCAACCCTAGGTATCACTGTCTTGCTGCTAGCCACCTTACCTTCATAGGAATGGTGTGAAGCCGTACAGGGACCTGAATAATTAAAGGGTAACTAAATTTTGCAGCTTACAGTACTTCGATATGCTGGCTGAGTTTGTTTGCGTCTTTTAATCCAAGAACATTTTCAGAAAATTTCCAAATGTCAAAGAAAATCGGGCACACAAATGCTTCTTCTTTATGCAATTTTGTTCCAGTACTTCCAGCAGTTACATGACAAATGTTTGTCGTGTTGTAACTGCTGGAAGTACTGGAAAAAATTACATAAAGAAGAAGAATTTGTGTGCTGGCTTCTCTTTGACATTTGGAAGTGTTTAGGACATTTTAGCCTGTGCACCGACACTCAGCTCCATATCTATTTCATCTTGCAGTAGACCTTGGGTGAGTCTCTGCAATTTCAGAAAATACCTGTTGATCTAGTCAGAAATGAATTGTCCTTGTTGCTTCTCGTGAGCTAAACAGAAGAATATCTGTCTTCCTGGCTTTTATCTGCAAACTATAATTGCCCTGCACCCATGTAGTGTGGATAAAGAGACATGAACACGTTTGTACAACAAATGGAAACCACACTATCCTATAACTTTACATCAAGGAGCCCTTCCATGTGCTCCTTGGTGCAACGGCCAGTTATACTGTAGGTTAGGGTGGTTGCCCTTTGTTTGTACTGTTGGTAAATTGGTGAGGGGATGCACTGGATACCTTTGCTGCCATTGTGCTAATCCTGAGTATCTAGTCTGTCCCTTTAAATTTAAAGAGCAGTGGGCTCCCTCTAGGCATACCTGCTCCTAATCTATGCATTATTATATATAGGTGCTCCAACTCAGGAGACTGTCAAAATTAGATTTGGGACTGCAGTACACAGGGGTGCCATTATGTGGCCACTGCAGCTTACGCATGTATTTGCAAATGTGTGCAAACTAAACCCCTTGGGCCAGATTCAGGTACACGTAAATTTGCTCAGCGTATTCGAAATACTCTACGCTGCCGTATTTTACCAGGCTCTACATCGAATTCTGGTAGATTTTTGCCCGTACGATACGGCGGCGTAGTCTATTTCTCGCCGCGTAATCTAAATACGCGATTAGGGGGCGTGAAGCATTTAAATTAGGCGCTTCCCCGCGGCGATCGAACTGCGCATGCTCCGTTCAGAAATTTCCCGCCGTGCATTGCGCGAAATCACGACGTTACGTCATTCGTTGTTTGAGTAGAGTCGTTTACGAACATTCCTATTCCCGGACGACTTACGTAAAAAATAAAAACAAACGTTGAAATTCGACGCAGGAGCGACGGCCATACTTAACATGGGCTGTCTAATATTATACCAGCAAAAAGCTGGTATAGTGTTACGCAAAAAAAAGATGACTAAAGATGCCGTAAGAGATTGCGATTGAAGATCGTAATTTCGGGGATCGCCGGCAAAAGCTCATTAGCATACCCCGACGCGGAAAACGACGGGAAGTCCACCCAGTGGCCGCAATTTTATTGCAGCGTAGATCCGAAGGCGTACGAACACGTAATCCAGTCGAATTGAAGCCCGCAGCCGTCTTTTCATGGTTTGAGGTTTCAGACTAGCTAAAAAACGCGCGTAATTTGAAAGTACTCCAGTCTAACACCAGTTAGACAGGAGTTACAGCTCTCTGAATCTGGCCCCTTGTTTTTGACGTGAACAGTTTGACACATTTTTGTTTGTTGTTGCACCCATCCATGTGCTCCTTGCTGCAAAGGCAAGTTTTAGGTTGGGGTGGTTGCCATTTGTTTGAACAGTTGGTGAGTTGCTTATGGGACACACTGGATATCTTTTCTGCCATTGATAGGAGTCTAGTGAGTCCCTATACCTTTAAGGAAGGGAGGACTCCCTCCAGGCAGTTGGCTCTGATAAAGGACATACCTTTGAAATGCATCAGCCTGCAGGGATCCGGGTGAGTTCCCCCCTATGCTAGAGTCATCGGGCCAGTCTGGGAATGTTTAGCCATAGAGAGTGGCCCAGATGTTCACTATTACTACCTATGCTTGTGAGTAGTGCCTATTTATTATACTTTTTAATAACATGTTGTGGGCAATGCAGTAGGCCAGTGTGCCCTCTGTTTTTCATTTGTTTTTTTTCTGTGGTTTGAGGACAACCCCAGTTCTAGAGGACAGGAAGGCTTCAAAAATATTATCCAATCATACTACAGAATTATACTTCCTATTGGGTTATTTCACTTATGCGCAGGAGATAATTGCTGTTGTTTTTGTTGGTGCTCCCTCCAGACATACCTGCCCTTAAAGTATCCATTATTATATACTGTATTTATTGGCGTATAACACATTGACATTGACATTGACCCTCTACACTGAAGATGGAGGGTAAACTGCGCCTGCAGGGGCAGTGGAAATTTTTTTTCCTGAAACTTCCCTCATAAAGTTAGGGTGCGTGTTATACGCCTGTGCGTGCTATACGCCGATAAATACGGTATGTGCTTCAACTCAGAAGACTTTCAAAATGATAAAGTTAGGACTGCAGTACACTGGGGTGCTGTGACATGGTTGCTGCAGCTTGTGCATGTACAGTATTTGCAAATGTGGGCAAACAAAACCCCTAGGTTTTAACGTAAACTGCTAGGCAGGGTCAATTCGGTTTGTTGCAGGCTGGCTGGTAAGTGAGCTAGAATTTTTTTTCTTTTTTTTGATGAACTCATTTGTACACCTTGCCTGGAGAACAAACCGAAGATACAATGGTCGATTGACATAACCACCCAGGATTAGGAAGTGTGTTATTTGTAAGATAGCTGTGATATATTACATTTCTGGGTTTTGAGTTTAGATAAACTTTAATTTATCCCAATTGACCTTCTATCATTTATCATCCAGTCATTTACTGATCCCATTTTGACCTGCAGCGATGTTATCAATCCCTTGAATAGTCCCATCAACTTTTGGGTGTTAATATTATTTACTTTGGTGAATCCTGGGGTAGATCTTTAAAGTGGACCAAGGCACAGACAACCTTGAAAAAGTGTGAGACAAGTTTATTGTAAATAATAAAGAACCCACTATAGGCATTTTGCAGCTGTTCTTCTGCCTAAGCCAATTTTCTTATTAACTCTGCATTGTGGGGCAGCCACCATATCAGTAGAGTTGCAAGCTATCCTAAGCAGTTCTTCCTGTTCCTAGACTCCACCTTCTCAAAAAATCATCCATGCAATCGGCTAATCAGAAGCAGAAATTGGTGGGATATGCCTCTGTTGAGTCCTGACAATCACCTAATAGGCAAGAGGAACAGAGAGTGCTTATGTCACATTGAAAAAGTTGGTTTCTGGGTCAGGCAATTCTTCAAGGTGGACCAGCCTGCAAAGTCTTTAAATGTTCATGAGTCATGCACACTGTAGTCTGCACTCATTGGGGGCCTGGTGACGAGGAGTAAGGGGAGGGGTGCTGTGCAGAAGCAAAAGTGGATGAGAGGAGGGAAATTTGAATGCTCTGGAATGTAGCCACCAACAGCCCTTACTGAACAGGGTGAGCAAAGGACACTGTCAGCACAGTGGCGTCACTAGGGTGGTGTCACCTGGTGCAGTAAAACATGGTGTCATCCTCCTCCAATATATTTTTTTCCGATATAACACTGCATATAATGGCAATAGTAGTGCCGTTAACAACTATGAAGCAACTAGCAAATTTAAATAACAATATCACATGAAAATAAAAAAACTCAAAGTTGAAACTTTTTAAGAAATGTGTCTGGAGTCACAGCAGGAGCAGGACAAAGCAGTAAACACTAGGCAGGCTAGCACATAGGGCTCTCCCCTGTCTAGCCTGCCACAGTATCTTGCAGGGCGCTGGGCAGGCTAGTTTTTGTCTGGCTGTGTATGGTCATCATGATCACCCAAAACCCACCCTATAATTGATGCCGCCAATCCGTGTGCCATCATGGATAGGGTTGACACCATCGCAGCCAGATATCACTTCCTACTTGATGGTGTCACTCCTCTGGCAGGTGTCACCCAGGTGTGACCGGCACCCCTCGAACTAGTGGTTTTATAGTGAGCAAGTGGAGAGTCTAGGCTGGAGATGGAGGACATGAAAATACGCCAGTTACCTAGTGCCAGCTAGATAACTAGCAGTGTCACCAAAGTGTCACCAAAATGGTTGGGGGTAGTTAGGTGCCAGTCAGGTGTGCTGTAAATATAGACTCTGTAGACTCCAGTGTGGAATTGCAATTTTCAGAATATCGTAGCTATGGCTAAAGCTAAAGTGATATTTAGGGCAGATTAAAAAAGAGAAAAGAAAGTTCTTCTTACCTGCTCTGTGCAATGGTTTTGCATAGAGCAGCTCCGATCCTCCTCTTCTTGGGTCCCCCGCTGGAGCTCCTGGCCCCTCCCTCTTGCCTATGGCGGTACCCAAGCAAGCTTGCTCCCGAGCCATTGCTCTGTGTGTCCATTCACACACAGAGTGTGGCTCGGCCCCGCCCCGCCTCGCTCTATCCTGATTGACTCACTGGTTGTGATTGACATTAGTGGGCGCCAATGACTCCCACTGCTGTCTCAGTCAAGGAAGGAAGAAACTCGGGAGAGCCGCTGCTCTCGTACACATCGCTGGATCAAGATGAGGCTTAGGTAAGTTTTGGGTGGGCTGGGGGCTGCTGCACATACAAGGTTTTTTTACCTACATGCATAAAAAAATCGAGAAATAAAGTCTTTGCAACCACTTTACTTTCATATTTTTTTATTAAAGTAACAATGTCATGTAAGCCACAATCAAAGAACAATAATGTAAACAGAGGTGAAATTGAGCACCAACACAGAGTGCCTTTAGTTATTAACGTAGAGTCAAGAAATATATCTCCGATCGACTAGGGACTGGTTACATATTGTCCCATCAAGCTACTTTGATATGTAATATTAGGAATGACTATGTCACAGGGAAAACCAAAATATGGCACAAGGAACAAAAAGGGGGTAAAGGGAAATGGGGAAGGGTGGGAAGGAGGAGGGGGAAGAAGTCAGTAAAGAGGGAACCCCTGTGCACATGTGTACTAATATCATCAGCATAGAACTACATGTTCCTAAACATCCACTTTAACCTGTTGCCACTGGTATAACTCATATATATATATATATATATATATGCCGCAGCAAAAGGGTGGGCTTTAATTCTTACATGTAGCACATATCATCATGTGACCACTATGACAGCCATTTACAGAGGTCACGTAATTGGCAATCCTTCCAGCCACCCTGTGTTTGGAAAACTTTTAAAGGGAAGTAGGTAAACCATAGGCAAAACTTTTTTACTTCCTAGCCACACAGGATGTGAGAGGAAATCTCTGCAAATTAAGGGAATTCCTTGGGGACCCCCAGATCACCAGAACTAGTGTTCCCATTGAAAGATTTCTCCCCTGTTACTTTTCTGTTGACAACGCATATTTTTTTTATTCTATTTTTTTATTACTTTCAATTTAATGATTAACACAAATAGAAATAAAGATTTGCCTTTGTTTATACTTTATACTTTAACCACTTCAGCCCTGGAAGATTTGGCTGCTCAATGACCAGGCCATTTTTTGCATTACGACACTGCATCGCTTTAACTGACAATTGTGTGGTCATGCAACATTGCACCCAAACAAAATTGACGTCCTTTTTTTCCCACAAATAGAGCTTTCTTTTGGTTGTATTTGATCACCTCTGCGTTTTTTATTTTTCTTTGCTATTAATAAAAGAAGAGCGACAATTTCGAAAAAAAAAAACACAATTGGGGTTATTTACGAAAAACAAATCCACTTTTCACTACAGGTGCACTGAAAATGCACTTGGAAGTGCAGTCGCTGTAAATCTTAGGGGTGGATCTAAAATAAGGGGAAGCTCTGCTCATTTTATCATCCAATCATGTGCAAGCTAAAATGCTGTAAGGGGTTAACACTAGTGGGTGATTAACCACTTAGCAACCACCTGCCGAAAAATAACGGCGGCAAGGTGGTTGCTTAACTCTGGGATCACGTTATATAACGTGATTCCAGAGTCGCGCTCCCGCGCGCCCCCTGGGGCGCGCACACGGGAATGTCCGTGACCGCCGGGTCCAGAGGACCCGGCGGGTCACGGATCACGGTAAATCGCCGCTGATAGCGGCGGTTTACCACGTGATCGCGCCGTCCAATGACGGCGCGATCAGATGTAAACAGACCTGCGTCATTTAATGACGCCGGTTCCTCCCTCCTCTGTGAGAGGAGAGGGGAGGGAGCGGATGGCAGCGCCAGTGCTGCGGGCTGGATCTGTGACAAATGCAGTCACAGATCCATCCATCCATCCCTCCCTCCTCAGCCATCCCTGCTGCAATACTCTGCAATGCTGGGCAATACTCTGGGGGCCAATACTCTGGGGGGCAATACTCTGGGGAGCAATACTCTGGAAATACTCTGGGGGGCAATACTCTGGAAATACTCTAGGGGGCAATACTCTGGAAATACTCTGCCAATACTCTGGGGGGGCAATACTCTGGCAATACTCTGGGGGGCAATACTCTGGCAATACTCTGGGGGGCAATACTCTGGGGGGCAATACTCTGGGGGGCAATACTCTGGGGGGCAATACTCCGCAATACTCTGGGGGGCAATACTCTGGCAACACTCTGGGGGGCAATGCGCTGGCAATACTCTGGGGGGCAATACTCTGGCAATACTATGGCAATACTCCAGGGGGCAATACTCTGGCAATACTCTGGGGGGCAATACTCCGCAATATTCTGGGCATACTCCGCAATACTCTGGGCATACTCTGCAATACTCTGGGCATACTCTGCAATACTCTGGGCATACTCCGCAATACTCTGGGCATACAGTGCCCCTGTCCCCGTGAGCTCGCATGCAGAAGCGAACGCATACGCAAGTCCCGCCCACATATGAAAACGGTGTTCAAACCACACATGTGAGGTATCGCTGCGAACGTTAGAGCGAGAGCAATAATTTTGGCCCTAGACCTCTTCTCCAACTAAAATGATGTAACCAGTAAAAATATTTAAAGCGTCACCTATGGGGATTTTTAAGTCGCAAAGTTTGGCGCCATTCCACGAGCGTGTGCAATATTGAAGGGTGACATGTTGGGTATCTATTTACTCGGCGTAACTTCATCTTTCATATTATGCAAAAACATTGGGCTAAATTTAATGTTTTTTTTTTTTAAAAGCACAAAACTGTTTTATTTCCAAAAAAAAGTGTTCGAAAAATTGCTATGCAAATACCATGCGCGATAAAAAGCATATATAATGTTTTGGGGTTCTATGTAATTTTCTAGCAAATAAGTGTTCATTTTTACATGTAGGAGAGAAATGTCAGAATTGGTCTGGGTGTTCCAGAACGCCTGATGGCGTTCCCTGCATGTTGGGCCTCTGTATGTGGCCACGCTGTGTAAAAGTCTCACACATGGGGTATCGCCATACTCGGGAGGAATAGCAGAATGTGTTTTGCGGTGTAATTTTTGGTATGCATATGCTGTGTGTGAGAAATAACCCGCTAATATGAAAATTTTGTGGAAAGAAAATAAAAATGAAAAAAATCTTGATTTTGCAAAGAATTGTGGGAAAAATTACAACTTAAAAAAACTCACAATGCCTCTTTCTAAATACCTTGGAATGTCTTCTTTCCAAAAAGGGGTCATTTGGGGGGTATTTGTACTTTTCTGGCATGTTAGGGTCCTTACACACGGAGCGGTCCGTTTTACACACGGGGGTCTCCGCTGAGCTGTCGGGTGGACGGGGCGGTCCCCGCACACTGTGCAGGGACCGCCCCGTCTCTCCTCCGCTCTCCCCTATGGGGAGTCGGATGGAAACGGACCGTCTGTCCATTTGCATCCGATCCGTTTGCCCGGACGGAAGAAAAATAGGACATTCTTCCGTCCGCAAAAACGGATGCGGATCGAGCGGACGTTAGCGGATGCATCATCCGCTAACGGATCCGCTCCCATAGGGACCCATTACAAGTCCGTAAACGGACTTGTAATGAGCGGACCGTTCGTCCGCTAGTGTGAAAGGGCCCTTAGGGTCTCAAGAAATGAGAGAGGCTGTCAGTACATCAGGTGTGATCAAATTGATCAATTTTCAGTAATTGGTACCATAGCTTTTAGACCCTATAACTTTCACCCAGACTAAATAATATCTAATTTTTTTTTGTTTTGTTACCAAAGATATGTAGCAGTATACATTTTAGGCCAAGTTTATGAAGAAAAATTACTTTTTTGCAAAATGTTATAATAGAAATGAAGAAAAATTCATTTTTTTACAACATTTTCGTTCTTTTTTCATTTATAGTGAAAAAAATAAAAACCGCAGAGGTGATAAAATACCACCAAAAGAAAGCTCTATTTGTGGGAAAAAAAGGACAAAAATTTAATTTGGTTATAGTGTTGTATGACTGAGTTATTGTCATTCAAAATGTGAGAGCACCGAAAGCTGAAAATTGGTCTGGTTATTAAGTGGGTTTAAGTGCCCAGTAGTCAAGTGGTTAAGCGGTTAACTGTGTTCCCTATGTGTGTGTTCAGGGCTGGTGCAAGGATTTTTGACACCCTAGGCGAAACCTAATTTTGCCGCCCCCCCTTGGCTCCACCCCTGACCCCACCCCCTTTGCCCTGCCCATTTACTTATTGTTTTAGCGGTCTTTCTTCTCCGGCACGGAACGGCGTATCCTTCCGGGTATAGGCGTTCCTAAATCAAGCGCAGTTGATTGACGGGCTTGGATAGCGCGTCACGCCTTCGGAAAATACCCAAAGTGACACTCTGCAATTTACGGCGCCTGCGCAGTCAGCTCTACACTGCAGGTGCAGGCGCCGTATAGCGCTGTAAACAGGCAAGTGTCACTTTAGAATATTTTTGGAAGGCGTGACGCGCTATCCAAGCCCGTCAATCAACTGCACTTGTTTTAGGAACGCCTACTCCCCGCAGAAATCCCCGCTCGGAGGCAGAGAAGAAAAAGCGCTAAAATGATAAGTACAAAAAATAAATAAAAAATCCAGCATACTGCAGATGTCAGCAGTGTGCTGGATCTAGTGGCAGAAAGTTGATTTTTGGGTGAACCTCCGCTTTAAGGTGGCAGCCCCTACATGTATATCCTACCTAGGTAGAATAAAAATATGAAAGGAAAAAAGTATATAGGTGTTGGCGCCTCCTAGTGTTAACGATGCCTGCTTACGCAAGTGAAAGTGCAATGTGTTAAATATGGGGGTAGTGAAAATCAAATAAATAATATGCTAAAGATATAAATGCAAAACGATTAAAGGTGCATAAATATATAAGGGTGTATGGATATTAATATCATAAATGCAAACAATGATCCATATATCATACGGTGCTAGATTAAAAAATAATAAATGCTAAAACATAATAGTCCATATTTAAGTGCGGATAGGTTGGCTGTAAACTGCATGCAATAAAGTGCTGGTAAACGTGCCAAGGTGCTAAGTGCCAAGATTAAGGAAAATTGACTGGTGATTCACTGATGCCCTCTTCCTCTGTACTCTGGTGTATCCCGCACTCACCAGATCAGAGACCCCCTCCTGGGGTACAAAGCATTCACAACCTATCCGCACTTAAATATGGACTATTAATTATGGTTTAGCATTTATTATTTTTTAATCTAGCACCGTATGATATATAGATCATTGTTTGCATCTATGATATATTTGTGGCATACATATGCAGTTTTCAGCCAACATATCCGCACTTAGTTATGGACTGTTAATTAAGGTTTAGCAATTTATTTTTAATCTGGCACCGTATGATATATGGATCATTGTTTGCATTTATGATATTAATATCCATACACCCTTATATTTATGCACCTTTAATTGTTTTGCATATTATTTATTTGATTTTCACTACCCCCATATTTAACACATTGCACTTTCACTTGCGTAATGCCATCTCACCAGTGCCCATCAAATGAAACCTCATCTCTGCCCATCAAATACAGTCTCAGCTCTGTCCATTAAATACAGCCTCACCAGCGCCCATAAAATGCCTTCTCACCTGTCCCCATGAAATTCCATCTCACCAGTGCTCATCAAATACAGTCTCACTCAGGGTTCAACAAAATCCAGGCGCCCGGTCGCAATTGCGACTGGAATTAGCGACCTGGCGCCCGGGGAAGGAAGCTTAGGCCTGCAGAAGGCCGCAAACATTATATATATGTATATATTATTCTAACTCCCTAAAACGGCGATCGTTGCAATACTTTCTGTCCCACAGTATTTGCGAAAAGTGCACTTTTTTGGGGGAAAATACACTTTTTTTAATTAAAAAAGAAAACAGTAAAGTTAGCCCATTTTTTTTTTAGATTGTAAAAGATAATGTTACGCCGAGTAAATTGATACCCAACATGTCACGCTTCAAAACTGCGCCCGCTCGTGGAATGGCGACAAACTTTTACCCTTTAAAATCTCCAAAGGCGACGTTTAAAAAAATTCTACAGGTTGCATGTTTTGAGCTACAGAGGAGGTCAAGGGCTAGAATTATTGCTCTCGCTCTACCGATCGCAGCGACACCTCACATGTGTGGTTTGAAACCCGTTTACATATGCAGGCGCTGCTCACGTATGCGTTCGCTTCTGCGTGCAAACTCGGCGGGACGGGGTGCGTTTTCTGGCTCCTAACTTTTTTAGCCAGCTCCTAGATTCCAAGCAAATTTGTTCAAACCCTGGTCTCACCTATGCCCATCAAGTACAGCCTCACCCACGCCCCATCAAATACAGTCTCAGCGGCTCCCATCAAATTCCATCTCACCTATGCCCATCAAATGCCATCTCACCAGCACTCATCAAATACAGCCTTACCTGTGCCCATCAAATATAGCCTCACCAGCGCCCAAATTCCATCTCACCTGTGCCCAATTAAATGCCATATCACCTGTGACCATCAAATACAGCCTTATCTGTGCCCATCAAATACAGTCTCACCCGTGCCCATCAAATAGTCTCAATTGTGCCCATCAAATACAGCTTCACCCACGTCCATCAAATTCCATCTCACCTGTGCCCATCAAACGCCATCTCAGCTGAGCCCATCAAATACAGCCTTACCCGCACCCATCAAATTCCACCTCACCTGTGCCCATCAAATACAGTCTCACCTGTGCCCATCAAATACAGTCTCACCTGTGCCCATCAAATACAGTCTCACCTGCGTCCATCACATACAGCCACACTCGCGTCCATCAAATACAGCCCCCCCCCCCTGCGTCCATCAAATACAGCCACCCCGCGTCCATCAAATACAGCCACACTCGCGTCCATCAAATATAGCCACACTCGCGTCCGATCAATCACATCAGTGTCAATTAATGCAAATCAAGCTCTGGGGGGAGGGGGCAGATATTTTAATATACACACATACATTTACAGAGAGAGAGCTGAGAAGGGAGGGGCTGCTGCTGCCTCATGTGAGTCGGCTCTTTCTGCTGAAAAGGTAGATCATTGATTGCTGGACACGGATGGACCTTTGTTGACACAGGAGATGAGATGATCACAGACAGTACTGTGTATCACATTAAACAGTGGAGGGCGCCCAGGCTGGGGGAGGGGGGCGAGTGCGGGACCTATCTATGCCACTTGTGACACACGCTGATGTCAGTCAGACTCACTCAAAGCAGAGAACTGGAGCCCTGCGCGTGCGCGGGGGGGGGGGGTCTGCCTAGCGGCGCTGCTTGACATGTCAGGGCTGAGGACGCTGCCGCCTGTCAGCATTTTGTGGAGGACAGTGCAGGAGTAATAGCGGTCGGGCGCTCCTAGGCAACAGTGCGCTCTAGGCGGTCGCCTAATGTGTGTGTTCTAACTGTGGGGAGATGGGACTAACTAGGAGAGATGACAGATCGCTGTAGAAATACACGATCTGACTTCTCTCCTCTGACAGCACAGGGATTTCAAACCCCCGTGCTGCCACTCGTGCATACGATCACGCGTGCCTCCGGCATCTCGTGCGCCCTCCTGTGGCTCTCCTCGGCAAAGCCATATTTAAATGGGATTTCGCCCAGGAGAGCCATTCTGCCGTAGCCAGTGAGAATCGGCCAAAGTTTGAAGCACATGCTAACATGCCTGGCTATAGTGCCCCTATCACCGTGCCTACAGTGCCCCTGTGTAAAAAGGCAGTATTAATAAGAATAATCCCAAAAAAAGTCTAGTTACAAGAAAGGTTTACCTGAACTGTAAATGTAGGGAATTGTTGTTATAGCCTTCTTGGTAAAAGAAACAGAAAATCAGTGAGATGTAGTTAATAGATGGGGCAAGGTCTAGAAAAGCCAAAGTCTGTATGCCTACAGGGTCCAATTATATAAATCTAGGACTGTTTACAATCCATTTACAGAGAAATCAAGTATTTGTTTTGAAAACCTTTGCTTCATCCGGCAACTGCAGTAGTTTGTTATTCAGGAACAGAAGCAAACTTGCTTCATTGCTTGTAGCAGTGGAAAATTCAGAACTTTTCTCCTAATTCAATTAGGTTAGGAGGTAAACAAATTCAAGTGTGCATCCTAGTAAGTCAACTTGTCCGACATATTACACAGGGCTCATTAGCCATAACCAGGAGATCTAAGATTTAAATGGAGAACAAACTGAAATGTTTGTTTTGCTTTTTCTAGAGGTAAGAAAATGTTTGCTTTGCAAAATATAGGCACAGTATTGTTTTTCATATCTTTTTACTGGAAACATAATAGCTCAGTGTCAGAATATCTACAGAAAGGATAAACATCTACAATAAACTGGTGACGACACCATGTTATAGTTACAATTTTTTTTGTCTTTGCACTGAAGGTTACACAAATAACTTTTTTGCAGGTAAGAATTTTTAATCGAGTGATTTGTTGCAGGGGAGTTCGGTGATTGAGATTGATGGAATTTCATTGTGTGCATCTGCTTAGGGTATAGAATGCACAGAAGTAATATATGCTACGCTCCCCCAAATTTATATCACATTATTTATTGTTTTCTTCTAAGCAGTGTATAAAAAAAAAGAAACACAACTAAAACGTTTTTCACCCCATAAACTATATAAAGTCCTCCTTTAAAAGGAAAAAAGATATACTTAAAAAAAAAAAACTTCAATGAGTTGAAGGAGATTAAAAAAAATAAAAATAACCTCCATTGCTTTTCATCCCTTCATAAAGTAAAATGGATGGAACTTCTCAATATTAGTAGAGAACCTTTTAACCAGTACACCAGGGCTCAAGTCTTGCGGGAACGTGTGGGAACGGAGTCCCTGCACTTTTTTTTACAGCAGGAACGCAGTTCCCTTTGCAGGACTAGAGCAGCCGAGCTTCCCGAGCCAATCCTTCACTAAGCCCAGCTCGAGTCACTGTCAGGGGCAGGCGAACCTTAGAACTTGCTTAGAACCTTAGAACGGCAGACCTCCGCAATGTCTCCTGGCAATAACAAAAGCTCCCAGGAGACATTGCGGCATCGAGGAAGTGACGGAATACCCGCACACTACCCGATGAATCCATATACAGGAAGCGGCCAGTAACATAAAGGATTACGAAGGTACAGTGGATGGAAAAAAATAAAAACATGCGGTTTAGTAATTATGGATATGAGCATGTCATTTTTTTTTTTTTTTTGGTGGGGGAGTGGATCTTGGGTGGGAGTTCCCACACTTCTTTCCCCAGGATTTGACCTTGCAGTACACCAAAATACTTGTTCATGGCTGAGGATTCACAACTGTTTCAAAAGACAAGTTAGCTCGCACAATGAGAGGTTTTTACTGCTCTATACATGTTAAATAGAGGCCATGAAGCTGAATTCACAAATGCATAACGAATCATGCTGCGTACACACGACCGTTTTTCGGGTTGTAAAAAATTATGTTTTTTTTTAATGTCATTAAAAACTATCGTGTGTGGGCTCCAGAGCATTTTTCACAACGTAAAAAATGGCCAATAAAAATTTAGAACATGCTCTAAATTTTCACTTTGTTTTCAACGTTGTCGTTTTTAACGTCGTAAAAAATGGTTGTGTGTGGGATTTAACGACGTGAAAAAACGCGTATGCTCAGAAGCAAGTTATGAGACTGGAGCGCTCGTTCTGGTAAAACTAGCATTCGTAATGGAGATGGCACATTCATCACGCTGTAACAAACTATAAACAAATATACTGCGCTGAATAATGACAATATTAAACTAATACACCAATATGAATACAAAATCAATATATATACAAAAAGTTAAGGCAGCCAGCACACCAGTGGATAACAGGTGAAACAAATGAAAAGAATAATGCAGCGCCAAAATGGACACAGAGGAGGATCCACCTAGGACAGATGAGTCTAGTAATGGTGCAATTACATAAGGAATAGATCTGCGTCTATTCACTAGAGAAGATGAAGTGATCAATTATCTGAAAGGTGGTCTCTTCCATCTTTTTGTTGTGTTTTTCCAAATAGTGTCGTGGCACTGTATGTTTGCAGTAACCCTGAATGATCTTGGTGATATGTTCCCCTACCCTTGTGGAAAAATTCTGTATGGTCCGGCCAACGTATTGTTTTCCACAAGGGCAGGTAATAAGGTAAACAACATATTTAGTCGCACACGTAGAAAATTGTTTCATTGGGAAAACCGTCCCAGTAACTGTGGATCTAAAACTGGTCGACCTGCTCCGAACAGAGTTAAATGCACAAACCCCGCAACGTCTACAGGGGTGGTAACCTTTTGAAAGGGGAAAAAAAGTTGGTTTAACCGGAGGGTCAGGTACATTAGGGGCAATCTGATTTTTTAAAGACTTAGCTCCCCTGTAAATGACACCTGCATGGTCCGGGAGGGAAGGCCCTAAAAGGGAATCGCTTTTTAAGATATTCCAATGTTTGCAAATAATAGATTTAATTTGCTTATGTTGGGTCGACAAGGTGGTGAAAAAAGAGTGTGTAAATTGTTTATCTTGTGCAATCTTGATTTTCTCCATGGTTAGGGTTGATCGGTCTATAGTCAAAATTTTGGCAATTTCATCATCAATGTCTCTCTGAGTATCCTTTATCGACAAACCTGGTTTTGAGGATTTTTGCTTGTACCTCGAAACCTTCTAAGTCCGAGCAATTCCTCCTAATTCTTAACAATTGACTCCGTGGTACGGAGGTAAGCCAGGACGGGTGATGGCAACTGTCGACAGGGATGTAGCCATTCCTGTCTGTTTTCTTGAAAAAAGTTCTTGTCTTCAACCGATTTTTCTTCCACAAAGATCTCCAAATCCAGAAAATGGATATTGGAAAAACTGGCCTCGTAGGAGGTTTATCCCCACGTTATTGTGGTTGAGGTCTGCCATAAACAGATCCAAGGAAGATCGGTCGCCCCTCCATAGGAGGAGGATGTCGTCTATATACCGAGCCCAGAGAAGTATCTCTGGGCGTCCTGACGCATAGACGACATCCTCCTCCCATTTGGCCATGAAAATGTTAGCCAGGCTGGGGGCAAATATAGCCCCCATTGCCACCCCTTTCAGCTGCAAATAGAATTCGCCACCGTGCCAGAAATAGTTGTGCGTGGTGGCTAACCGGAGAAGATCCATGATGAACAACCTTTGTGAGATAGGAAGATCAAGGCTTCTTTCAAGGAAGCACTCCACCGCTTGGAAACCCAGGTGGTGGGCTATACTGGTGTATAGCCCACTGGTGTATAACCTCCTTAAAGAAACTTATTGAAAAGGGAGGGAAGAAGGGTATTCTTGACAATAAAGAACGGTGTTATTTGGTCCCCAAGGTCCCACGCATCCCCGTGATGTATTACTTACCAAAGATACATAAAAGCATTATTAGCGGAATCAATTCCGTAACTGCGAGGTTGGGAAAATATATAGATTTCCACCTCCAACCTATTGTCAAGAACATCCCTTCATATTTGAAGGACACACGGCACACCATCGCCAGGTTGGAAGAAGTGACATATACGGACAACATCCTGCTGGTCACAGCGGATGTGGCGTCTTTATACACCAGTATAGCCCACCACCTGGGTTTCCAAGCGGTGGAGTGCTTCCTTGAAAGAAGCCCTGATCTTCCTATCTCACAAAGCTTGTTCATCATGGATCTTCTCCGGTTCGCCACCACGCACAACTATTTCTGGCACGTGGCGAATTCTATTTGCAGCTGAAAGGGGTGGCAATGGGGGCTAAATTTGCCCCCAGCCTGGCTAACATTTTCATGGCCAAATGGGAGGAGGATGTCGTCTATGCGTCAGGACGCCCAGAGATACTTCTCTGGGCTCGGTATATAGACGACATCCTCCTCCTATGGAGGGGCGACCGATCTTCCTTGGATCTGTTTATGGCAGACCTCAACCACAATAAAGTGGGGATAAACCTCTCCTACGAGGCCAGTTTTTCCAATAACCATTTTCTGGATTTGGAGATCTTTGTGGAAGAAAATCGTTGAAGACAAGAACTTTTTTCAAGAAAACGGACAGGAATGGCTACATCCCTGTCGACAGTTGCCATCACCCGTCCTGGCTTAACTCCGTACCACAGAGTCAATTGTTAAGAATTAGGAGGAATTGCTCGGACTTAGAAGATTTCGAGGTCCAAGCAAAAATCCTCAAAACCAGGTTTGTCGAGCCATTGATGACGAAATTGCCAAAATTTTGACTATAGACCGATCAACCCTAACCATGGAGAAAATCAAGATTGCACAAGTTAAACAATTTACACACTCTTTTTTCACCACCTTGTCAACCCAACATAAGCAAATTAAATCTATTATTTGAAAACATTGGAATATCTTAAAAAGCGATTCCCTTTTAGGGCCTTCCCTCCCGGACCATGCAGGTGTCATTTACAGGGGAGCTACGTCTTTAAAAAATCAGATTGCCCCTAATGTACCTGACCCTCCGGTTAAACCAACTTTTTTTCCCCTTTCAAAAGGTTACCACCCCTGTAGACGTTGCAGGGTTTGTGCATTTAACTCTGTTCGGAGCAGGTCGACCAGTTTTAGATCCACAGTTACTGGGACGGTTTTCCCAATGAAACAATTTTCTACGTGTGCGACTAAATATGTCGTTTACCTTATTACCTGCCCTTGTGGAAAACAATACGTTGGCCGGACCATTGTCAGGGATTCTAGAGGGACCAGGACTGTGTGCCTACACTGAGGAGACCAACACAGTATATAGTGGAAAAAAGGTGTTTATTTACAAAGGTGAGAAAACAAGTGAAAACAGTGCACAAATAACACAAGGCTATATACAGGTTTAGGGGAAATGCAATAATCATAAGCCAGAGCCAAGCCAGGGTCAAATACCAGAAATCATCAAAAAGAGGCTGCAGACAGGGAAGGGGCAGGAAGGAAATGTCCAGGAGAGGAATCGGGATAGGGATCAGGACAGGACAGATCAGGTCAGAGGTCCAGAGCAGGTTCAGGGTCCGGTTAGTAAACAGATACCAGGGCGAGTTCTATTTGAACTCGCCGGGTATTTATAGTGGGTGTACTGATTGGGTTCAGGTCACACCTGAACGGAGCAAAGGCCAGGTGTTCCACACTGCCAGGGTCCATCCGCTGGTGGAGGTCAGTACTGCATCCCAAAAGTGATATACCAGCAGGGGGAAGTTCCCCTGACAGCTCCGAACTGCCAGGAGACCCCTGCTGGTGGGATGCAGCACTGCAAGACAGAATATCAATAGTACCAGCGGATGGACCTTTTCCTGACAGTACCCCCCCTCAAAGGAGCGGCCTCTGGACGCTCCAACTATCCGTTGCCGGGGAAAGTCCAGAGTGACCAACTGGGCAATGGGAGGCTTGAGCCGAGAGGTGGGTACATCCGGGTCATCGAGCTGGGCAGCAGGCTCCGGGTCATCGAGCTGGGCAGCAGGCTCCGGGTCATCGAGCTGGGCAGCAGGCTCCGGGTCATCGAGCTGGGCAGCAGGCTCCTGGTCAGCGAACTGGGCAGCAGGCTCCGGGTCAGCGAGCTGGGCAGCAGGCTCCGGGTCATCGAGCTGGGCAGCAGGCTCCGGGTCATCGAGCTGGGCAGCAGGCTCCGGGTCATCGAGCTGGGCAGCAGGCTCCGGGTCATCGAGCTGGGCAGCAGGCTCCGGGTCATCGAGCTGGGCAGCAGGCTCTGAATCATCGAGCTGGGCAGCAGGCTCTGAATCATCGAGCTGGGCAGCAGGCTCCGGGTCATCGAGCTGGGCAGCAGGCTCCGGGTCATCGAGCTGGGCAGCAGGCTGGCAGACTGGCACAGGAACAGCAGGCTGGGCAGCGGACTCAACCGGGCAGGAGGTCATCAACCGGGGCAGCAGACTGGAAGTCATCAACCGGGGCAGCAGACTGGAAGTCATCAACCGGGCAGCAACTGGAAGTCATCAACCGGGCAGCAGACTGGAAGTCATCAACCGGTCATCAACCGGCAGCAGACTGGAAGTCATCAACCTGGAAGTCATCAACCGGGGCAGCAGACTGGAAGTCATCAACCGGGGCAGCAGACTGGAAGTCATCAACCGGGGCAGCAGACTGGAAGTCATCAACCGGGGCAGCAGACTGGAAGTCATCAACCGTCATCAACCGGGCAGCAGACTGGAAGTCATCAACCGGGGCAGCAGACTGGAAGTCATCAACCGGGGCAGCAGACTGGAAGTCATCAACCGGGGCAGCAGACTGGAAGTCATCAACCGGGGCAGCAGACTGGAAGTCATCAACCGGGGCAGCAGACTGGAAGTCATCAACCGGGGCAGCAGACTGGAAGTCATCAACCGGGGCAGCAGACTGGAAGTCATCAAGCGGGGCAGCGGCAGGCTGGAAGTCATCAAGCGGGGCAGCGGACTGGAAGTCATCAAAGCCTGGAAGTCATCAAGCTGGGCAGCAGACTGGAAGTCATCAAGCTGGGCAGCAGACTGGAAGTCATCAGCTGGGCAGACTGGAAGTCATCAGCTGGGCAGCGGACTGGAAGTCATCAAGCTGGGCAGCGGACTGGAAGTCATCAAGCTGGGCAGCGGACTGGAAGTCATCAAGCTGGGCAGCGGACTGGAAGTCATCAAGCTGGGCAGCGGACTGGAAGTCATCAAGCTGGGGCAGCGGACTGGAAGTCATCAAGCTGGGGCAGCGGCTGGAAGTCATCAAGCTGGGCAGCGGACTGGAAGTCATCAAGCTGGGCAGCGGACTGGAAGTCATCAAGCTGGGCAGCGGACTGGAAGTCATCAAGCTGGGCAGCGGACTGGAAGTCATCAAGCTGGGCAGCGGACTGGAAGTCATCAAGCTGGGCAGCGGACTGGAAGTCATCAAGCTGGGCAGCGGACTGGAAGTCATCAAGCTGGGTCATCAGCTGGGCAGCGGACTGGGCAGCGGGAAGTCATCAGCGGCTGGGTCATCAGCTGGGCAGCGGACTGGAGGTCATCAAGCAGGGCAGCGGACTGGAAGTCATCAAGCTGGGCAGCAGCGGACTGGAAGTCATCAAGCTGGGCAGCAGCGGACTGGAAGTCATCAAGCTGGGCAGCAGCGGACTGGAAGTCATCAAGCTGGGCAGCAGCGGACTGGAAGTCATCAAGCTGGGCAGCAGCGGACTGGAAGTCATCAAGCTGGGCAGCAGCGGACTGGAAGTCATCAAGCTGGGCAGCAGCGGACTGGAAGTCATCAAGCTGGGCAGCAGCGGACTGGAAGTCATCAAGCTGGGCAGCAGCGGACTGGAAGTCATCAAGCTGGGCAGCAGCGGACTGGAAGTCATCAAGCTGGGCAGCAGCGGACTGGAAGTCATCAAGCTGGGCAGCAGCGGACTGGAAGTCATCAAACTGGGCAGCAGCGGACTGGAAGTCATCAAGCTGGGCAGCAGCGGACTGGAAGTCATCAAGCTGGGCAGCAGCGGACTGGAAGTCATCAAGCTGGGCAGCAGCGGACTGGAAGTCATCGGACTGGCAAGCTGGCACAGCAACATCAGGTTGGCAGGCTGGCACAGGAACGTCAGGTTGGCAGGCTGGCACAGGAACGTCAGGTTGGCAGGCTGGCACAGGAACGTCAGGTTGGCAGGCTGGCACAGGAACGTCAGGTTGGCAGGCTGGCACAGGAACGTCAGGTTGGCAGGCTGGCACAGGAACGTCAGGTTGGCAGGCTGGCACAGGAACGTCAGGTTGGCAGGCTGGCACAGGAACGTCAGGTTGGCAGGCTGGCACAGGAACGTCAGGGTGGCAGGCTGGCACAGGAACGTCAGGGTGGCAGGCTGGCACAGGAACGTCAGGGTGGCAGGCTGGCACAGGAACATCAGGGTGGCAGGCTGGCACAGGAACGTCAGGGTGGCAGGCTGGCACAGGAACGTCAGGTTGGCAGGCTGGCACAGGAACACCAGGGTTGCAGGCTGGCACCGGAGCAGGCTGGTCGGATGTCACAAGCTGGGCGGCTGGCACTGGAACTGGTAGAGCAGCTGGCACAGCGACAGATGGCACCGGGACAGGTTGAACAGAGGGCACTGGGACAGGCTGGGTAACTGGCACGATGGTATGAGTTGGGAAATACTTCCGTTTCTTTTTAGACTTAGTCACTACAGGTTTGTTAACAGAAGTGATGTATGAAGAGGATGGAGATAAGTAAGAGGAAGGATTGGAGTATGGCAGAGACAAAGGGATGGTGACTGGAGGAGGTTTTTGTGGAGTAGTTACAGGTGGATTAAAGGCAGGGTAGGTACAATTAGTAGAGACTGGGTAGTAATATTTGGTGGGATGTGGAATTATCTGGGCTGGAGTTGCCATTGGTGATGGACAGATGGATCCTTGGGAAGGCAGGTGGTTACTAGTAGGACTGGAACGGACAGGTGGATTAAAGGCAGGGTAGGTACAATTAGTAGAGATTGGGTAGTAATACTTGGTGGGAAGCGGAATTAACTGGGCTATAGCTGAGGTTGTCATTGGCAATGGACGGCTAGAACCTTGGGAAGGTAAGTGGTTAATGGCAGGGCTGGAATGCAGTGGCTTGGCTGGAAGCAGGAGATCTGACCATGCCTGCAGCACAGGTTGAACAAAGGCTGGTTCACACACACCTTGTTTAATCAGAGCCTGCACAGAATCAATACACTCAGATAACTTTTGCTGGGGACAGGAGGAATAATGTGCATCAAAATAAGCCGGATCATCCTCCATCAACCATACCAGGGATTCAACTTGGTCAGGACTGAAGGGGGGAGAGAAGTCATCACCTCCAGCTGGAATAACTGACAGGGCTGGTTTAACACATAACTTGATCAATGGCTGAACATCATTGTAAGACATATAACCCAGATCCACCATGGAATGGGCCGATCGGATGGCTTCCATCAGCTCATCCCTTGTCCATCCCTCCAACACCTGACGACAATACTCCTCATCCTCCTCTGCTAGCAGAGAAAAGTAAGTAATTTCATTGAAATCCATGTTTCAACAAAAATGCACTACAACAGGATGGTTCCCTATGCAGGCACGTCTGGTCAAAAGGGCCCTGGTATACTGTCAGGGATTCTAGAGGGACCAGGACTGTGTGCCTACACTGAGGAGACCAACACAGTATATAGTGGAAAAAAGGTGTTTATTTACAAAGGTGAGAAAACAAGTGAAAACAGTGCACAAATAACACAAGGCTATATACAGGTTTAGGGGAAATGCAATAATCATAAGCCAGAGCCAAGCCAGGGTCAAATACCAGAAATCATCAAAAAGAGGCTGCAGACAGGGAAGGGGCAGGAAGGAAATGTCCAGGAGAGGAATCGGGATAGGGATCAGGACAGGACAGATCAGGTCAGAGGTCCAGAGCAGGTTCAGGGTCCGGTTAGTAAACAGATACCAGGGCGAGTTCTATTTGAACTCGCCGGGTATTTATAGTGGGTGTACTGATTGGGTTCAGGTCACACCTGAACGGAGCAAAGGCCAGGTGTTCCACACTGCCAGGGTCCATCCGCTGGTGGAGGTCAGTACTGCATCCCAAAAGTGATATACCAGCAGGGGGAAGTTCCCCTGACAGCTCCGAACTGCCAGGAGACCCCTGCTGGTGGGATGCAGCACTGCAAGACAGAATATCAATAGTACCAGCGGATGGACCTTTTCCTGACAACCATACGGAATTTTTCCACAAGGGTAGGGGAACATATCACCAAGATCATTCAGGGTTACTCCAAACATACAGTGCCACGACACTATTTAGAAAAACACAACAAAAAGGTGGAAGGGACCATCTTTCAGATAATTGATCACTTCATACCTCACTGGCGAGGTGAACCAGTTATTCGAGGAGTCTCTAAACTAGAGGTTTTTTGGATTTACCAATTAAAGTACTACACGCCCCATGGGTTGAATGTAGAGTGGGATGTAAACTCCTTCATAAATCAATCCTAGTTCAATATGTATACTTTAAGTTTTTGGTCTTTGTAATATCTACTTTCTGTTTGGGAACTTGGATATTGTATTGTGGAATATGTACTCTTATCCCCAGACACTCGCACAAGTTCCATTGCACCCATGCAAGACTTATATATTTCCCCTTTAAGTCAGTCTTCACGACATGACAAAAAGTTTGCTACCCCTATCTATGGCTATTTTCCAAAATAAGGGAGGGGGTTTATATATGCAACTCTGAGTAGTTTTATTATTAGTCACATTTTTTCCTAGTACAATATATATTTTTTCCCAGTATAATTCATTCATTCATTTTTTAGCCTTTTAGGCTGAGGATTCCTGGGCATACGCCAGGGGGCGCTCACAATGCTGTCATGTACGCTGTTGCGTATGGCGCTACTTAGTACCCTTTCAGGCCGTGTCATATTGGTATAGGGGAATGGCGAGACATTCTTTGTTCCGCCATCCCTTCGTATTACTGATAAGTGCAGGGCGGCGTTGCCCATCCCACCCCCAAACATCAGGGAGGAGCGTGAGATAGGATGAAGCTTCCCCTTGATTCACTCAAACCTCCGGGATTGCGTCACAATGCCATTTCCGGCGTGAACCATCTGCGACTTCCGGGATTGCGTAACAACGCTATTTCCGGCACGTGGAACGCAAACAAAGCAAGACAACCAGGGCGTGGAACGCACGCCGCTTCCAGCATGGCGCACGGGTGCAGAGGCTCATGTGAGTGATTGGGGTAACTATATAAATGCGCAGGAGGTGTACAGGTTCAATTCCCAGCCCCAGTTGAAGTCTTTGCAGACGAAACCGGTCGGGTTGAACCTTCTAACACTTCCACTGCGCATTGTGGATGTGTATTTGGCTGTGGGAATTTTTACTTTTGAGACTTTTCTATCGTTGATTTTATTATTTCTTTTAAACCATTTTGTAATTTTATTACCATACACGTGTTGTTGTGACCTGCGTGTTCCAATAAATACTTTTTTACACTATGAGGAGGTGTATCTCCTTTCTCCCTTTTTTCCTGTGATTGGGAATTTCCTGGAGGACCTCTTCCACTTCACCTCATTGGAAAACCCTGTGGCTATCCATACCAGCTTTTCCCTTGGATCCACCTGGAGTGCCAGGATAGAGAGTCATACCCACGTCCGATTTCAAGGAGGGCGGTCGGCCCATACAAGCCTTCAGGACCCACTCACTGTATGGTGTTAGCGGGTCAACAACAGCTGGTAAGCGTATTTATTTCACTTATATGCCAAGGATTGTCTATGTGAGGATGTGGAGGTCCTAACCAAGGGATAAATTGGGAAGTCTGATGACACTTATAAGAACCTAAGGAATATTCACTCATTTCAAATTTTTTATGGGACTTTCATATATATCACGTTTCCTGCTGGACTCATTATCCAGCCTGATTACACATTATATTTAATTCTTCTTTTTCCAGCAATCTTCTCTAGTGAATAGACGCAGATCTATTCCTTATGTAATTGCACCATTACTAGACTCACCTGTCCTAGGTGGATCCTCCTCTGTGTCCATTTTGCCGCTGCACTATTCTTTTCATCATGCTGTAACAGACTGAAAAGTGTGAATCGTCTTTTACTAACACGAAATCAGCAAAAGCAGCCCCAAGGGTGGCGTCATCCGAATGGAACTTCCCCTTTAAAGTGCCGTTGCACGTGTTGTACGTCACCGCGCTTTGCTAGGGCATTTTTTTTCCCACAATCGTGTGTAGGCAAGGCCGGTTTAACAATAATAGTTTTTTCTAGACTAGTAAAAATGGTCGTGTGTAAGCGGCATAAGGCATTTTTATTCCCATGGATGATTTGCTTATTTTTCTAAACACATTTTTTTGTTCAGTTCAAACAAAATGCTATCTTGATGAATGTTTCTTAACAATATTCATCATCACACACAAAGATCTCTCAACATCTTGAAAAGTTTGTGTGTTGCTGAACACCAATCATTCTCTTTTCTGTACAGAAAGTAAAGGAAGTGACCACCACACTTTGTCATCCTGGGGAAGATGCTGCATTGGGTTTCCGCACTCCAGCAATGCAAAAGAGATTTAGCATATGTTTGCCTTTCTAAGACTCGCATAGAAATTTTAACAACATCATTGCTTTGATTCCTAATACTTATGATATGTGAGAGAGGATGGGCTCAAATATAAATGCAGGACAGAATTGATGCAAAAAATATATAAAATCTTAAAAGGAAAAGACAAGCTGTAAACATCACAAGTAAAAAGATGCATTTCATGTAGGCATTGTGGTATTAAGTAGATTATACTCATGTGGTAGGTGCTTTTCCAGTTGCACCATTCCAAACTGTATTTTAGGGCATTTTTACAAAACATGGAAGGGTCACGTAGACATCAGTTGCCCAAGCAGGGGTTCTTCCACATCAATATAAACAAATGAAAATACTGAGCCACCTGGCTCCCTTGTTGGCAGTACTATTGCTCTTCTTACCAATGCCTCTGATTATTATGTCCAGCTCTACTGGTTCACTTGGCTCTCTTAGCCTTTAGTCGCAGCACCCCACTGCACTGCCCACTCTTAGCCTCTGGAGAGGAGTTCACCTGACACCCCGTTAGGAGCCCACCTGACTCCTGAAATGAGACCTCCTGTCTCCTGGCGGCTGGCTGGGACACCTCTGACTCCTGGGTGTGACCTCCTATCTCCTGAGTGGAACACCTCTTACCTCTGGGTGAGATCTCCTGTCTCTTGACTCCTGATGGAGTCACCTCTGACACTTGGTTGAAATCCCCTGTCTCTTGGCTCCTGGCTGGGGATCCTCTGACCCCTGGGTGAGACGTTCTGTTTTCCATGCTGGGGGCTGTCTCCAAACTGAGTATAAAACGGTCCTGCACACCTGTGTACTCAAACAGGCTGCAGGAACCTTTTGAAATCCGGACACAGGAGTGACAGTTTCGAACCAAAACTACAGAATCCTGAGAACCAAAAATACAGCTTTCTCTGCTCAGAATCGATTGTCCAGAACCTCCCATTAACCTTAAATGCGAATCATGTGTCATATTCTCTTCCATTTTCACAGTGACAGGGTCTCACACTGTCAAAAGCACCTAGAAGGCAGTGTTAAATATCACCGATGCCACTAAAATGTGAAAGCAGCAGTCTCAGATTCTGTGCAGATACTCTTAAGCTCACAGAACAGGAATTTTAGTGCAAGCAGACTGAGAGTGAATGTCACTGGGGTTGGTTAACTCTGCATTTAACTCTTACACACAGAAGCTGCCATAACATGCACCAATCTCGGCATCTGCTTTAGCAATTCTAAACGTTAAGAAATGTCTGTGACGCTTGCCACGACGTCCAGACAAGAATGTAACAGAACTTTAAATACTGAAGTCTTCAAACTGGCATGTATTATTTACTTCTGGTTAGAGCATTTAGAGATTTCACTTAATGATTTGTAAATATTTTTTAATGAAGGAAAAGAAATAAAACTGTACAAGAAATAATTTACTGTGAAATATATTACAAACAAAATAGAGAATAACAACAGTAGAATAAATGGGATAAAAATTGGTGTTTCCTAGCAAAGTTTGCCTGGTCTTTGGTTTCTCAGAGTTCAATTTACTTTAAAGTATGTCCAATACTGGTGAAGTCAATGGCCTTCAGAAATAACTCTATCTGGCATAGCCCTGGTGGAAAACAAGAGCTGATGGATACAGCCATCTTTTCTGGTCCCTAATAAGGCAGTTTACAGAAATGACATCAAAGGGACTGGCACGTGTGCTGAGGAAGGAAGTGATGACGACTGGAATATGTCCTGGGGAAGATGCTGTGTTGTATTTCAGCACTCCAGCAATGAAAGAGAGATTTAGCACATTTTCCCATCTAAACAACTGTCTTATAATTTTAACAACATCATTTGTTTGGTTCCTAACTATTCTGATATAAGAGAGGTTTGGCCAGAATCCTAAAAAGCAACAGGAATCATACAAAAGGCATATGACATCTTAAAAAGGAAATACCAGTTGTAAATGTCTCAACTAAAAAATGTATTCAGTGTAGGCACCTAGAATGGTATACAACATGACACCAAAGGGTCTGATAGGTGTGCTGAAGGTGTGTTAAAAATGGGCCAATTTAGACAGGATCCAATTAATCCACTGGCATGTCTTTGCAGTGTGGGAGGAAACCGGAGTGCCCAGGGGAAACCCATGCAGGCACAGAGCGAACATGCATACTCCAGAGAGGTAGTGTTGTGGTTGATATTCGAACCAGTGACCCTTTTACTGATGGGTAAAGTGCTAACCTCTACACCACTGTGCCGCCCGATGCCAAGGTTTTACAGTCCAACAATCAATGTTATTGCACAGGATGAAATAATTTTTTGTCAGACACCAAGCATGTTGTGGATCGAATGCATATTCTCCTTAGAAAATGTAATGTGCCTCATTCTTTTTTGGTGGAAATGAGTACCTTTTTTGATTGGACCCACTCCCACTTCTTCAATCTTTGCGTAGACAAGGATGATATTACCTCAACCTGCCCCCCTGCCCATAGCCTCCTTGGATCACACATGCCAGATGGATGCAGGACCAATCTCACTGCACGCTGTGGTCTCACGCATGAGCAGTACAGAGATGGCTGTGAGTCGTCAGGAAGTCACAGCTGTCTCCCATTTTGAAATGGCGGAGCAGGAGATCCAAAGCCCTGAACAGTGCAGAACTTCTTGGGCTGGTAAGTATCTGTTTCTTTAAAGTAAGCATAAGCTACTGACTTTAAGTTTTCAAACACCCATGTGAAGTTCCAATTTAACCAGGTGATCTATATATTTTTATAGACATCACTAAGGGTCCTTTCACACGGAGCGGACCGTTTTTCGGTCCGCTCCGTGTGTCCGTCGGCTCAGCGGGGGATCCCCGCTGAGCTGTCAGGCGGACAGGGCGGTCCCCGCACACTGTGCAGGGACCGCCCTGTCTCTCCTCTGCTTTCCCCTATGGGGAATCGGATGGAAACGGACCGTCTGTCCGTTTGCATCCGATCCGTTTGGCCGGACGAAAGAAAAATAGGACATTCTTCTGTCCGAAAAAACGGATGCGGATCTTGCGGATGTTAGCGGATGCATCATGGGGGCAGACTGGGGCATAACCCCAGTCTGACCGATGTGTATTCCTCCGGACCATTTACAATACCATTTACAATAGGGGTGTATTAAGTCTTTGGTTTTTCAGCTACTAAATGCTGTTTACAATATCTCTTTAGCCCATTACGACCAGGCTCATTAACAGGCTTTGCAGATCCTTTACTGTTTTAATGAGATTTAGGATTGCCTGCTTTATATCTTGAGCCAGTGTTTGGTCTTATTGATGACATATACAAGTTGTACATCTAAATGTTTTCTGACGCACTGTCAAATTTTGGAAAAATTAGAATGGCACTGTTTGAAACACAACGTCCTCCTTCCTCCTTCTGACACTCGTCAGACCTAATTTTCATCACACCTGTAAGTGTTTTTAGCCATTTTCAAATGTGCACAGGGTGCCCTAAAACCCATGATGGGCTACTTGACTGCTATACAGGAGGGTGCAGGAGGTGCAGGCAGGTCTTAGATCCTACCAATAATTGTTGAATCTTGAAGATTAGATTTCTGCAGGTTTTAGGGATACCCTCGGAGTCGTACACATGAACGTGTAGGCAGAAAGTTGCCTATATCGTATTCAAGTATGTACATTCACTCTGTTTCCTGGAAGGTACTGTTTACATTCTGGAACCCCACAGATAAAAGCTATCTCCACCTTAGCAACATGCTACAAGTTACACCTGTATTTAGGGTGTGACATGTTAAGCACCCTGACCCTCATCCCCCCAGTATCCCCCCATGACAGTGGGTCGGGGTTCATCTCTCCTGCAGCCACTGTCATTTTTTAAATCATAGTAGCTGAATGGCCATGTCATTTTTTTACAGAGAGAACAAAAGATTATAGCACACACATACAAAAATGTAATTTAAATCCTACAACGCTAGTTAAAGCATCTGAACGCAATAAGAAAATAAGCAAATATGTGGATTTGGTTACACCATATGGCCATAGAGTGCTTAAGCCCACTACTGCATCGAATTACCCCATTTTCAGTGGGTCCTACACTATTCATAGAATGAAAGATCCCACTTATTAACCATGGGAGAAATACACTCCTCTTTATGGGAGAACTAAAAGGTCTCTTCCTATAACTCAAGTGGAAATTGTGTAGAAGTAATGGTGGGGGATGATGTGGTGCTCCAACCCAAGGGGTCTGGTCAGGACCAGACAAACAAAGGCTTGAGGGGCACACCCTAAATATGCATCACATTAAAAGTCCAGCCTGAGCTTTTTAGGCTGGGCTTCTCCTATGGGTCACAGGAGTGCATTTCGTTTTGCACTTTTGTGAACCGTTTTCAGCAGAGAGCGGTCTGAAGTCCGCTCTCCGCTGACGTCACTGTCATTAGTCGAGGCATTGCGTCATCTTTTCTGGGATCTGTGAGAACCAAGCCATTGGCAATGTTCGGTGGCTCGGTTCTCAGTGCTGAGACGGCAGGGGACAGCTGCAGCAGAGGTCTGATGCTCCATCCACCAAGGTAAGTATGATTAAAAAAAAAGTGGAAAAAAAACATACTTCTCTTTTAAAGATATTTTTGTATGTGTGCGCTATAATCTTTTGTTCTGTTTGTATGGTCTTATAGCAGCACCATCTTTAATGTGATGGGGTACTTTGACGCAGTATTGGGCTTAAGCACTGTATGGCCATATGGTGTAACCAAATCCCCATATTTGCTTATTTGCTTATTATCCAAAATTGTCTTTACAACAAACAAACACGGTTTTCTTTCCAGAGTCTGTCTATTTCTCTATTATAATTAAAGAAATTGGATTTTAGAAGGCATAGGATGTGAGTATACACAAAATAAAACATTTCTGTTTCTGTTAACTTATTAAATCTTACTATGGCTTTCAAACTTTTAATATGGTTTGAAGGAAAATGTTTGCCAAGTATATTACTGGTTGCCAACAGACATTAAAAGGTCATGTAACATTCTATACTTCCCCAAAATGCAGTGAAAAAAAAAAAGGTGACCAACCTAAATTTACTACCACGCGGGGGTTCCTGGATCAAAAGGCTGTCGATCGCTTTCACTTTACAGCCAGGAGCCAGATGAGAAAAATGGGCACGTGCTGATGGCTGCTACTGCTACTGCAGCCTTCAGTTTGTGCTTAACCCTTCACTCTTTGGACGCACGTAGTATGTCCAAAGAGCTGAACTAGTTAAAGCATATCTAAACCCAAGAACAAAAATGTAATATATTAGTCCATAAATGTGGTCACTGCATTAATTTCCTTTTTTCAGGCTAAAGGCGTTTTCAGCAAGTAAGTAAGTAAATGCCTGTTGTTAATGTCAGAAATCAAGTGTTCATATCACTTCCCGTGAGATGAGCTAAAGGCATAAACCATTTAATTTTTTTTCAAGCTATTCTGTAAACTACAAATTTCCCAGTCTCCCCAGGCAATGTAGATGAAAAGACGGAGAGGTGTTTGAAGTGAAATCAGGAGAGCAGATTGGCTGACAACACTGGTCCTCCATAGATACAGTAAAGTGAGTGATCCTTGTCTTCCTAAGACAGGTAATGTGTTACTGACAGGATCACAAGGTGAAAAGGGAAAAAAAACTCACAGACGAAAACTAATGCAGCCACCACATCCAAAGGCTGGCAAGCTGCAATATTTGTGTTTTGGGTTTAGATATGTTTTAAACAGCATTCACTGCAAAAGATTCCCCTATTGAAAGATTTCCCCTCACCTCCTGTTATGGTATGTGTATTTGTATTTACCAGAGATAGTACTCACCAGGACAAATAGACAGGAGTAATCACATTGGCTAGAAAACAGAAATTATTCTGACAATGATTTAAACATTTCTATACTCTTTAAATAGACTTTTGAGTGAACAAAAGGTTGCAAGAGACCATTGGCGGCCTGTCCATAGAGGGACGCACGGGCGCCGCCCCCCCATCTTTACGTCTGACCACCTGATCTATGTATCAGGGTGCCGGACTATGGATTCCAATGTGGGGTGCGTGTTTTTGTGAAGCACGTGGCACAGAGCACTGCGCTCCGAGCCCGTTGTGTGATGATTGGGAATTAATTTTCACTATTTTCACACTAAAGTTCCTCCCCGCCAATCAGGAGGCAGGTCATGAGACCTGTTTCCCGATTGGCCAAAGCATCAGGCGATCCTATTGAATGCTTAGTGTTTCCGTGGAAGTAAGAGGAGACACACAAGCTTCTGAAGGATCGAACACCGGAGCTGCTACCCACACCCTGCTGCACGCACGGCGGGCGGACCATGCTGGAGGACACCATAGTCCACAATCTAGATTTATTAAGTGCCGAACCACCAGCCGCCCAGGGTGGGGGGTGGAAGTGCCTGGGGGGTGGTAGTGGCACACTTTTGACCGCCCGGGGGGTGGTTGTTTGCCTCCCCCCAAAAGAAATACCCACCAGCCGCCACTGCAAGAGACATGTTACAAGTATTGCAGATTTATAATGGGGCAAAAGAGGCAAGCTTCCTTTATAATGCCAAAAAATTAACTTATTTTTCCTCAAGAATTTAGTAGTCATTTTGTTGACAAAATTGTCCAGTTTGCAGCTCCAGTCCTGTCTCACTCCATCCCAGCAGACAGTCTTATTATGTGATGGAGGGTTTGCTGACACCTTTCCAGGTGTTATTGTAACAACTGTGATCTTTATTGCTTAAATTGTAATGTCTACCCATTATCTAGCCCCTACGTTGGCAATTTACAAGCTTGCCTATGTATTCTCTTGTTTATTTTTACAACCAATAAACATATTGAGTATGATGGTCACTACAGTAGTTGTTCAGGAGAAAGGTCGTGCAGCAAATTGGCACTGATTATCTGAGAACCACGATGATTCATGAAAGACTGTGCTCTGTGCCTACTGGCTATCGAAAGCAGTGTCCTCAAGACAATACAGTTTGATCAGTTAGTTAAAGATTTTGCAAATGCTAAGTGCAGAAAGAAAGACTTTTTGGAAATAATGTAGTGTGATGTATAACTGTGATATATGACTTGCCAGTTCCAATCACCTGTGTAATGTGTATTACAGTCAATAAAATTGAGAAAAACAATCAGACAAGTGTTTTCTTCGGAACATAACTTTTATATATATATATATATATATATATATATATATACAGTGAGGGACAAAAATATTTGATCCTCTGCTGTCTGCTATACAGGTAACAAACTGAGATTAGGAGCACTCCCTTAGGCAGGCCATACATGAGTCTAATTTCGAAAGAATTTTCTTTTAAAAATCTTATCTAAGAATTTTTGTTTGTATTTCGCACCGTTAGTGGGCTGCAGCAACAGACGATTTTTGTGCGGCCACCAAATTTCAGTAATTGGACAAATTAGACATTTTTGGAAAAACTAACAATTTTCTAATCAATGATGGGAGAATCGTGCGAAAAATGTAATTGGAAAATAAATATGCAAGTGCAAGAAAATTCCCAGAAAGAAAAGAAGATTCGCAGCTACGAAAATTCTTTCCTGTAGCATTGTGAGGTGAAATTGAAGGCTTGGTTGGTCGAATTTCGAAATCAGTGGTGACCCCATCGAATTCCAAAACGCACACATTTTCGGATTTTCAAAATAATTTTTTTTCGAAATTCGACCATGTATGGCCAGGGAGTGCTACTAATCTCAGCTTGTTACCTGTATAAAAGACACCTGTCCACAGAAGCAATCAATCAGATTCCAATCTCTCCACCATGGCCAAGACTAAAGAGCTGTCCAAGGATGTCAGAGACAAGATTGTAGATCTACACAAGGCTGCAATGGGCTACAAGACCATCGCCAAGCAGCTTGGTGAGAGGGTGACAACAGCTGGTGCGATTATTCGCAATTGGAAGAAACACAAAATAACTGTCAATCTCCCACGCTCTGGGATTCAATGCAACATCTCACCTTGTGGAGTTTTGGTTATCATGAGAACAGTGAGGAATCATCCCAGAACTACACAAAATAATCTTGTCAATGATCTCAAGGCAGCTGGTAACACACTATGTCATGAAGGACTGAAATCCTGCAGTGCCCACAAGTTTCCCCTGCTTAAAAAAGCACAAGTACAGGTGGGAGCGCACTTTCATCTAGCCCTTCTGGTCAAAAATACGAAGGGTTATATCCCAAAATTTACAAATGTTGGTTCCAAACTACCCACTGACTATGCTCTATCATGTGACTCCTATGTCCATTAAGAAGTACAAAAAAGTATAATCTTATCTTTTTAGGTCTCATGCACTGGGCGTATAGCCCCTGTGCATGAGGCTCCTGTGTTTTTGTGTGGGCACAAGGCACAGTCGCATCGTCCAGACATACTTCTATGAGATGCTGAAAGCTACTGGGACTAGAAGTTGCTTCTAGTGGTACTAAAGGTTAGGGTAGTAGGCGCCCAGGGGCAAATGGCCATAACACTGCGTACCAGGCATTCCTCCTTCAGTGCATGCAGCCCTAACCCTTAGTACCATCCAGTGCACCATCCAGCCCTGATCAGCCTTCAGCAGCTTTCAGCCTCTCATAGAGTCTTATGCCGCTTACACACGATCGGTTCGTCTAATGAAAACAGTCTGATGGAGTCAGGGCCCCATCAGTTTTTTTCCCATCGGTGAAAAAACTTAGAACCTGTTTTAAAATTATCTGATGGTTAAAAAAACGATCGTCTGTGGGGAAATCCATCGGTTAAAAATCAACGCATGTTCAGAATCAAGTCGATACATGCTCAGAAGCATTGAACTTCATTTTTCTCAGCACGTTGTTGTGTTTTATGTCACCACGTTCTGACACAATTGTTTTTTTTAACTGATGGTGTGTAGGCAAGATGGATGAAGTCAGCTTCATCGGATATCTGATGAAAAAATCCATCAGACCGTTTTCATCAGATAAACCGATCGTGTGTACAGGGCATAACAGGCTGCTGGTATTAGGGCTGAACAGTGCACCTGTGCCTTCTGCCTGAAGAAAACCACTCAGATATCATGGAGAGGGGTGAAATGCCCAGTGTGCATGAGGTCTTAATGCATGGCCAGGAGCCAGGAGAGGCATGCACTGTATTCAGCAAGCTATTGCTCACCAAGATACGCCAGCGTATCGTATTTTCGAAGGCGCAGGCCAGCGTAAGTGGAAGTGGGAGTGACCCCATGCAAATGATGGTCTGAGCATGGTGCAGTGTTTTACGCCTTTCGTATCACGAACGCGCATGCGCCGTGATGTAGTCATGACGTGGACGCATGAAACTGCACCCTTATGCGCATGCTCACAACTACGCCGGCACAACTGCCTAAGCTACGCCGGATCACTACGTACGCCGTGAACGTAACTTACGCCCAATACGCCGGCCTGTGTTCTCTGGGGCAGACCTTTGCATGTCTATTGCTGGGTCCTCATCTATGGGGAATAACTTTACGTCGGACGCACATTTACGCGCACCACACATAGCCTGCGCTGGGTGCACGTACGTTCGTGAATCGACGTATTTCCCTCATTTGCATATTTAATGCCTAATCAATGGGAGAAGCAAAATGGGTCCAATCAATTTTTGCGCCCACGCTACGCTGGCGTAAGCAAGATACGTCGGGGTAGGATGGCCTGTTTTTGGACATATGTTGGTTTGTGACTCTGGCGCACACATACACCGGGTGCACATTTGCACTACGTCGGCGTAAAGTGATTTACGTCGGCGTAAGTGCTTTGTGAATCCGGGCTATACAGTATAAAGTGCATGGCTTGCAAGGGATTCATGTACATCTTTTATGTACCAAGTGGCACATATGGGGGAAATGCTAAATATTGGGTGGATGGTTTGTTCTTTTATCTTGTTTGTGTGTTTTGTTTTCTTACTTTTTTGTGAGCTGTTTGCTCTGTATGCAGTACCAGGACAAGTTATACTACTATACCCTGTTATTGGAAGAAGGGGAGGAATCGCGCTATGTGTGAGACAGTGCCTAATGATGGCACAGAATGTTGGACAAACAAAAAAATAATCATAAAAATTCTAACATGTTGTTAAAACACAAAACCTAGATTAATATTTTCAGAGTCCACAAATAAAAAATGTGTGAAAAAGCTTGTAAGTCAATCATGAGAAAGAATTAAGTTCTTTGCAATAGTCAGAGGTCCATCTGTGAAGCCAATGAAGCTGGATTTTTCAAAAAAATGTAGGTGAATCAATGCCGCTTTTCCAATCACGATTATGCTGCACTTGTGGGTTTCAATGTGGAGTCATAATACCGAAAAAAAGAAACAAAAAGACTTGCATAGTATAATACCGTTGAAAATTGTGAATAATAACCACCCGTGAGGGATAGCTATATGCTAGACAGGGGGCAGTGACAACCCTCCACCACAGTACACACTGACCCTTACCAAATAATAAGACCCTCTTGAGGTCGGTATAGGCCTTAAAGCGGAATTTCACCCTAAATATAAGATCTCCCATGTGATCCAGCATACTGGCGTCAGCGCCAGTATGCTGTTTTTTTTTTTTTTTACTCGCACACTTACTGTATTATGCCGGAATTTCTTTTTTTCCCCCGTGGTGGATGGCGCCAGTATAGCGCGTCACATCTTCCTAAAATACCCGATATGGACTCGGGTAATCTCGGCGAAAATGCGGCGCCTGCGCACAGACCTAGGAGCTGACTGCGCAGGCGCCGTATTTCTCCGAGTCCTACAGCTATGGCGCGTCACGCCCTCCGAAATAGGACTCGGAGAAATACGGCGCCTGCGCAGTCAGCTCCTAGGTCTGTGCGCAGGCGCCGCATTTTCGCCGAGATTACCCGAGTCCATATCGGGTATTTTAGGAAGATGTGACGAGCAATACTAGAGCCGTCCACCGCGGGGGAAAAAAAAGGAAATTCCGGCATAATACAGTAAGTGTGCGAGTAAAAAAAAAAAAACCAGCATACTGGCGCTGACGCCAGTATGCTGGATCACATGGGAGATCTTATATTTAGGGTGAAATTCCGCTTTAAGAATAGTGCATTCAAACTTCACCTTGCATCGTCATATACAGGTAAGGACGGATCCTCAGTGGAAAGAGACAAAAAAAACTTTCATAGTGTAGACTGCATGGATACAAATAACAATCACCCGTGGAAAAACAATCAAAGCTGTGAGGAAGGGAGAGTGCTGGTCCCACCACTGAAAGTACACACTGACCCTTACCAGACAGTAGGAAAGTGTAGGTGGACAACTCTCGCCATATAACACAATAACAAGCCAGAAGCCAATCCTCGGCGGGTCACAGTGGATAGCATAGAATCAAAAGATGCCGGCCGGCTAATGGAACACATTTGTCCCCTCGTGTGGTTGCGATGACGTGAAAAAGTCTCCTCCCAACGTTTCGTCTTCACAAAAGACTTGGTCACGGGATGTTCCGTCCGGCATCTTTTATTGTACGCTCCAAACCTGCATTTGTTTTTTCTTTTGATTCTATGCTATCCACTGTGACCCGCCGAGGATTGGCTTCTGGCTTGTTATTGTGTTATATGGCGAGAGTTGTCCACCTACACTTTCACTGCCTATATTGATCCCAGAGGGGATCCTACTGTCTGGTAAGGGTCAGTGTGTACTTTCGGTGGTTGGACCAGCACTCTCCCTTCCTCACAGCTTTGATTGTTTTTCCACGGGTGATTGTTATTTGTATCCATGCAGTCTACACTATGAAAGTTTTTTTTGTCTCTTTCCACTGAGGATCCGTCCTTACCTGTATATGACGATGCAAGGTAAAGTTTGAATACACTATTCTTAAGGCCTATACCGACCTCAAGAGGGTCTTATTATTTGGTAAGGGTCAGTGTGTACTGTGGTGGAGGGTTGTCACTGCCCCCTGCCTAGCATATAGCTATCCCTCACGGGTGGTTATTATTCACAATTTTCAACGGTATTATACTATGCAAGTCTATTTGTTTCTTTTTTCGGTATTATGACTCCACATTGAAACCCACAAGTGCAGCATAATCGTGATTGGAAAAGCGGCATTGATTCACCTACATTTTTTTTGAAAAATCCAGCTTCATTGGCTTCACAGATGGACCTCTGACTATTGCAAAGAACTTAATTCTTTCTCATGATTGACTTACAAGCTTTTTCACACATTTTTTATTTGTGGACTCTGAAAAAATTAATCTAGGTTTTGTGTTTTAACAACATGTTAGAATTTTTATGATTATTTTTTTGTTTGTCCAACATTCTGTGCCATCATTAGGCACTGTCTCACACATAGCGTGATTCCTCCCCTTCTTCCAGTCTGTTTATGTTGTATAACATTTTTGAATCGCAGCTTTTTTATTTTTGTAGTGTATAGGGTATGCGCAATTTTCTTTCCATTTCTTCTATACCCTGTTATTGTACAAAGAAAAAGTGACACAAGGTGATGAAAAGGCGATCTGAACTGGCTGGATGACAGCTCTTGAAGGAGTAAAAAAGAAAGAGAAAGGGTAAAATATGAATACGATGGCACCATTTGCTTGGATGTTTAAAAAAGAGGACAGGGGGCGGGACTTTGCATGAAGCACACCGAAGCAAATGGATAAATTGGATAAAAGACAGCCTTTAATTGATTCAAATTGTCATATAAATGTTAT